>OY728165.1:1702131616-1702676778 GCA_963277665.1 Viscum album
TTTATGAATAAATACATATATATGTGTATTTGAAAAGCCATAGAATGTTAAAACGACCATAACTTATAATCTAGAATTCCGTTTCAATGCCAAAACCAGTCAAATCTAAGAAAATGAAACAATATTCGATATGATATGTGGTACAGGCCTAACGGACATCCGAATCAGAAGTTATACTTGTTTTAATGTTAAAAAAATAGGGTATCCCGACTAAAAACTCAGTTTTCGAGGCCTTCTGGGCCTTTTTTGGGCTCGAAAAATGTGACAGAGGCTAAGACTCAATCACTAGTGCGTAGATCTCGTCGCAGGCTTCGATTTGATATGTTGTAGACCTCAAACGGACACTCGGATCAAAATTTATGGTCGTTTGAAGTTTGAGTTACATTTTCAACATATTTTAGATCTTTTATTAATTGTTTTGATTTTTTGTGTCCTCAAATTATTATTAAATTATTTTTAATTGATAATAATTAGAAAATTATTAATTAATAATATTTTTTAAAAATATTTTGAAGCCATTTTCACTAAATTTTGTATATATTAAATTTAATAGTCTATTTATACATATCTGTAACATATTTAAAAAATATATATTGTATTTATATCAATATAAATATACTTATATAACAAAATATTATTTTTCATGAAAAAATATTTTTTTTGAAACTTAACATTTATCAGCGCTCGGGAAAAGCACTGATAAATCACCCCTTTATCAGCGCTGATATAGGGGGGCCTTTATCAGCGCTTTTTTTTAGCGCTGATAAAAGTGAAGTGCATCCCTTGCCCGTTTTTGTAGTAGTGTCCCCAATTACTTGGGAGGTAGAGCTCAAAATTCCATGGCGATGTTTACCCATCTATCTCTGGCTATGTATAATAATCTAAACAATGTGGAACATTCTACCTAACCTAATAGGAAGAAACTGTCCATCGAGTCTTTTATGTGGTAATGACCACCAATGTTTAGTGGATATTCTGATCCACTCATTGCTGAATAATTGGTCAACTCAATGGAGAATATCATTTATCTGCTCCACTATTCTAAGACAGAGAAGGTGACTCTGGACATTTATCATTTATATGGAGAGGCCGATCAATGGTGGGAATTTTTTAAAAACACCAATCCAAAGAAATAAATTTAAGAGATTGAGTGAGTGGACTTTAATATAATGTTTCTTAACAAGTATTTTCCTTGAAATATTCATACAAGGATAAATAGAGACTTTATAAAGTTAAAGAAAAAGGAAGGTGAATCTATCACAACCTACAAAGAAAATTTCACAAGGCTTTCAAGGTACACTTAGGGTTTTGTTATCAACAATGATAGAAAATTTTATATATTATTTAGTGGTTTAAAACCACACCTTCAAAAGGCTTTTGAAATTTGAGATTTTGGGAGTTATAAAGAAGTTGTTTGATGTGATATCAAAGTGGATATAGAGTTTTTAGAATGTTCTTATGTCTATGGTTATAAGAAACAAAAGATTGAGTTTCAAGATGGAGGATCTAATTATAATGGTGGAAAGAAAGCTCAACCACTCACATGTCAAAAATGTAGGAAGAAACATCATGTGAACTGCCTCAAAGGGATGTGGAAATGTTGTAAGTGTGAAAGATAAGGACACCAAGCTCATTAATATCATACAGACATAAATAATCTAGATAATATGATGGAGAAAAGGAGAGAATCACCCATGGTTCAATGCTTCAACTATAGGAAGAAAGGTCCCTATGCAATCTAGTGAACTAAACCTCAATTCCTTTAGGGTAATCATCATCATCAACATTCAAAGCCAAAGGAGAAATGGAACACTTATTCCATAGCTACTACTAAAGTGGAGTAAGAAAATGAAGTTGTACAAGGTGCACTTCTTATTCACTTAATAATTTAAAAGGTCTTATTTGATTATGGTTCTATTCATTCCTTTATATCTTTCAATTTTTCTATAACTATTGAAACAAATCCTCAAAACATTGAATTAGAGATATCCATAAAAAAACTTAATGGTACAATCATTGCAGCCCAAGTGTTGGAATCTTCTTCTGTTGGAGTGTGTGGGAATATTCTTCCAGTGAATCTCATGATACTTACCTTGGTATAATTTGATTCTATACTGGGGTTGTATTGATCTCATTATATAGATAACACATCAACTTTCAGTAAAATGGAATATCTTTTCAAATTTCAAACCATCCCATGATCCTGTATAAATGCAAGGAAGACCATGAATCTCTATTGGAAAATCCTTCAACAGTGTTAGTGTTGATTCCCTATGATGAAACATACCTCACTCAAATGGTTGATTCAAAGGAAGGTATCAACCTAGGGAAAATTCCCATTGTGGGGGAATACAATGATGTATTTCTCGAAGAGTTACCTGGACTTCCCCCGGATCATGAGGTAGAGTTCTTAATAGAACTCATACCTAGAGCTACTTCAATCTCAAAATGTCCCAATAGTATGACCTATATAGAAATGGATGAGTTAAATAAGTAGCTTAAAGATAATTTGTACAAAAGGTTTATATTCCCTAGTGCATCGCCTTGGGGTGCACCAGTTCTCTTTGTGAAGAAAAGGTTTGGTTAAATGTTGTTGTGTATCGATTGCTGGGATCTTAACAATATCACCATAAAGAGCAGGTATCCTCTTCCAAAGATTGATGACTTGTTTGATCATCTACGAGTAGCTCAATACTTATCAAATGTGGATATTTATTTTGGATATCATCAACTAAAGGTAAATAAGGAAGATATTAAGAATATTGTATTCTGTATAAGGTATGGGAATTATGAGTTTCTAGTGATTCCCTTATGAATTACTAATGCCCCTAAAATATTCATGGATTTTATGAATAGAGTTTGTATACATTACCTTAAAAAATTTGTGGTAGTTTTTATCAATGTTATTCTTATATAATCAAAGATAAAGGAGGAACATGAAGGAAATATAAGGATTGTGATGGTGACATTAAGGAAGGGAAAATTGTATGCTAGGTTCAACAAGTGTGATTTTTGGATGTAGAAAGTCTCATTCTTGGGAAACATGATCACAAGAGAGGTAATTTCTATGCACCCTTAAAAAACAAAGGTGATTAAGGAATGGAACATACCCTATAGTGTCACAAAAAATACATAGTTTTCTTGGATTATCATGGTTTTATCGACATTTTGTGAGAAATTTTTCATGATTGTCTAGCCCACTAACTAAGTTAACAAGGAAATTGGTAAAGTATTTTTGGATAGAAGAATGTGAGGAAAGCTTCAATGAGCTAAATAAAAGGCTAATCACTACACCTGTACTCACATTTCCAACAAGTGGAGAAATATTTGTAATATAAAGTGATGATTCAATGAAATTATTGGTTTGTGTACTCATACAAAATGATAATGTGATAGTCGACGCCTCACAGTAATTGATGATCCGTGATTAAAACTACCTGATGCATGATCTAGAGCTAGAAGCTATGATTTTTGACTTGAAAATATGAAATCACTACCTCTATGATGATAAGTGTGAAATATATACTAATCAAAATAGTCTAAATTATTTATTCATGCAAAAGGAACTCAATATACATCAAAGGATATTGTTAGAGATAATCAATGACTATAATTTATCAATTCACTACCATCTTGGGAAGGAAAATAAGGTAGCTGATGATTGACATGTGCATGTCATGGGGTGTGGAAAAAACAATTATTTTCTTATTTAAAATGTAGTAAAGTGGTTAAACTAGGTTTTCTCAAGATAGGAGTACCCAAAAATCACATTTGTCACTTTAAAATTAAAGAACAATGTGGTTGTTTTTGAAATTATTTTATTTTGAAAAAAGAAAAGAAAAGAAACAAAATAAATATATATATATATATTGAAATAAATTTTAAATAGAAATTGATTGAAAATAGTGATATTAATTGGGTTATTAGGTCAGTTTTAGTTTTCTAATTATAATGTTATCATAGTTACAATTTATCCAATTCTCTTCTACTAATACGATTAAGGTGAGATTCCACAATCGATTACTCTCACTCCCTAGGTCAATGGTGATGGTGAGAGTAAACCTTACCAATATCTTAGTTTGGTATAATCTCCTTAATTTTGGAAAATAGTTTCCACGAATATCCCCAATTGATTTAGTCAATTCCTGATCTGGTCTTGTTTATGCCAAACAATCAAGAATATGCACTACACCTCCCACACGTACTAACAATCACTGGGTACTTCACCACTAATCCCTGATATATTACATCATATATAGACCAGAACCTAATGTATGGAGATAATGATCATTTAAAAAAGTAAGGATAATAATAGAATATAAAATCAAATATGATCACACAAGATAATAAAAACCATTATTAGAATTGAAACCACCTTCACAAAAGAGAGAAAAGATTTCAAATCATTAATTGTATGAACTCAAACATTAAAAAAGGGAAAACCTACCCTTACATAATCACTTATAGGTTTACCCCACCATGGTAAGGGTAATTTAGAACAAGGGGGAAGAATAAGGTAGTATAATATTAAAAAGAACAAAAGAAAGAAAAGTAAGAACATAAAAATAAATCCTCTAGAATCTATATGCTAGAATTTTTCTTTGGTTCTTCCCACCATATGGATGAAAAATGCCAAGGGGTATTTTTATAAGATGTTCCAAATTTATTTTTCCATCTACCTTCAAAATTTCATAGAATTTTTAGTTGTTTCAAAGAAGTTAAGTCCACCTTAATAGAATTGAATTTCTTTGGCCGTCGAACACTATTCTGCCAACCCCACTTTGATCGGTTCAATGGAAACATTAATGAAATACTTTCTCCTTGAAATTTAAGTTGAATATTCCCCTTGGATGAATATTTACAACCCATCTATAATCATCTCATTTGGATGTCGGTAGCCTAAGATATGCCTCATTTAATGAGGTACGGTCCATTCTACCGACCAGAATAAGTTTTCACATTTGATACATTTTTTGGGGCTTGTGGATTTTGAATGGGTTCTTGGTCCAGAAGAAGAATTTTTTTCCCATGGATAGAGGAATCCTAAAAAAGGAATCGCTCAAATTTGATAAAAATATTAAAAGTTATTCCTGAAAAATAGAAGCGCCATAAAAAATGATAAATTTTCAAAATTAAACAATTTTCACATTTTAGATCAAAACTCACCAAAAATCATAAAATGATGAAAATAAACTCACATTGATTAATTGTAATGGATTAAATCATTTAAAAACATATGAATAATAATGAAAATATTATCTCTATCAATTCCCCCATACATAGAACTTGGACTCCTGGACAAGTAAATATCAAAATCAAATCAAAACAAATTTAAAACACATATACATGAGATCCACCAATTTAAAACCAATAAGAAAAAAGTATCATTCATCATAAAAAACATTATTTAAAGTTTTGAATTAATATCATTCGATATATTTCCACTTCATTTCTCCTCCCATGCACACAAAACACTTACCTCACTTGCATTTTCTCTCATCACACAAATTCCAATTTTCAACAATGTCTTTCTTATCCAAACACATAAAAGGGTCACCATAGGCTTAATAAATTCATAAATCTCAAACCTATGTGAGTTATGGACATGTTTTTATCATGATAACTTTATAGGGTTGTTCTGTGTATTTCGGTTGGTAGGATTTTGATGTGAAAGAAATCTGAAGCGGAATAAGGAGGGTTTAACTCTTAAAGAAAAATTGCATGATTCTAATTTTCACTAAAGTATGGTATCCTCCTCACCCACATTAGAATGAAATCATATCTATCATCATAAAAAATCAAGTAATGGGAACACCATTCATCATTTTAGTAGAAAAAAGATAGAAGTAATGGGAACACCATTCATCTTTTGGTAGCACAACAAAAGACAATATCCCCCCCACACTTAAGTTCAACTAGATCATGAAATTTCACTTCAAGAGAAGGTTTTATAGGTAAAATTGGCTTGTAATGTGGCTAACCTAATAGTTTTTTCATGGATTATAAGGGATAAAATGATTAAATGTGCATGGTGGGACATTATAAAAATGATTCTTAAAAAAGGGGGCTTTAAAACCAAAGAAATGTCTCAATCATTTAAAACACAGGTACCTAAAACCCTCAAGTGTTGATAGAAATAAATCAAATTATGGTTAAATAAAACAATACATGGTTCTCTCAAGAAGTGAGGTGAATGAAAACAATATGAAAATTAGGTTTAGAATCCTTTTAGAAAATTTATTTCAATGATAAAGACTATGAGATGGATCATGGGATTCAAAAATTAGAGTACATTTCATGAAATTCCAAAATATTTGAACTTGAAAAAAGTCATTTTCAACATTCATTTAAGCTAAGTTTCAGGGAGTAATTTTTTTCACTCATTTACATGGGTTTCAAAAAATGTGATGATAATAATTTTAGCTCAAAAGTTTCAGAAAAACACAAAAATTGAAAAACGCGCATTTTTTTTTAAAATGGAAAAATAAACAATTGAAAATAATAAACTACAATTTTACCTCCCCTACACTTAAATGATATAGTGTCCAAAATGAATTAAAAATTATTTAAAATGTAAGAATATTTTAAATTTAATCACATAAATCAATAAAGTGATAAGGATAGGTACAACCTGACTTATTAGCAGTGCAATGTTGAGTTAATCTCCTAAGTGTTGCACACTTAAAACCTACAACCAAAAGTAAAGAAAACAATATTAGAAATTTATTAAAATAAAATAAAATAGAATGATAATGATAAAATAAGGATAGATCTTAGTTTAATCCCCCAAGTGGGCCCTGGGTTTTGAATACTTCTAGATGGGAAGTTTCAGTTGGTTATCCCCAATCAGATGGTGGGTTGAGTTTCTTTAATATGAACCACCAATAGTTCTTCCTTACATCATGCACTTCTTAATTTTTATTGAGGACTCCATAGGAATAGTATAAAAAATAACCCCCCCCCCCCAATGAAAATGAGATGCATCTTGTATGGTGGGGTTAGTAAAAATAATGACTCCTCATCTTTCTTGATTTCCACTTTCACAACTTCTTCTTCATTCTCTAGAGGTTTCTCATGGTATGATACATCAAAAGAATAGTCAAATATAAAGTTATAGTGTAATTATATTTGAATAAAATAAAAACATAATAAATCAATATAAAATTCATCCCTTTAAAAGTAATAATCTTGTGTCACATTTTCCTCAGTCAAGTACACTTTGGTCTCCTCTTGAACTTCATCCAATAAATATTCATTAGGTTCAGGGAGCTCTATATGTTCCTTATTAGGTGAATCATCTATTTCTTCCTCGTCCACCAAGAAAATAAAATTATTGTCTGAATATAAAAATTTAAAACAATTATAGGTGATAATAAATTCATTTTTTAAAAAATTATAAGATAATTAGTTCATAAAAAAAATATCTCCCTGAGTTTGTTTGGATTTAATTGCTTCTTCAGTGGAAAGAACATCTTAGAGTTGAGTAGTAGTAGATAGAGGTAGGTAGTTAGGATCCTACAAGTCTTAGATGTACTTAGAAAAATTAGGGAAGACTAATGCAGAATCTTCTTGGACCTTTCCCAAATTATAAAATTATGGAATGTAATGGGAAAACTCAGTTAGCTCCCAGGCCATTGCTTCAAAAATTTCATAGTTCATGTCATCCCTCAGGAAAACTATGAATTCTTTGAATGCCTAATCCCCATTATTTGATTTCAAAAATAACCTCACCTGTCTAAAAATAACAAAAACTCCATACTCCATAGATAGAGGTGGGATATTAATTGTCTCTTGAACTTGTGGGTAATTATTCCCTAAATTAAAGAAATGATCATTTGAAAACATCATGAAAAAATATTTTTTTAACTTTTTTTTGTAAAGTGTAAAATATTTATAATTAGAGTGTGGCACTACCTCCCTAGAAACGACACCAATTTTTGACACATGACTATCATGGGGTGTGGAAAGAATAATTATTTCTTAATTTAAAATGTAGTAAAGTAGTTAATCTAGGTTTTCTCTAGAGAGGAGTGCACAACAATCATGTTTGTCACTTTAAAATTAGAGAATGAAGTAGTGGTTTTTGAAATTGTTTGATTTTGAAAACAAAGAAATGAAAAAAAATAATGAAATAAATAAATTTATTGAAATCAATTTTAAATAGAAAGTGATTGAAAATAGATATATGAATTTGGTGATGATATCAGGTTCATTTTTCCAAATTCAGTGTTATCATAGTTACAATTTATCCAATCCTCTTCTACTAAACTGATTAAAGTGAGATTCCATGATCGATTCCTCTCACTTCCTTGGTCAATGGTGATGGTGAGAGTAAACCATACCAAGATTTTAGTTTGATATACTTTTATTTCTTTTTCAAAATATTTGCATCGAATACCCCCAATTGATTTAGGAAATTCTTGTTTTGTACTTTTTTATCCCAAACAATCAAGAATATGAACTACGCCTCCCACACGTACTAATGATCGTTGAGTAATTCACCACTAATCCCGAATCTATTACATTGTATATAGACCATAATCTAGTGGAGGGAGATAATTACCATTTACCAAAGAAATAATAACAACATAATATAAAATCAAATATGATGGCACAAGATAATAAAAACCATTATTAGAATTGAAACCAACATCACAAATCAGAGAAAAGATTTCAAACCATTAAGTGTATGAACTAAAACATTAAAAAAGGTAAAACCTACCCTTCACAAATCACTCATAGGTTTACCCCCACCATGGTAATGGTAATTGAGAATAATTTGGAAGAATAATTCATTACAATATTAATAATAACAAAATAAAGAAAAGAAGGAATAGAAAAATAAATCATCTAGAATATGTATTCCAGAAGATTGCTTCAGTTATTCCCACCATATGGCTTAAAAATGCTGATATATCTTATTATAAGATGTTACAAATTGATTTTTCCATCTACCCTATAAATTTTAGAGCATTTGGAGTCGTTTCAAATATGTTATGGCTTCCTTAATATAATTGACTTTTTTTGGCCGCCGAACACTATTCCAGAAACCCCACTTTGACTGGTTCAATAGTGACCTTAATGAAATAATTTCTCCTTAAAATTTAATTTGAAGCTTCCCCATAGATTAATCTTTCTAAAAAATCTATACTCATCTAATTTTGAGGTTGTTAGACTGAGATATGCCTCATTTAATGATGTAGAGTCTATTTTTCCTACCAGAATAAGTTTTCACATTTGATTTTTTTTTTTGGATTGTGGATTTAGAATGGGTTCTTGGTAAAGAAGAATAATTTTTATACCATGGATAGATTAATCCTAAAAAAAATTAACCACTCAAATTTGATCAAAATATTAAAAGTTATGTTCTAAAAATAGAATCATCATAAAAATGATAAATTTCCAGAATTAACCAATTTTCACATTTTAGCTCAAAACTCCCCAAAAATCATAAAATGATGTGAATCAACTCACATTGATTAATTTTAAGGGATTAAATAATTTAAAAACATATGAATAATAATGAAAATATTATCTCTATCAATGATCTTAATAGAAAGGAAAATTCTAATCTATTCATGATGCGTATTGAGAAAGACCCTCTCTTCATGGATATGCAAATAATGGATTTGGAAATCATGGTGGAAGGGAATAAATCCTACCTTTCCCAAATTATTTCCCAACCATATATCCAAAATAATATCAAATAGGTACAAAGGGATGATTTGGATCTTCAAAAGAAGGTGAATGTAGTAAAGGAAGTGGAAATGCAACAGTTCCATATTGATGATGATGGTGTAATTCATATTGGAACAAGGCTTTGTGTACCTTCATCAACTGAGATAAAGAAGGATATATTGGATAATTCACATAACTCATCTTTCTTCATACATCCAATAAGTACCAAGTTTTACTGTGATCTCTGAGAACACTTCTGGTGTGACAACATGGAGAAGGAGATTACGGAGTATATCACACGATGTTTAGTATGTCAGCAAGTTAAAGTAGTGTGAAAAAATTACAAATGGATGATACAACCATTTTCTGTACCCACATGAAAATGGGAGAATGTCACCATGGACTTCATCACTAGTCTCCTTAAGACATCCAAGTGAAACAATTAGATATGTTTTTTGGTGGATCAACTCACCAAGACTATCCACTTTATCACTATTTGGGAAGATCTCTCCCTTGAATAACTTGCAAAGATATATGTGAAGGATATGGTCAAGCTGCATGGGGCACTGCTTTTGATCATTTATGATCATGATCCAAGGTTAAACTCTAAATTTTTTAGAAGTCATCAACATGCTTTGAGTACTGAATTTAATTTCAACATGGCCTATCATCCCCAAACTGATGGCCAATCTGAAATGACTATTCGGACACTCGAAGACATGATAATAGCCTACTAAATGGAATGAAAAAGTTGGATTGGATCATCATATACCATTGTATGAGTTCTCATACAATAATAGATTCCACTTGATTATTCATATGGATACATATGAAGCTTTGTTTGGAATGTGATGCAGAACACCAACCTGTTGGGATGAAGTTAGAGAATAAAAGCTACATGGAACTGATCTTGTGCAAGTGATGACAAAAAGGGTTCAAGCCATACAGAAACATATCAAAGCTACTCAGAGTTTACAAATGATCTATGCTAACAACCATCAAATGGAATTGAAGTTAGATTTTGGGGATAAATTCTTTCTTTTAATATCACCATGGAAGAGAGTCATGTGGTTTGGAAAGAATGGGATGCTTAGCCCAAGGTACATTAGACCCTTTGAGATCCTTGATCTCATAAGAGAAGTGGCTTATAAGCTTTCACTTCCACCAAGTATGGGTCAAATTAATGACATGTTCCTTGTATCTCTCTTAATAAAGTACATACCAGATCCATCAAATGTATTAAACTCGTAGGTGGTATAACCGGATGATGATCTCTCATATGAGGAGAAACCGGTAAGGATTTTGGATCGAAGAGATAAGGTTCTAAACAATAAGAAAATCCATATTTCCAAAGTGTTGTAGAGGAATCATAAGTATAAATAAGTTACTTGGAAACCAGATGAGGTGATGAAGGATAAGTACCCTCACCTATTTATGTAAAATGAAATTTTGGGAATGAAATTTAAAAAGGGTGGAAGAATGTAATGACCCAAACTTTTATCTATGGAATTGTTTCCTTTATTATAATTATCTTATATGGTATAAAACAAATACATTACACATATATCCCAATAAAAACATCATTCTCATAAATGAATAATGAAATAAGTGATATTCATAGAAATTAAGGAACCTATGTAAGATCCCATATTTCATAGAGGTGTGTCCTTGTTTAAATTTTGGTTTTAACCTCTTGATTTTGGTTAATGAAATGTTTCTCAGGAGTATGAGGGGACACAGAGAGTGTTATGGGGGTTTAGTACATGAAATGAAGGAAAACTAGGTCAACCTATGCAAATCCCATAGTTGGTACATGGTTAAGTAAATCATGAAAATGAGATTCCATACCATGTGAACATGGACAAAACCATTTCTCATAGTTGGTGTATGGTTTATCAAACCATGTGGCCTCCCCAAAAAAATTGTGTGACCCTAGATAGAGGCATTCCACACTGATGGCACGTGGTTTTTAAAATTTTGTGTAATCCCAAGGTAACCATGTGGCTCATCCCCTCTTGGTCAAAGGTAGGCACAATGTTTGGAAAACCATGCGGCCAAATCGTGTTCCCTTTAAAAAGTGGTAATTTCCAGTTTTTTCCCCTCAGGGTTTTAAGTATGCCACTTGATTTCTTCCCCCATTTCTCATATATCAACCCTAGTGATGAACCATTTAATCCCAATCTCCCAAAGGGTGTATATAATTTGATTCTAGGTCGTTTAGAGCGTTGTTGGTTGCAAATCAAAGCCCCAGGTAAGTCTAATCTTCCTCTTTCTTCTATTTTTTGGGTTAGGGCTTGTAGATTGGTTCTTATTCTTATGAAACCCTAAAATCCTCTTTTCATGTTGGATCTTAGGTTGGAGTTTCAAGGGGTGCCTAAATATAGATCTAAGGTTATGTTTATGGGTACTTTCATCATCAGATTTGAGGTAGGTGGTCTACAAGTTATATCTCAAAGTTTTATTATAGATTCATGCATGTGTAGTTGTGGTATTGCTTTCCTCTTGTTGTGTATTTGGTTTAATTAGAAATAATTAGTAAAATGGTGGTATAAATTATGATTTAAATCCTTCATGATCCTTTTGGGATGCATTGAGGGTGATTATATGGGTTTAGGTCTACCCATGGGGTTTAACAACAGTTTCGAACTTGGAAAATTGTAAAGTTAAGCCTATAGTTTCTTTGTGTAGAAATAGATCCCATGATAAATTAGTTGACTTGATTAATTGGTTTTTAAGGGAAACTAATGGTATTGGTGTCTATATTTTTGTCCTTTGAATAAGAAGTTGTATGGAAAAAATTGAAAAGGGTTAAATGGAATAACTTGAATGTGTTAAATGACTTGTGATTTGTAATGGAAATGGGTAAATGGGATAATACATATGAATTTATGAATTATGTTGAGTAGGTAATTCAAATTCATTTTTGACTATGCTAAATGATAAAATATAAGAAATTGTTAATGATTTAAATGGTCTATGCCAAGTAAATGGTAATTATACTAAAAGGGTAAATCTTGAAGATGGTTGATATGTTGAATGAATTGTGAATTGTAAATGTTATATGATTATATGATTGGATTGTGATGTGGAATATATGGTGAGTGGACAAATAAGCATGTGCACATGGATTGGTGGTGTGGGAAAAATAACTAAGGATCCTCCCATAGTTTGGGTTTTATTGATGCTCTAAACCCACCCATAGAATGCACAGGTCAGGATATCGGACTGGTGCTCCAGAGTCGGTGCATTACTTCGTAACATTGGCATGATCACAAGAAAGATCAAATCCCGAAAGACCGATTGGTTTAGTAGCCTTGGAAACACTAGATGTAATCATAAAGTTTTACATTACATTTCAAAGTGAAAAACTACTACAACAACAAAGTCTTCATATCCACACTATTAACCCCTCATAATATCCCTGCAAGTCATTCATAATTTACTTCTTCACTACCTGGGAAAAATAAAAATTGAAAAGGGGTGAGCTCAAATGCCCAGTAAGGATAACAATATAGCGGAACATTCAAAATAATCATAAACATTTAAGGCAATGAATTACTAAAACAAAAGCCTTTTAAAATTGAACTTCAACATAGTATGGCAAAAGTAAAATGAAATAATGCCATTTACTTATTCACATGGATATTCTACTAATCGAATAATCACATGCAATATCAATAACCACTTTCATAATGTTGGAATGCATAATTCCAGACTACCATAACCACATAGCCAAGGCCTCGTGCCAAGACTACAAATAAGATTTTGTCAAGGCCTTGTGCCAAGACACTAGTTTGTCTCATGAGACCTACCGATGCATCGAGGAGCTATAGCGGGCTCCACCCGTCACTTATTAAGTCCAATGCATTCCCATATGAAAAGGTTTAAACATAACATAACATTCGTATTAAAACTAGCATACGAAATGTCAATAATTTCACCATAAACTATGAATGGTATAAAAATAGCACATCCTTCAATACAATATAGAAGTTTTGTATCAACTTCAAATAATCTTAAAATCCGTCAAAGGATGTTGACATAGATGAAATCAAAATTCTTTTTAAAGAAATATCTCCTTTTATTTTGAAATCATTTAAGATCCATATAAAATAAAACATTTTCTTTGAAAATATTCTTATAAGCTTGTAAGGAAAGCTTTGAAGATTTTATAATGGCGTAAAATAACCGCACCCGCCGTATAAGTTAAAAAAAACATTCTTACCTCAATTCTGTCGAAAAGGTTAAAAAGGACCTTGTTTTGAAAACGACGGAAAGATTCCTTTATAAACCTCTTATAAAAAGTCAAACAAGGGTATAAATGACTTTAACCCATATTCTTGTAAATAGTAAAAATGTTTTGAAATACATTTTTAAGAAACATGGATATGGATGATAAAGATATCCCAGTAGATTATTATGTATAAACAACCTCGGATAATGAAGAGATTGTGAAATAAACCCTTACCTTGTACTTTTCCTTGGTTGGGGTAGGTTAACCTCCTGTATAATAGTGAAATAATTGTTACTAAATTATAAAATAATCATATACATTAATATGATATCATATATGATCTTTTAATATTGATTTGATAATAATATCTTAGTATTATCATCGTTTCGGGTGTTAACTTACTCATTTTCTTTATATGTTTTGTTACATAAGTCATGTTTGTTGTATCTTATTCATATCCATAATGATATCAAGTCCTTAAACATCATTTTTAAATCATTAAATGATAATTATACTTGAATGGATACGATGGAGAATGAATCTCATCGCGTTCGTGGAGACGGTAGTCCGTACGTACGCACGAACGCTATTTCCATTTAATTTTTATTTTAAAAGAATCGAATCCAAATGATACATAGGTATATTACTATTCCAGTATAATATAATATTTTATATATGTTACTTAAGTTCATTAACACCATCCTTTATACGTTCCATGTGTGGTATGAATGAGTCATATCATTTTAAGGGGGCGGTAGTCCGCACTTCCTCAAATGAAATTATCGTATGTATATACAACATGAAACGAATAATGGTATGAAATAAAATGGAATTACAGAAGCTTATATATAAAATATATATCATTAATATCATATTTAATTACAGTGCCATCATAATGGCCACCATGAGAGGCGGTAAGATGTATTTGAACAATCATCGTTTCGTGAGGCGTTAGTTTTCCATCCACAGAAACATTATGTTCATCATCCATTAGATGGAGTTGTGTGTATGTGTAGTTTGAATCCTTCTTATAACAACATCCTAGTATATTGAGGATACTGGTGTTGTTACAAAAGAAAGGAAATAAAAAGAGTTTGGGGGTTGGAGAAGCAAAATAAATGAAAATAATTTAAGAGAAATCGTTACCTTTAATTTAGGTAACTCACTTTGGTTGGAACCAAAGGACTTCTTGAAATGCTTTCTGCCTAAGGGGAAGCTTCAAGGAGGAGGAGAGGGATGTGGGGAGCTTAGTTGGGCAGAGTTTGGACGAGCCAAGTGGCTTGAGAGGTGTGAGGAATGAGTATAAGTGGTCTCCTTTTATAAGGGAGAGGAGGGGCTCTTTAGGAAAGAGTGAAAGTATTACTCTATAATATAATTATATTCGGTTTATAATGGTCCAAAAATCATTGAGGTCGAAGATAAGATGACTAATATTTTAAATAACATCAACCAATAAGAATTGGACAGGTTTTAGATAATATTTTAATCATTATAATCTTATTTATTTAAATGATTTATTAATGAGGTAAACATTGCATCATTATTGTGTCATTAATAATTTAACTTATTTGATGTCTAAAAATTATAAATAAAATATAATTATGTAGGAAATCTTTCTAGATTTCTAATGAATATTTATAATCGAAAATCCAACATGTATAACCCTATGTAAAAATTGTTCTTCTAAAAGATGTAAGCTTATGCCATTTTTATTTTTATTTTAACCTTATTAATATAAAGTGTCCCTACCACATACAAGTGGCTCCAAGGGGTCCCCAAATTGACCCAAGGATGCTCATGGTCTGGTATGTGTCCACCAATAAGGTTAGGACACGTTTTAGGGTAATTTTGTATTATTATAATATTATTTTTTAACCCTTATTTACCGGATTTACCCTTAACCATGGTAAATAAAATATTTACCACAGTAATTATTCAAAATGTCTAAAAATAAAAGTTACCTATTTACACAATTTAAACATCCTGATTCCAAATATGGAATCCATTTTTCTAAATTCGAAACACAGAAGTGGCAGAAATTAATTTAAAATTAATTCCCGCTGTCAAAACAAAAAGCGTGTTTTTAAGAGATAATAACTATCAAAAGATTGACACTTGTTTATGTTCGGTTTAATTGTAAAATTATGTCCAATGACCAACATTATATTAAATGGTAAAAATATATTCTAAATATACTTTAAAACCACTCAAATTCACAATTTATCACTATTAATTATTTTGATTAAAAAAGTTGTTTTTAATTAAAATTTAGTAATTTTCACTATTCATCAAAATATAAAAGTTATCCGAAAAGTACCAAAATTTCACCCTAGGCTAATTTCGATATTCCGAATCCAAAAATGAAGTTTATTTTGAAATATAAAATATATATGATTTCAAAAAGTAGGTATTACTATTCACAACGGCTATTTTAATTAGTTGTGGTGTGTGTTAGAACTCGAGGTTGCGTACAACACACGCTATCGCATTATTCGAAGGGAAACGTACCGTGGAAGCTTGGTATGTTTAATTTTAAATTTATGATGTCACCATTTAGTAAAAAAGTTTAAAATATTGTATTTAAAAAGGGTTCACTATTAACAGTTGATAAAAGTGCAATACTGAAAATGAATTTGTTCTTGCATTATATCTAAGAAACTCATAATATGGATTCTAAAATTATAAGGATTATATAAAGTTCAAAATTTAGATAATACTATTCATAACCTCTTTTGAATGGCTTTTTTTTGTAATTCATGGTGTGATTGAACTCGGTGTTGCGTGTAGTGCAAGTTATTGAATTATTTTGAAGAAATAACACACTATGAAATCTTGGGGTGTTACATTCTCCCCTCCTTCAATAAATTGCGTCCTCGCAATTTGAAAAAAAAATTCGAAAATAAAAGGTTGAAAGTAGAAAATATATTTGTGGTAAAACCCACATCGGAAATTGGGTTACTAAAATTTAGTCTTAATATGAGGAAAAGAGAAATCAAAGGGTCACCACCAAATTATGATCTCGATTAGGAGAACATTGGTGGCAATTAGAGACATATAATTGGAGGAAAAACGTAAATATTTATAGGTAGTGATTGAGGTCATCAATCAAAAACAAGTGTAAAATTGAGGTCCTTAAATTCATCAATCTATGATGATTTGAAATACCATCGGTTCAACAAAACATAGGGTATTAGGATAACACATTTTTGACGTTTCAAAGTGTCTTAGTTGAAATCCCACATCGAAAAATGAATTAATAAGGCATCTATTTAAAATAAAGAGTGGAAAGTATGAAGATTACCGAAAATAACACATACTAGGGTTCCATGTAGGAAAATATGGATATGGAAGAGAAATCTAACCATCAATTATCTGATGGAGAGTGGTAGAGAACATGGCTATGAAAAGGCCAAAAATCCCAAAGCCATAAATTTGTGATGATTTAAGGTACCATCTAGGACAACATTTTTGTTCTATGTTTCTTTTATTAATGTTGTGGAATTTATTTATGAGATTGGATAAGATCATAAGGAGATATACTTACTTTATAATTAGAGTTTTATCCATTAATAAATTTCTACCACAAACTCATCTTTCACTCTAAAAGATAATAGAATGTAATTTTTTTTTCTATTTATACTATTCGTACAGGGTTCCAAAATAAATGAATTTATAATTCATCTACCAGATATTTTAAAAAAAACTACATTATTTAATCCAGGACATCTCGTGGACCAGTGGTAGGTGATACACCCTTGTCGCCCTTTGGTTGCGGGTTCAAGTCTCGCAGCCTTGCCGGACGCGACGGGTTGCCGCCCGACCTCCGGGTTGTCCTTTTATGGCAATCCAAAATAATCCAAACTAGAACTATCCAATATACTTATGTCCAAACTCACAGTCCAACATTTATAAGGAAGGTAAACATAATGTAGATCCTTTTTACCCCGTGATAGCATATGAATACCTTCATCATGTATTCTTTTAATACACTGAAACATCCTGAATTACCATATTCCTTATTGATTACATCCATTCTCCCTTATTCCATATAGAATGATGGATATAATTCATCAATCCAAAAATGTTTTAAACCCCAACAATGATGGAATATACAAATCATTAATCAGTTCCAAGGTAGTCAAGAATATCCAATATAATTTTTCCAAAATAATCATGTATTATTCGAAAATCACTACATCAGTATCAGAACTATATTATGGTTTATCATTCTCTCAACCATATATTTTCCAAAAATTTATCCTGCTATTGAGTCACTTTTCTTTGTTCCACACAATCTCAAGTCCTTAATGAAATAGTACTGCAGTACAATCCTTATATACTCCATTATTATTATAACAAGTACATTGTTGATACAACACTCAATTGACATAATCAACATAAGAACTCTAATCATTCCTCTTCATCTGTGGTAGTATCATAACTTGATTATTATCTAATAGCATCAATTGCGGCATAGTCTGATGACTGGAACATAGGTTCGTGTAGTGTCCAAACTCCTTGCAAATGAAGCATTGTACATTTGAAACCATTTTCTTACCCTTGCAGTCACGTACTTTGTGCCCTTTTCCTCCACACTTATAACAAACTCCCATTCCTTTCAGGCAAGTTCCAGGGTGTTTCTTTCCACAGTTACCACATATGGGAAAATTCTTCTTTTCCCTCTTCCCTTTATCCATCTTTCTCTCTTCCATCCTTTTCTTCTCTTGCTTCCCTTCAAAGCCATAGGACTCAGTAAACTCTTTACTTATCTTATAAACACATGATATTATTTCTTCATATGATGATAATACATGGGAGACTATTTCTCTTATAAATTCTAGCTTAAGACCATGAAAGATATGATCCTTCCTTCTCTTTGGATCATGTGCATTTCTGGAGTTCTCATTCCTTCTACTGGGCGCCATTTCTAAACAATGGCATACACTAGATCAGTTTATGAATCAAAATACATAATCGCATACTTATAAAACACTTAACATAAATTGAACTATTTATAGATATAATCCATAATCATAAAAATGTCTCCTTTTAGGATGTATATACTCATAAACCCTTCATAATGGTTTGTAAATAAAATGAGAATTATCCTAAGCATATCCCCCGGGAGTGTCGTAACCAAGAGTGAAGCAAGGCCCGTTGTCGTGCACCAGTTCCCGTTCGAGTCTAGCTCAAAGCGGTGTTTTCGGGTTTTACCCCTAGGTACATCTGTGCCAGAGCCGCCTCTACCTGCTCGTATCCAGACAGGGATGTATTGCTCGGAAAACTCACAAAATCTCTACAATACCAAAATTCTATGAAGTTCTTCTATACTAATCCTCAAAGTTCATCTTAGGTATACGTGCTCTAATCAGAGTTTATCTAAATCTAGCTTCCAAGGTTTGTACTAAACTTCCTCTGATACCAACTGTAACGCCCCGACCCCAGCTACCCAGAGTCGGTGCATTACTTCGTAACATTGGCATGATCACAAGAAAGATCAAATCCCGAAAGACCGATTGGTTTAGTAGCCTTGGAAACACTAGATGTAATCATAAAGTTTTACATTACATTTCAAAGTGAAAAACTACTACAACAACAAAGTCTTCATATCCACACTATTAACCCCTCATAATATCCCTGCAAGTCATTCATAATTTACTTCTTCACTACCTGGGAAAAATAAAAATTGAAAAGGGGTGAGCTCAAATGCCCAGTAAGGATAACAATATAGCGGAACATTCAAAATAATCATAAACATTTAAGGCAATGAATTACTAAAACAAAAGCCTTTTAAAATTGAACTTCAACATAGTATGGAAAAGGTAAAATGAAATAATGCCATTTACTTATTCACATGGATATTCTACTAATCGAATAATCACATGCAATATCAATAACCACTTTCATAATGTTGGAATGCATAATGCCAGACTACCATAACCACATAGCCAAGGCCTCGTGCCAAGACTACAAATAAGATTTTGTCAAGGCCTTGTGCCAAGACACTATTTTGTCTCATGAGACCTACCGATGCATCGAGGAGCTATAGCGGGCTCCACCCGTCACTTATTAAGTCCAATGCATTCCCATATGAAAAGGTTTAAACATAACATAACATTCGTATTAAAACTAGCATACGAAATGTCAATAATTTCACCATAAACTATGAATGGTATAAAAATAGCACATCCTTCAATACAATATAGAAGTTTTGTATCAACTTCAAATAATCTTAAAATCCGTCAAAGGATGTTGACATAGATTAAATCAAAATTCTTTTTAAAGAAATATCTCCTTTTATTTTGAAATCATTTAAGATCCATATAAAATAAAACATTTTCTTTGAAAATATTCTTATAAGCTTGTAAGGAAAGCTTTGAAGATTTTATAATGGCGTAAAATAACCGCACCCGCCGTATAAGTTAAAAAAAACATTCTTACCTCAATTCTGTCGAAAAGGTTAAAAAGGACCTTGTTTTGAAAACGACGGAAAGATTCCTTTATAAACCTCTTATAAAAAGTCAAACAAGGGTATAAATGACTTTAACCCATATTCTTGTAAATAGTAAAAATGTTTTGAAATACATTTTTAAGAAACATGGATGTGGATGATAAAGATATCCCAGTAGATTATTACGTATAAACAACCTCGGATAATGAAGAGATTGTGAAATAAACCCTTACCTTATACTTTTCCTTGGTTGGGGTAGGTTAACCTCCTGTATAATAGTGAAATAATTGTTACTAAATTATACAAGAATCATATACATTAATATGATATCATATATGATCTTTTAATATTGATTTGATAATAATATCTTAGTATTATCGTCGTTTCGGGTGTTAACTTACTCATTTTCTTTATATGTTTTGTTACATAAGTCATGTTTGTTGTATATTATTCATATCCAGAATGATATCAAGTCCTTAAACATCATTTTTAAATCATTAATTGATAATTATACTTTAATGGATATGATGGAGAATGAATCTCATCGCGTTCGTGGAGACGGTAGTCCGTACGTACGCACGAACGCTATTTCCATTTAATTTTTATTTTAAAAGAATCGAATCCAAATGATACATAGGTATATTACTATTCCAGTATAATATAATATTTTATATATGTTACTTAAGTTCATTAACACCATCCTTTATACGTTCCATGTGTGGTATGAACGAGTCATATCATTTTAAGGGGGCGGTAGTCCGCACTTCCTCAAATGAAATTATCGTATGTATATACAACATGAAACAAATAATGGTATGAAATAAAATGGAATTACAGAAGCTTATATATAAAATATATATCATTAATATCATATTTAATTACAGTGCCATCATAATGGCCACCATGAGAGGCGGTAAGATGTATTTGAACAATCATCGTTTCGTGAGGCGTTAGTTTGCCATCCACAGAAACATTATGTTCATCATCCATTAGATGGAGTTGTGTGTATGTGTAGTTTGAATCCTTCTTATAACAACATCCTAGTATATTGAGGATACTGGTGTTGTTACAAAAGAAAGGAAATAAAAAGAGTTTGGGGGTTGGAGAAGCAAAATAAATGAAAATAATTTAAGAGAAATCGTTACCTTTAATTTAGGTAACTCACTTTGGTTGGAACCAAAGGACTTCTTGAAATGCTTTCTGCCTAAGGGAAAGCTTCAAGGAGGAGGAGAGGGATGTGGGGAGCTTAGTTGGGCAGAGTTAGGACGAGCCAAGTGGCTTGAGAGGTGTGAGGAATGAGTAGAAGTGGTCTCCTTTTATAAGGGAGAGGAGGGGCTCTTTAGGAAAGAGTGAAAGTATTACTTTATAATATAATTATATTCGGTTTATAATGGTCCAAAAATCATTTAGGTCGAAGATAAGATGACTAATATTTTAAATAACATCAACCAATAATAATTGGACAGGTTTTAGATAATATTTTAATCATTATAATCTTATTTATTTAAATGATTTATTAATGAGGTAAACATTGCATCATTATTGTGTCATTAATAATTTAACTTATTTGATGTCTAAAAATTATAAATAAAATATCATTATGTAGTAAATCTTTCTAGCTTTCTAATGAATATTTATAATCGAAAATCCAACATGTATAACCCTATGTAAAAATTGTTATTCTAAAAGATGTAAGCTTATGCCATTTTTATTTTTATTTTAACCTTATTAATATAAAGTGTCCCTACCACATACAAGTGGCTCCAAGGGGTCCCCAAATTGACCCAAGGATTCTCATGGTCGGGTATGTGTCCACCAATAAGGTTAGGACACGTTTTAGGGTAATTTTGTATTATTATAATATTATTTTTTAACCCTTATTTACCGGATTTACCCTTAACCATGGTAAATAAAATATTTACCACAGTAATTATTCAAAATGTCTAAAAATAAAAGTTACCTATTTACACAATTTAAACATCCTGATTCCAAATATGGAGTCCATTTTTCTAAATTCAAAACACAGAAGTGGCAGAAATTAATTTAAAATTAATTCCCGCTGTCAAAACAAAAAGCGTGTTTTTAAGAGATAATAACTATCAAAAGATTGACACTTGTTTATGTTCGGTTTAATTGTAAAATTATGTCCAATGACCAAAATTATATTAAATGGTAAAAATATATTCTAAATATACTTTAAAACCACTCAAATTCACAATTTATCACTATTAATTATTTTGATTAAAAAAGTTGTTTTTAATTAAAATTTAGTAATTTTCACTATTCATCAAAATATAAAAGTTATCCGAAAAGTACCAAAATTTCACCCTAGGCTAATTTCGATATTCCGAATCCAAAAATGAAGTTTATTTTGAAATATAAAATATATATGATTTCAAAAAGTAGGTATTACTATTCACAACGGCTATTTTAATTAGTTGTGGTGTGTGTTAGAACTCGAGGTTGCGTACAACACACGTTATCGCATTATTCGAAGGGAAACGTACCGTGGAAGCTTGGGATGTTTCATTTTAAATTTATGATGTCACCATTTAGTAAAAAAGTTTAAAATATTGTATTTAAAAAGGGTTCACTATTAACAGTTGATAAAAGTGCAATACTGAAAATGAATTTGTTCTTGCATTATATCTAAGAAACTCATAATATGGATTCTAAAATTATAAGGATTATATAAAGTTCAAAATTTAGATAATACTATTCATAACCTCTTTTGAATGGATTTTTTTTGTAAGTCATGGTGTGATTGAACTCGGTGTTGCGTGTAGTGCAAGTTATTGAATTATTTTGAAGAAATAACACACTATGAAATCTTGGGGTGTTACATATTGGATGGGTTTGTGGGACATGGAGGGTAGGATTCATTATAAATTATTTGATATTTGAAGAAAATTGTGTCTAATAAAGATGATGCATATGGGTAAATGGAAATAATGTAAATGAATGGTTGAAGAATAGTGTGTTTAAAGAAACATTATAAATTGGTCAAAATTCTTAGTTGTGATAAATTGTAAAGATTAAATGGTTCCTAAGAGAGAATGATTTACATTGTGATGGTATATTGGTTAAATAATTATTCTTTTTTTTGAATTTTTTGAATGAGTTAGAATAATGGTTGTAATAAGTTTTAAAATGGGAAAGGTGAGTAAAGGTGGAAGATTTTCTTTGTGAAAGTTGAACTGGTTTTAGAAGAGGGTGTCTTATAAGAGACTTTTATCTATGGTGGTTGGATTACCCAATGTTGACTATGAACCATGGTAGTAATTGTTGAGGTTAGTATTATAAATTTGATAACATTTGTTGGGATAGTGTATGTGGAGTGGGTTGAGTATGGAAGGTAGTTTATTTTTTGTTATAGTCTTCACCGATTAGACTTACCTTGAGATGTTTGTTGATGAAAATGTTTTGAAATATGAATCTGAATAAGTAGGGGGTTTTGAAATCTGGAGAAAATATAATGTTCTAAAGTGTGAACCTTTGTGTTTTCAAAAGGGTGATGTAAATTATAAGAGAATGTGTAGTTATTTAATTTCGATAAAGAATGGTATTGAGTATTCCTTGTGTGCTTATTTGGACCTTTGTATGGGTGGATTCAATAGTGAGAGTGCCCTAGGTCTAGAACTTGATTATGTGTTAAGAGAGCTTGATGAGGCTCTATGTGTGGGTAAATGGGTGTTCCTTGTTATTCTTTCAGTATAGCTATAACCTTGAGGTTTTGAGGTGTTTCCTGATAATGTGAAGGTGGTAACCATTGTGGGTTGTAAGTGTGTGGGTTTTATGTTGGACTTAAGAATGAGTGTCTTGGTTGTATCTTCGTTAGGGATGGGTGTTTTGTTATGATTGTGGTAACCTAAGTTGGTTCAGATCTTATGAGTTGTGTTCTGGAACCTAGAGTGGGGTTTTTGGTTTTTGGCACCGACGTACGTGTGTGAGTATTCTTGGTTTCAAACCTAGAGTGAAGGTTTACCGGGGTTCATTGTATGCAGTGTTCCAGAATGGGGATAGGAGAGCCATCCATGAGTGTTGACCTATTAGAAGTTGTATGTGGCCTAGATAGAGGGTCTAGTGACTTTTTACCCTTAACCCTGGTTGGGATGTTGGTATCATTCGATACTCAAGAGTGACTTGTGAGATTGGTCAACTATTTTTTCAGTACTCTTGGGTGTGTGAGGCATAGGTGGATTTTTTGGATTTGGATAGATGTAGATTGTCCTTGAGGGATAAGTGGGAAGTTCAATGGTTTCGGAAGATGTGACTCAAGTTGTGAAGATGATTTGGTAGTTTTTAGGAAATCGAGGTTGACCTCATAGGAGGTTAGCCTAGTGTTGTAGGTGCCTTGGAATATGAAGCATGACAGATTCTTTAGAGGTGGAGTCAATGAATATTTAGTACCATCATGTTTTGGTAATTGGTATGGTTGTAACATAGATCTTTCAGAAGCTCACCTAGGTGCTTGTGGTTGGTTCAAGGTTACTTTTGAAGGATTGTGTCCTTTATATGTATGGGCGTATGTTTGGACGATGATTAATGGAATCCTAAATGTTGATTTTGGGAGAAAAATACAAGGGTGACTGAATTGTAGTTAGATTATTTCATTATGAAGGTAACGCATGAGGTGAGGGTGGTCATGTGGTTGGTCTTGTTTGCACAAATGGTCTGGTTTTTTTGTGGAATGTTGAGAATGACTTGAAGATTATGGGGCTAAAAGACCAATAGGAATGGTCAAGTGATTAAGTGAGCATTAGTCTAGGCTTTGGTGATGGTTGGCTTGTGAGAATTAAAGTTAGTTTAAGTGTGTGGTAATAGGATGGTGTGAGACCTTGAGGGATCTAACGAGGTCCATATGTGGGAATGCACTGGTAAGGGGTGATTCCAATCGAGGTGGGAGAATAGGAGACTCAGGATAAGTGCATTTCATTATCTATGAGACCAAAATGGGAAGCATGGCTATGTGAGAGATTGTTGGTTTTGATTGGTGTGGTGGACCATTGTGTTTGAGTTGTTAACTTCCAGGGTCATTCTAGAAGATCTTGATTGGTGTGATAAAATTAGTTCCAAATTAATATTGGTTCATGGATGTTTGGTGGATGGTTGTGGAGTGGTGGTGAGTCTTGGTTGGAAATCATGCCCCATTGGTAGTAGTTGAGGGTTGATGAGATGTGTGTAGGCAGGGAATCCTAGAATCACTAGTACAAAAACCTTTTTTTACATTGGTTTTTTTAGATTTTTAATGTCATTTTTTAGGCAACGTTATTGCAAACGATGTTAAAAATATGATTTTTTACGTCAGTTATTTAATAAACGACGTTAAAAATGGGGTTTTATGGTTTTTAACGTCGATTTTTAAAAAACAAGCGTGAAAGACCTTATAGAGATGACGTTATAAAGCCATTTTTTACGTCAGTTTTTAAAAAATTGATGTAAAAAATGTTTACCATCTTGTAGATAATCTCCTAATCTTTGATTTGATAGGTCATAGAGCTCAAATAGAGTTACGGATCAAAAGTTATGACCATCGTAAGTTTGATATATATTTTTTGAGGAAATATCAAATGAGCCATCTGTAGCTTCGTCTTCGAAGGAATTTTAGAATCTGAAGGAGGATTTGTAGTTTTACTATGATATAAAGTATTATACATCATTATAATAAAATAATAATCATTAAATTGTATATCAATTAAGAAAAATACTCATAAAAAATATAAATCATGGAAATATAATTACAAATAGCTTGACAAGATCATGGAAAGAAGAAATAGTGGGTTCATGTGGAAGATCAAACAAGTTGAGTCAGTGGAACGATGATGGTTGAATGAAATGAACATTAAATGGTATATCAATTAAGAAAACAAATCATAAAAACCATAAATCATGGATAAATAATTAAAAATACCTTGATGAGATCTTAGAAATAATAAATAATTGATTCACATTGAATATCAAATGAGTCGAGTTGGGGGAACGATGATGGTGCATTGGAGGGATATTAAAATTATCTTCCACGTCAGTTTTATGATAACCATCATGAAAATATATTAAAAAATTTGCTGATTTTTCACATTGGTTATATAATAACTGATGTTAAAAATGTTTACAAACATGAAGATCATTTCCCAAGCTTTTATTTGACAGGTCATGGAGCTCAAACGGAGTTATGGATTAAAATTTATGGCCTTCGTAAATTGGCCTTCCCTAAGACTTTGTTTAGAGATGATCAACTTCCTATGACCATAAATTTTGATCCGTAACTCCATTTGAGCTCTGTAAACTATCAAATCAAATCTTGGGAAATGAAATACATGTTTGTAAACATTTTTCATGTCAGTTATTAAATAACTGATTTGAAAAATTCCTTTTGACATTGGTTATTAAATAACTGATGTGAAAAAGTTGTGAAAATTGATTTTTCACGTCGGTTATTTAGAACCAACGTGAAAAAGTCAGGAAAATAGATTTTTCACATCGGTTATTATATAACCGACGTGAAAAATCAGCGAAAATGGATTTTCATGTCAGTTATATAATAATCAACATGAAAAATCAATTTTCAGATATTTTCACGTCGGTTTTAAAAAATGACATGAAAAAAGGCGGCGTTAAAAATAGTTTTTTTACTAGTGAATTCTTATCAGGTCAGGGTGTCTCATAGTATTAGGTGACATTGGTGATGGATAAGTTTTATTAGTGTTCTTAGACAACTTTTTATCATACTTTTAGCCAATGATGATCATTATCAACATATTAACATCATCCAGGGTGCTCTGAGAAAGATCTAGCTTTACACCTAGTGTCTCGAATGTGTTTTGATTATATTTGGTACATCATAGAGTTTACGATCATGGGGTGTTATATGTGTAGATGGGTAGTGGGATGTACATCGTCTAAAGTTTATAGGTGAGGTCCTCAAGATGGAATAGGTGTTAATGAACGTCATGGGTGTCATTCACGAAGGTTGGGGACCGGTATTAGGTGATGTTTGTTAAGTTGTTTTGGGAAAATCCAGATGGCCACATCCATGTTTTTGGGGATCAATTTATGATCTATGTTTGAACCATGGTGGTTGTAATTCCATGAAGAAAGCAATGATAACAACACTTCTAGAGTGGGGAGTGATAAGGAAGCTCTGGATGTGTGGAGCAGAGCATGGAGTCGATGTGGAGACATCAGGATACCAATGAGAAACATGTGAGGTGCATGTTGGAGTTCCTTGGAAGAGGGTCAGGTGGGCCTTGGATGTGGTGGTTGGTTGATCCAAGTGTTGGCTTCTGGCTCTATGTGGTTCTAATAGGAATCTAAAATGCATGAGTTTGAATTGTGGATGGTGTGATAATGAAAGTTTAGTGTTAAAAACCTCAATGGAGATCCAACATGGACTTTGGTAGGTGTATTTTGGTGAACATGGAGTGTCCTTATGTATAAAGGCATCTTGTTCAAGTGAGGTAATTACGTTCCAGTAGTGAAGCTAAGCATTTCTAGGATGAGCCGGCCAGGGCAGCCCAACTCGGCTAGGAGCAAAGGACCAGTGTAGAGAGTCGTAGACCTCCTTCAGTTGGTGTTTTGGATAAATAGTAAGTTTTAAGTTTGGAATTGGGTTTGTAGTAAGAACTTATTTGTCTTTATCTAGTTTATGGATGGTAGGGGTGCATTTGTTGAGAATTTTTATGGGTGTTGTGGAGCACGATGATAGTTTAGAGGGTAGTGGATGTCGTGTTGGAGAATTTCTACCAAAAGTCAGGGAACAAACTCAGTAGCTTCATTGGATGATAATGATATACTTAAATTCAATAAGTTCCTTGGGAAGTATAAATATGGGGGTATCATGCCAACAGTAGGAGATAGATGCTCTAAGACAAGCCAGTTAGGGGTGGTTTGACACGATGTGGTAAAAGGAATAGATGTGGTAAGTTATGGGACACCTCCAATTTGATTTTGTAGTGGAAATATTTTTTCATAAATGAAGGTGAACTTGAGTGAGGTCAAGTTATTATTCTGCAAATGGATGGTGTAGGGATATACTTTCAGTTGGTTTTAGAGGCAAGGTTGGATGCTAATTTGGGGTAAAGTTCTTATGGATGTTCAGGTGCAGTGATTTGGGGACACGTCAGGTATGCTGTGAAATTTGAGTTTATATTCTAGTGGTCCTTCTTTGATAGTGGAGGTTCTAATAACCAAAAGATGGTGGGGGTTATCTAAATCATATGATGGTATAGAACCATAATAGGAAAGTGGTTGGTTGATGTCGTGATTGGTGTTTCAGGTTGGATGGACTCGAGTGATTATTGTTCTGGTGATTTGGCCATGATATCAAGCATTGGATTGGGTTAGACCGATTGATTGGCTTGAGTGTTTGGTTGTGTTTAGGATGTTCGATGATGGAATGGGACCATTATGCCTCAATTTGTGGATCAACATAAGTCAGGAAATATGTTTGGAAAGACCGTGTGTTTCCTTCAGGTGATGCCGAGTTTTGATCATCATTAGAATTTTGAAAAGAAGGTAAAATGGTGCCAAGCGATTTGGTCCATGAGTTGGGAAGATGATCAAACTAATGTGTGCTTATTGGATCTTCCACATTTTTATGATGTTATGTATGAAGTTTCCCTATGTTTTTATTTGGGTAGAGTTGCCTAGAATTCCTTATGGAGTTCCAGTGATTAATGTACGGTTAGAAGTAGATGCATCCTTTGTAAAGAATTTGGTTCATTTTTTATTTTAGTAAGGAAGAATTTCGGGTAAAGACCGTACCTTTGGGTTTGAATTTTTTGGTATCATAGTAATGCTCAGGAAAATACATGGGAGAGAAAGATAGGCATGCGGGCCTATTGTCCCAATAAATTTTATTCAGAAACTTAGTGATGATTGGAATCATGGATTGAGAATGATCAATTATAAGGTGGGGAGGTTGTAAGACCCTAGATTTCATATATGTGTTTCCTTGTTTACCTTTTGGTTTTAACCTCTTGATTTTGGTTAATGAAATTTTTCTTGAGAGTATGAGGGGTCACGGGGGTGTTTCGGGGGTTTAGGATATGAAGAGAAGGAAAAATGAGCCAACCTATGCAAGGTACATGGTTGGTTCCTGGTTAAGTAAACCGTGCAAGGGGGATAAACTATGCGGACATGGACAGAACCATTTTGCATGGTTGGCACATAGTTTTTCAATTAGTGTGGCCTCCCCAACCAAATTGTGTGACCCTAGAAAAAGGAATTTTGTATGGTTGGTGCATGGTTTGTTGAACCTTATGGAATCCCTAGGAAACATTGTGACTCATCCACTATTTTTCAGAGGTTCGTGCATGGTTGAAACATGTTTTGGAAAACCATATGACCAAACTATGTGCCCTTTAAAAAGTGGAAATTTCTAGTTTTCCCCCCTCAATATTTTAAGTATCCCGCTTGATTTCTTCTTCAATTTCCACTATATCAACCCTAGTGACAAAAAAAAATTAACCTAATCTCTCCAAAAGTGGATCCCCTTAGATTCAAGACTATTTGTAGTGTTGTTTTTTATAAATCAAAGCCTCGGTTAATTCTAATCATCATATTTCTTCTCTTTTTTAGATTAGGGGTTTTATATTTTTTATTATTCTTTTGAAACCCTAAAACCCTCTTTTACCAATGTATCTTAGGTTTGTGCTTCAAAGGGTACCCAAATATGGATCTAAGTCTAAGGTTATGGGTGCATTCATCATCGGATTCAAGGTAGGTGGTCTATAAGTTATATCCCAATGTTTTATTGTAGATTTGTTCATGTGTAGTTGTGGTATTTCTTTCCTCTTGTTGGTAATTTTTTTACATTATCATGATGTAACACCCCGAGCTTCCACGATACGCTTCTCTTTCAATAATGCAATAGGTTGCATTGTACGCAAGTTCGAGATTCTAACACACCACGACCAATCAAAATAGCCATTATGAATAGTAATACCCACTTTTTGAAATTATATATATTTTATATTTCAAAATGGACTTCATTTTTGGATTCGGAATATCGAAATTATCCTAAGTTGAATTTTTGGTGTTTTTCTGAGAACTTCCAATTTTTTATGAATAGTGAAAAATACTTAAAAACAACTTTTTTAATAAAAATAATTTATAGTGATAAATTATACTATTGAGTGGTTTTAAAGTATAATTAGAATATATTTTTACCATTTTATCCAATGGTGTTCATTAGGATTAATTTCACTTTGAAATTTGACATAAACAATTGTCAATCTTTTGATATATATTGTTTCTTAAAAACACGCTATTTGTTGTGACAGTGGTAATTAATTATAAAGTTAATTAATGCAACTTATATGTTTGTAATTTTGTAAAATAGGAATAATTTTTTAATTCAGAATATCAATTATAGCTTAGGGTGAAATTTTGGCATTGTCCTGAAAAACTTCAATTTTTGATGAATAGTGAAACCACTAAGTGGTAGTTAAAAAACTGATTTTTTCGTTTAAATGAAACATTACCACTTCTGTGATTGGATTTTCAAAAATCCGACATAAATGGTTTTCATTAGGAAGTAAAATGTGGTTCAATGGGATTAAAATAATTTTTTGGTGAATAGTAACTTTTAAGTTTAATTAATCGCGATTAAAGGTAATTAGTGAAATTTAAGGTAAAAATGATATTATAAAAATATGAAAATACATTTACACTTGTACTACCCCTATTGGATGAGTCATGGCCGACCAAAACAATCCATGGGTCAACTTGGGGACCCCATGGAGCCATTTTGGTAGGAAAATGACATTAAAAACTTTTTATTTAATGTTAAAATAAAAATGTCACAAACATGAGTTGTTTTACTAAAACAATTTTTAAATGGGGTCATACAAGTCATATTTTTTACTATAAATATTCATTATAAATATAAAAATATTTCCTACATCATGATATTTGTTTTATACTTTTTAGACATTAAATAAATTAAATTTTTTATGACACAATGATGATGCAGCGATTACCTCATTAATTAACAATTTAAATAAAATGAAAAGATAATGTAAAATCTAAGACCTACACATGTCAAAAACCTATTGGAATTTCGAACCCTTATCACCTTATCCTCGAAATATATAAGTGTGGGACCTTTAAAATCCGAAACTCATTATATAATAAAGTAATATTTTATTACTTTCCAAGAGTGCCCCTCCTCTCCTCTTATAAAAGGCCTCCACCACTACCACCTTATTCACACCTTCAAAGCCTTTTGGCTCGGCCAACCTCTACCCAAATACTCTCTCAACTTCCCCCTCTTACTCCTAGAAGCCTCACTTTGGGAATAATTCTTTCCAAGGAAGCCTTTGGCTCAAATCAAAAAAAAAAGTTACCCGATTTTAAGGTAATGTCTTCTCTTATGTTATTTTGTTTTATTTTGCTTCTCCAACCCCTTAAACTCTTTTTATTCATTTCTTTTGTAACAAAACCAGTATCCTCAATATACTAGGATGTTTTTATAAGAATTATTTTATTTACACTTACACACACCTTCGTCTAATGGTTAAAGAACATATTGTTTCTGTGGTTGGCGAATTTCTGCCTCACGAAACGATGATTGTTCGATCTTCTTTTAACACCTCTCATGGTGGCCATTATGATGACACTATTTTTATATATGATATATATTATGTTTTTTCCCTTATTATTCTGTATTTTTCATTTATGGCATACCCTTATGATTTCCATTATGGGTAAACGCGATAATTTCATTTTAGCAAGTGCGGACTACCACCCCCTCAAAGTGATTTGAATCGTTAATTCCATATGTGGGATGTATAAAGGATGGATTAAATGGTATTATACATTATATTATACTGTAATTATAGTATACCTTTATATAATTATAATTTTATTCCATTAAAAACTAAATATAAATGAAATTAGCGTTCATGCGTACGTACGGCTTACCGTCTCCATGAACGGTGCATTTCATTTCTTACCTCTAAATGTTATGTAATATTATAAATGAATGTATATAATGGATATATATGATATATATGATATCTAAATCATGAATATAATTCTGGAGATAATGGATATTCTACCACATAAACAACTTGTAATTATAATAAGTTTATTGTTGACTCAAGTACCAAAGATCGACAAAACGACCGTTATTAACTTAAATGACTACATAATTTTTGTAACATTGTAATAAGTGATATAAAAGGGATAATGAACTTGAAAAAGGTTCTTAATAAAGTAGAGATTAACTCTAGTTTATTATTTAGGAGGTTAAATAACGGTCGAGTCAAGTCGGACACAAGGTAAGGGAACTTCTTAACCCAATTTCCATTCTTTGGGTTAATCTCCTACTTTCAAATTATGTCATGATATTATTATGTCATATCTTGTATTTTTACTTTATTTATGTGTACTTATAGTGAATACACATAATATATCTACTTTATTTAAAAAATGATCTTTGTAAGGGTCTTCGTCTCAATCTCCTTCCATTGAGGCAGATTTTGTTTTATACACAACTTTCTTTTATACGGTGTATAAACCCCTTTGGCTTTTACTTTTATTCAAAAGGAATCTCTTTTACAAAGCATTTTACTAAACGAAAAAAGGAATGTTTTTGTCTTACGTATGCGGCGACAACGACTTCTCCGCCTCCGTGACCATTATTTGTGTTTCGGCTTCCTCTATAAGCCATAACTTTTTTTAAAATGAAAAATAAATAAAAAGTTTTAATTTTCTTTTATTTTGGTCTTGAAAATGGTTTTGAAAGTGTTTTTTATTATATCAATATGTTGTATTGATATCTTGTGATTGAAATGTGTAAATTTTATGTTTCCTTTATGCATGTTTTATGTGATACGATTATGTTATGGTTTATGATATGTTTAAACCTGTTCATATGAGAAATGCATTGGACTTAATATGTGACGGGTGGAGCTTGATATAGCTCCTCGATGCATCGGCAGGTCTCATGAGATAAACTAGTGTCTTGTCATGAGTCCTTGACAAAATATTATTTGTGGTCTTGGCACAAGGCCTTGGCTACGTGGTTATGATAGTCTGGCATTATGCATTCCATCATTATGAAAGTGGTTATTGATATTGCATGTGATTATTCGACCAGTAAAATATCCATGTGAATAAGTAAATGGAATTATTTCATTTTACTTTTTCCATATTATGTTGAAGTTAAAGTTTAAAAGGCTTTTTTTTAGTTATACATTGCCTTAAATGTTTATGTTTATTTATGAAAGCTTCCGCTATATTGTTATCCTTACTGAGCATCTGAGCTCACCCCTTTCAATGTTTTAATTTTTTCCAGGATATGAAGAAGTATTTTAAGAATGACCTGCAGGGATAGTCTGAAGGGGATTTGAGTGTAGAAAATGGAGACTATGTTATTGTAGTTTTTCACTTTATGATGTAATGTAACATTTATGAATGTATCTAGTGTTTTCAAGGCTACTAAACTAATCGCTCTTTCGAGACTTGATCTTTTGTGATCATGCCAATGTTACGAAGTAATGCACCGACTCTGGGTAACTGGGGTCGGGGCGTTACAGTTGGTATCAGAGGCAGTTTAGTACTAACCTTGGAAGCTAGATTTAGATAAACTCTGATTATAGTACATAGACCCAAGATAGACTTTGAGGATTAGTATAGAATAACTTCCTAGAATTTTGGTATTATATAGATTTTGTGAGTTTTCTGAGTAATACATCCTTGTCTGGATACGAGCAGGTAGAGGCGGCTCTGGCACAGATGACCTAGGGGTAAAACACGAAAACACCACTTTGAGCTAGACTCGAACAGGAACTGGTGCACGACAACGGGCCTTGTTGCACTCTTGGTTACGACACTCCCGAGGGATATGCTTAGGATAATTCTCATTTTTTTTTACAAACCATTATAAAGGTTTTATGAGTATATACTTCCTCAAAGAAAACATTTTTTATGATTATGGATTATATCTATAAACCGTTCAATTTACATAAAGTATTTTAAAATTTTGGAATTATTCATTTCAAATCATAAACTAACCTAGTTTATTCCATTGTATAGAAAAGGCACCCAGTAAAATGAATGTGAACTCCATCAATACGTATGATCCAAAGAGTAAGAAGGATCATATCTTTCACGGTATTAAGCCAAAATTTAGAAGGGAAATAGTCTCCCATGTGTTCTCAACATATGAAGAAATAGTATCATGTGTTAATAAGATAAGTAAAGAATTCTTTGAGTCTTATGGATTTGAATGGAAGAAAGAGAAGAAAAGGATGGAAGAGATAATGATGGATAAAGGGACGATGGAAAAGAAGAATTTTCCAATATGTGATAACTATGGGAAGAAACACCTTGGAACTTGCCTGAAGGGAATGGGAGTTGGTTATAATTGTGGAGAAAAAGGACACCAAGTGCGTGACTGCAAGGGTAAGAAAAAGGTTTCAAATGTACAATGCTTCATCTGCAAGGAGTGGGTACACTACGCAAACCAATGTCCAAATCATCATAGTATGCCCCAAATGATGTTATTGGATAATAATCAAGTTATGATACTACCACAGATGAGGAGGAATGATTAGAGTTCTTATGTTGTTATTAAAGAATTTTGTCATTTGAGTGTTGTATAAATGATGTACTGGTTATAATAATTATGGAGTATATAAGGATTGTACTACAGTACTATTTCATCAAGGACTTGAGATTGTGTGGAACCAAGAAAAGTGACTTCACAGCAGGTTAAATTTTTGGAAAATATATGGTTGAGAGAAAGATAAACCATAATATGGTTCTGATACTGAGATAGTGATTTTGGAATAAGACATGATTGATTTGAATAAATTATATTGGATATTCTTAACTTCCTTGAAACTGATTAATGATTTGTATAAATTTTTGGATAGAAGGAGTATATCTAGTATTCTATATGGAATAAGGGATCATGAATGTAATCAATAAGGATTTATGGTAATTCGGTATGTTGCAGTGTTTTAAAAGAATACACGATGAAGGTGTTCACATGTTGTTACGCGAAAAAAAAAGATCTTCATTATGTTTACCTTCCTTATAAAATTTGGACTGTGAGTTGGACAGAAGTATTTTGGATAACTATAAAGGTTGTAATGGATTAAGTTGAACCTTGGATAGTATTATTTAAGGTTAAAACATTTCTGAATATTATTTTTGGAATATTATAATACTATAGTTTTAGGAAAAGGATAACTTTTAGGTCGGGGGATAACCCGTCGCGTCGGACAAAGTTGTAGGAATCAAACCCACAACCATAGTGTGATAGGACTTTATTACCTACCACTAGCCTACAGGAAGTCCCTGGTTGTTACAAAATAGTTTTCCTAATCTAAATGGTATGTTTTAATATTTTGAACCTTATACAATTATGATAAATAGAATATTTTTGAGTTCTATTACCTTTTGGAGTGAAAGATGGGTTTGTGGTAAAAACTTATTAAAGAATGAAAGTCTACATGACAAGTAAGTATATTTCCTTATGTTCTTAGTAAATATCCTAAATAAATTCCTCAACTTTATGAAAGGTAACTTAAAAAAAATGTTGTCGGTTAACTTTTCCAATTGGGGAATCAATGACCGTTTCACCAATCACAAGTTTGTGATTTTCTTGTAGTTAACTTTCTCCTAATCCTGTTTTATACAACTCTCCATCAGACCTTGATGGTTTTTTTTCCTCCATATCCATATTTTCATAGAATCCTAGTATGGGCTATCTCGTGTGACCTTTGTACTTCTCTTTCTTTCTTTTAAAGTTATATTTTTATTAACCTTATTTCCGATGTGGGTTTTCCACAAAGGTATTTTCTATTTTCAACCTTTTATTTTCAAAGAAAAATTTCAAATTGCGAGGACGCAATTTATTGAAGGAGGGGAGAATGTAACACCCCGAGATTCCATGATACGCTTCTCTTTCAATAATGTAATAGGTTGCATTGTACGCAAGTTCGAGATTCTAACACACCGCGACTAATCAAAATAGCCATTATGAATAGTAATACCCACTTTTTGAAATTATATATATTTTATATTTCAAAATGGACTTCATTTTTGGATTCGGAATATCTAAATTATCCTAATTTGAATTTTTGGTGTTTTTCTGAGAACTTCCAATTTTTTATGAATAGTGAAAAATACTTAAAAACGACTTTTTTAATAAAAATAATTTATAGTGATAAATTATACTATTGAGTGGTTTTAAAGTATAATTATAATATATTTTTACCATTTTATCCAATGGTGTTCATTAGGATTAATTTCACTTTGAAATTGGATATAAACAATTGTCAATCTTTTGATATATATTATTTCTTAAAAACACGCTATTTCTTGTGACAGCGGGAATTAATTATAAAGTTAATTAATGCAGCTTATATGTTTGTAATTTTTTAAAATATATATCATTTTTGAATTCGGAATATCAATTATAGCTTAGGGTGAAATTTTGGCATTGTCCTGAAAAACTTCAATTTTTGATGAATAGTGAAACCACTAAGTGGTAGTTAAAAAACTGATTTTTTCGTTTAAATGAAACATTACCACTTCTGTGATTGGATTTTCAAAAATACGACATACATGGTTGTCATTAGGAAGTAAAATGTGGTTCAATGGGATTAAAATAATATTTTGGTGAATAGTAACTTTTAAGTTTAATTAATCGCGATTAAAGGTAATTAGTGAAATTTAAGGTAAAAATGATATTATAAAATTATGAAAATACCTTTACACTTGTCCTACCCCTATTGGACGAGTCATGGCCGACCAAGAAAATCCATGGGTCAACTTGGGGACCCCATGGATCCACTTTGGTAGGAAAATGACATTAAAAACTTTTTATTTAATATTAAAATAAAAATGTCACAAACCTGAATTGTTTTACTAAAACAATTTTTAAATGGGGTTATACAAGTCATATTTTTTACTATAAATATTCATTAGAAAGATAAAAATATTTCCTACATCATGATATTTGTTTTATAATTTTTATACATTAAATAAATTAAATTTTTTATGACACAATGATGATGCAGTGATTACCTCATTAATTAACGATTTAAATAAAATGAAAATATAATGTAAAATCTAAGACCTACACATGTCAAAAAACTATTGGATGGGTGGATTTAGAACCCTTATCACCTTATCCTCGAAATATATAAGTGTGGGACCTTTAAAATCCGAAACTCATTATATAATAAAGTAACATTTTATTACTTTCCAAGATTGCCTCTCCTCTCCTCTTATAAAAGGCCCCCACCACTACCACCTTATTCACACCTTCAAAGCCTTTTGGCTCGGCCAACCTATGCCCAAATACTCTCTCAACTTCTCTATCTTACTCCTAGAAGCCTCACTTTGGGCAGAATTCCTCCCAAGGAAGCCTTTGGCTCAAATCAAAAAAAAGTTACCCGATTTTAAGGTAATGTCTTCTCTTATGTTATTTTGTTTTATTTTGCTTCTCCAAACCCTTAAACTCTTTTTATTCATTTATTTTGTAACAAAACCAGTATCCTCAATATACTAGGATGTTTTTATAAGAATTATTTTATTTACACTTACACACACCTTCGTCTAATGGTTAAAGAACATATTGTTTATGTGGTTGGTGAATTTCTGCCTCACGAAATGATGATTGTTCAATCTTCTTTTAACACCTCTCATGGTGGCCATTATGATGAAACTATTTTGATATATGATATATATTATGTTTTTGTTTCCCTATGATTCTGTATTTTTCATTTATGGCATACCCTTATGATTTCCATTATGGGTAAACGCGATAATTTCATTTTAGGAAGTGCGGACTACCGCCCCCTCAAAGTGATTTGAATCGTTAATGCCATATGTGGGATGTATAAAGGATGGAGTAAATGGTATTATACATTATATTATACTGGAATTATATTATACCTTTATATAATTATAATTTCATTCTATTAAAAACTAAATAGAAATGAAAGTATCGTTCATGCGTACGTACGGCTTACCGTCTCCACGAACGGTGCATTTCATTTCTTACCTCTAAATGTTATGTAATATTATAAATGAATGTATATACTGGATATATATGATATATATGATATCTACATAATGAATATAATTATGGAGATAATGGATATTCTACCACATAAACAACTTGTAATTATAAGAAGTTTATTGTTGACTCAAGTACCAAAGATCGACAAAACGACCGTTATTAACTTAAATGACTACATAATTTTCATAACATTGTAATAAGTGATATAAAAGGGATAATGAACTTGAAAAAGGTTCTTAATCAAGTAGATATTAACTCTAGTTTATTATTCAGGAGTTTAAAGAACGGTCGAGTCAAGTCGGACACAAGGTAAGGGAACTTCTTAACCCAATTTCCATTCTTTGGGTTAATCTCCTACTTTCAAATTATGTCATGATATTATTATGTCCTATCTTGTATTTGTACTTTATTTATGTGTACTTATAGTGAATACACATAATAGATCTACTTTATTTAAAAACTGATCTTTGTGAGGGTCTTCGTCTCAATCTCCTTCCATTGAGGCAGATTTTGTTTTATACACAACTTTCTTTTATACGGTGTATAAACCCCCTTTGACATTTACTTTTATTCAAAAGGAATCTTTTTTAAAAAGCGTTTTACTAAAAAAAGGAATGTTTTTGTGTTACTTATGCGGCGACAATGACTTCTCCGCCTCCGTGACCATTATTTGTGTTTTGGCTTCCTCTACAAGCCATAACTTTTTTTTAAATGAAAAATAAATACAAAGTTTTAATTTTCTTTTATTTTGGTATTGAAAATGGTTTTGAAAGTATTTTTTATTATATCAATGTGTTGTATTGATATCTTGTGATTGAAATGTGGAAATTTTATGTTTCCTTTATGCATGTTTTATGTGATACGGTTATGTTATGGTTTATGATATGTTTAAACCTGTTCATATGAGGAATGCATTAGACTTAATAAGTGACGGGTGGAGCCTGCTTTAGCTCCTTGATGCATCGGAAGTTCTCATGAGACAAACTAGTGTCTTGGCACGAGGCCTTGACAAAATATTATTTGTGGTCTTGGCACGAGCCCTTGGCTACGTGGTTATGATAGTCTGTCATTATGCATTCCATCATTATGAAAGTGGTTATTGATATTTCATGTGATTATTCGAATAGTAGAATATCCATGTGAATAATTAAATGGCATTATTTCATTTTACTTTTTCCATATTATGTTGAAGTTCAAGTTTAAAAGGCTTTTATTTTAGTTATACATTGCCTTAAATGTTTATGTTTATTTATGAAAGCTTCTGCTATATTGTTATCCTTACTAAGCATCTGAGATCACCCCTTTCAATGTTTTAATTTTTTCCATGATATGAAGAAGTATTTTAGGAATGACCTGCAGGGATAGTCTGAAGGGGATTTGAGTGTGGAAAATGGAGACTATGTTATTGTAGTTTTTCACTTTATGATGTAATGTAACATTTATGAATGTATCTAGTGTTTCCAAGGCTACTAAACTAATCGGTCTTTTGAGACTTGATCTTTTGTGATCATTCCAATGTTACGAAGTAATGCACCGACTATGGGTAACTAGGGTCGGGGCGTTACACGTGATATAGTAAAATAGTTGGATAAATGATGAGTTAAACCCATCATGATCCCCATGGGATTCATTGAGGGTTATTAGACTGGTTTAGGGACACCCATGGGGTGTGCCAAAATTTACAAAATTGGAAAATTATAAAGTTAAGACTAGAGTTTCTTTGTGTGGAAATAGATCCCATGATAAATGTGTTGACATGATTAATTGGTTTTTAAGGGGAACTAATGATATTTTTTTCTAAGTCATTGGCCTTGGAATAAGGGATTGTTTTGAAAAATGTGAATAGGGTTAAGTGGAATAACTTGAATGTGTAAAATGACTTGTGATTTGTAATGGAAATGGGTAAATGGGTTAATACTTATGTATTTATTAATTATGTTTAATGGATAATTCAAAGGAATTGTTAACAATGATAAATGAGAAAAGATAGGAAAGGGGGAAATGAGTTAAATGGGTTATTCCAAGTAAGTGGTAATTGTACTAAAGGGGTAAATCTTAAAGATGATTGATATGTTGAATGAATTGTGAACTGTAAATTCTATAAACTTGTATGATTGGATTGTTATGTGGAATATATGGTGAATGGATAAATAAGAATGTGCACATGGCTTGGTGGTGTGGGATAAAGGACTGGGACTTCTCCCATGGTTTGGGTTAGACTGATGCTCTAAACCCACCTATAGAATGCATGGGTTAGGATGTCAGACTAATGCTCCAAGATCTAGTGTTTGCATTGGATGAAACTACTTGGACTGATTCTCCAAGGTAAGTGTGATGTAAATGATCATGAAATAGATTTCCCCTAGTGAGATAGGGAACCTGACTTACCCCTTATGCTTGTTAATCGATCAGTTTGGGCTTTTGTGACAATGATGTAAATTCTCAACCAGTGAAACTAATGATGAAATCGACTAAAATAAATATTGTTAACTAATGGGTTGAGAGTTGTCTTTTATTTTACCTTTTCATTATTCCATACTTTCATGCACTATCTGTTTAGACTGGATATTTTTTAGATACTGTTGGTGGTGGAATACTGAGTTGTACTAACACACTTCTCAAACCGTCATTGGGTACCCGAGCATATTTTATGGTTGCGGGTTAGGATGAGGGAAAAATCCCTATTATAGGGAGTTGTGTTGGGATTTGGATGTTAATGGATGAGGATCCAGACTTAGAGTCGGGGCATATTTTGGGGATTTTGATGTTTGGCTTTATTTTGGGTTTCCTTCACCTTGGAACTATTATAGTGACATTTTATATTTAACATTTGGTTATGATTTGTATCCTATTTGGGAAATGTTGGGTAATTCATGTTTCTGATTATTTGTTATTGTTTCATTTATATCTTATGGTGATCTATTGTGGCTTACTATGATAAAGAGGGTATAGTCTCCCCATGGGATTTATTAGACCCTCTCCATTAGTCATCGACCTCTAGCGTGTGGGGAGGAACTCTTGAGGTCAAGTGGCGACCCAACTTAGGGCATCAGTTAGTGGCTTCTGGGTCGGGGACGTTACAACCTATACTGAAGGAATAGTAACTTGACATTTGGAATAGTAACATGACCATTAGAAATAGTAATTCAGCCAATATAATGGTAACCTCACCTATGAAAGTATAAATAAAATTTAGGCATCTCATAAAAAAATATGATATAATTATATCTTAGTATAAGTAAATAAATGTTTTTAAAATTATAAATTATGTGTTGGTATTTTTGTAGAACATAAATGTTTATATACAATTTTATAATTAATAAAATGATTTAAAAGGATTCATAAATTAATATTTTGGTGTCTTATTATTATAATATAATTTTATGAGACCTTAATTAAATTTTCAAATTGTTATAAAATCAGTTATAATTTTAAAATCATTATTTTTTTAATAAATAATGATTTTAATTAAAAATTAAATTTATCATATTTATAAAATTATTTTCATAAAATGTACTTTAATTTTGAATTCTACTCATTGAAAAATGGTTAGGATTATTTTTTTAGTATTTTTCTAAAATACTTGAATTTTTGTGAATAGTAAAATATGGTAATTTACAGTATATTTACATTATAAGTTAAATAAATTATTCCTTGAGTAATTTTTGATGTAATAATCATAATATAGAACGAATATTAATTATTTTAATATATTTAGTGATAGGGTTCAAACTATTCTTAGTATTGATCTAAAATAATGAACTAATAAATAAAACAAATGAGGAGCCACTTATCTCCTCCCCTATAAATACCACCCCTTACTACCTCTTCTCATCAAACCTTTCAAGACTTGAATATTTTATAATATATTCCTAATAATCTTTCAATTCCCCTCCCCCACATCCAGAATCTTTTTGTCTCATCAAAATACCAAACCCTTTTCCCTAAGGAGGTTCTCAAGGAGGAGAAATTCAAGAGGTAAAATCATATTTCCTTTTCTTTTAATTTCTTTTCAATTTCATTTCTTTTCTTATACTCTCCTCACCTAAACTTATACAAATGAAATGATAACTACAGTATAATTTATATACTGTAATTTTATTATGTTAATGGAATAATTCATCTTCAAATATCTTCCCTTTTTCCTTTTATTCTAAAAATGAAAATATTGTCTATAGTGTGTTGATTTACCGCAGTCGTGGACAATGCGTTTTAAATTTTCAATATAACCTTCAAGGATAGTAATAAAATCAATATTATGTTTAAATACAATTTTATTGTACATATTATAAGTTATATAATGTTCTAGAACCTATATATAAACATGATGTTAAATAAAATGATATAAGACCGTAATGGTCGTAAAAACCAACAAAATAAATTAAATCATTTTCATTAATGTTATATCTAATAAATCATCCTATTAAAATATAACCAAATGATATTTAAGAGAAATTATACTTTTTTATGTTCATTAATAACATATAATTTCAGTTCTGTAAAATCATTCTCATTGTACATGAACTTCCATACTTATAAACAAGCAAACTGATCGTGAAACCCAAGAAAATGAAAACTCCCAAACAATGAAATTGAACTATATAACTCATCAAAAGGCCCATAAATGAACTTAATAAAACTATAATAAATCAAATACATTTATAATAGGTTCTTTATTTTTTAATTAATTAATTTAATTTTATTATCCAAGATATCAATGTGAAGAAAGCACTCAGACATAAGGTAAGGGGATTCTCGAGCCCAACTCCATTTCCTAGGGTTTTCCCTCTTTTACTCCATTTTAAGTATGGATATTCCTTTAATATTCCTTAAATATAATTTATTTATCCTTTAATTTTATTTTCAAGGATATACATGCTTCCAATCTTATTTTATGACAAATGTGCAGAATTTTCCAAAAATAACTCTTCTTTCAAAAATCTTTTACTTCTCTTGAGATTGTTTCTTCTTCACTCAAGATTCATGATTCTTATACCAAGTATGTTATTAACTTTTATTTTGGTAACTCCAATATTTATATATAAAAGTATTTTTTATGAAATTATCATGAAACCCATTTCCATTCTATGGGTTATTTTATAGAAAATATTGTTATACGTTCTATATGAGATGCATGACTATGTAAATGTTATGATGTGACGGGTGCATTCATAATTATATAGTGCTCCAATGAATTGGGTAATGTGATGTATATCATGATTTGAAATATGTGTGAACATGATGCTATATTTTTTCACAATGATGATGATGTTATGATTATGCACATATGTTATGTGTGAACATGATGATAGTTTTGTTCACAACTATGTGTGATATTTGACCACTAAGACATGATGTTTCATTTTTACACATTACCTCATGTCATGCCTTTATCTAATTATTCCTCTCATGATTATGATGACTATCACATGCTTATGTTATGATTATTATTATTATGCTCACCCATGATATATTGATTCATGTTCTTATCTATCCTCTTACTGGGATTTTAGATCACCCATTTCTTTGATGTATATCCTTAGATGATTACTTATACTAAGGAGAAAACAAGGGCCAGTAAGAAGCTATAGAATAAGGAATTAAATAATGTTTATGTTTTAATATGTAAAATTTATGTATGGTCCTAATTTTCCCAAAACACTAAACATTTGGATCTTGGTTTTGTAACGCTTTTATGTTTTTTATCTTTAAAATGATGTAATAATCATATAAGAAAAGTAGGGTCGCTATAATAAACATGTGTGTGTGTGTGTGTTTAAAGAATATATATATAAATCCTTAATCATGTATATTAATAAACTTTAATATTTATATCTTATTAAAAATGCATGGGTTGTCATAGTCACAATAGAAACCCTTTATTTGAAACAATTAATTCAACTCTCTTAGTCTTTTTCATCCAATTCCTTTAATCATTATTTATAGATAAATATTCAGTGGTTTAGTCTTTGATGTTTCATAAATCTCATTTAATGGTCAGATCAATCAAGGTTTCCAAATTGAGTGCAGTTTATTGATGCTTCAAAACAAATTCCTAATTCCACAGCATGAGTTTAAAAACTGGGCAAGAAAAAATAAATGCTTCCATGAAAAAATGTTCAATGAAATAAAAAATTACTATATGACATGAATATATATTTCACAATGAAAAAATAAATGATCTGAAACATTCTCTAAAATCATAGAAACTAACTTCATATAATATATTGTAAGAGTAATATGAAATCTATTGGGGTTATCAGGAATTATGGCCATTATTCCCTTTTTTCACGCATAAATTCTAGTCATTTATTCTCATTTATTGCATGTGTTTTCTATATTGACCCTTTTATTTTAACATTGAAATGATGGAATATAAAATAGGGAAGTTCCGCTTCAAGAAGAGAAGAGGGGCGCACAAACAGCTACAACATTATCCTCTTCCAAGAGTTCCATTATCCTCTTCCAACTTCCCTGGCATATGAGTATACTTTCTCCTTCTATAGTGATCCAAGTCATGTCCCTTATTATAGAATTTAAAGCATAGAACATCAAATATGTAATTGGACATCAAATGTCCTATGATTCCACAGATTGAATAAAAAGGTAGAGTCTTCTCATATTGAATGTTAAGAACAACTTCATCCTGAGGAGTAGAGAGGATTAATGTCTTCATTATGGTAATTATGAGGTCGACCACAACCAGGACCCTCACATAGTGTTCAAAAGAGGTTGACCTAGTGGCATTGTCTATATTGATCACCAGACCAATTGATAAGGCAATGTCAAACAATATCACAGGATTCCATAAAACCCAATTCAAGATGAATATTGTGACCCATACTGAAGCATAAGTTTCCTTGAACTCGTCTAGATTAAAACTGAGGCTTCATTCATGAATTATCATCACATCCAGTTTCAAATTGACTGAACCAAAACCCCATGCTTTTCTTTTTTATTCCAATGAGGGAAATAGAATATGGTAAAAACCCCTACCAAGTGATATGCATTTTCAATTCAAAAAGCCCCAAATTGAGGATAAGTAATGAATAAAATCCAACCATTTCCACAGAGGCGAGCCCTTCCCAAGGAAACACAAGAGATAATTGAAAACTTACATAGATCCAGTCATTTTGTGATGGTCGCGCCATTAGGCAATACATGTGTTATGCTTCCCTTCTTGATGATTCTCGATGGATATTTACTGTCAAATGAGGAGAACAAACTTTCATCTAGCTTCCCCTCCTCCTCCTTCAAAGCATCAAAACTGGGATTCGTCAAATTCATGAGCTTCCTCAAGGGGTCATATAAGACATCACACTGGTTGAAGGAGTCGAAGTTACTGGTTTACGATGGTGCTATGGCGGATGGGCGGCGGGAAGGCGATGATGTCTATTCGGCAGGCACAACTCTGACGGGATGGAATGGAGCAGAGGCTATTGGTGATGCACAGGCAGTGTGGTGGACCCCTGGCATGGGACGGAGCGCTACGCCACAGGCGGACACGCTGGGTTTATAAAAACCATATGGTTGGGTTGTCATGGATTTATGAGCCATTGGGCATATATGCCAGGTATTATAAATAAATAAGCCTTAATGGGTAGGCTATCCCCTTGGGGGTTATGACATGCCTTTCCAGTCAGTGTATGTGGTGTGTGTGTTTGAATGTAATTGTACCTCCAAGCGCCTAATATATATAATATATATATTTAAATAATTATAAAAGTATAATAAATATATTTATTATATTTATAATTATATGTATTTATATATTAATATATATATATATATATATAATTGTGTAAACATATAAATATATATATATATATATATTATATTATATCAAGTGCTTGGGGTACAACTACAAACAAACAAACACACACTACACACACACAGGCCAGTAAGGGAGGTCATAGCCCCCCAGGGATAGCCCACCCAACCAGCTGCATTTTTATTATATAGATTACTGACCCGAAGGACCATTGGGAATGAAGCCCATTACTTGGCATGTTGGCCCATAGAATAGATGTTTCTTAACTTGAAGGCCCATTGGGCCACAATATGGTTGTAGACCGGCTTGCAAACACTTGATCGCTCCTCTGTCACCCACAGTCAAGCCTACCGCCTTCATCTCCACCGGTCCGTAGTGACCTCACCCTACCTGATCTGCATCACCGCCTCACAATTGAGCCCATCGCCATTGTTTCTGTAGCAACCCTGCCCCGCTTGAGGAGACCCACATGAAAAGACTCTTTCCGATCTACATCACCGCCTCAAATCGAGCTTGCCGCCATCAATTCCACCAGTCTCACAGCGTCCCTACCCCCAAAGGATACATGCCACCGTTGTTTCCACCGGTCAGAGCCTGCTGCCTCACTCAACCGGCCCGACACCGGTCCCTCTTCATACCACAACCGTTGTGTGTCGCCCCCGCAAGTGAGCTAGCAGAAACAAGCCCGTGAAATATATAATTATATATATAATTATATGAATTTATAAAATTATATAAATAAATTTATAATTATATACAAATATTTATAAATATATATATCTATAAATATAATTATATATATATATATAAATAATTATAAAATTATAATAAATATATTTATTATATTTATAATTATATGTATTTTGTAGTTGGGGTTTGGCTTAGTGGTAAGCACCCCGTAATACTATACGGAGGTTGGGGGTTCAATACTCATTGGGCACAGGAACTATAGTAGTGTTGCAGCGATACTGTAGCATAACTGTAGCGGCAACTGAACTATAGCACTAGTGGCACTGTAGTAGTGGCGGGCACAGTAGCAAGAATTGTAGCTGCAACCGCACAGTTGCAGCTCGGGTACTATAGCAGGACTATTCAACGGTGGGCCTTTTGGTCAAAAATTTGGGCCTATAGACCATGTAATGGGATTTCGTGCTCACTGTGCCTTCGGGCCATGTACAGAATAAATAAGGCTTGATGGGCGGGTTATCCCTTGAGGGGGGCTATGGCTTGTCTTTCAGACCTGCGTGTGTAGTGTGTGTGTTTAATGTAATTGTACCCCCAAGCACCTGCTGAAAATTGCTTTTTTTATTATAGGGCATAAATGAGGATACAAAGCACCCCCCTCCCAAAGCCTTCAAGGAGGGCGGAAGTGGTGTAAACCAAGGGCATCTCCCTGGAAAAAAGACAAACACACCAAGGGAAGGGATCCTAAGTTATTATAAAGAACCAGCTCATCCTCCTGACTTCCAATCCGTGAAAGCGCATCAGCCGCGAAGTTAGCCTCCCTCCAACAGTGCTTCAAAGTCCGCCCAAGATCAGTTGCCAGCGCACATCTTCGGATCACATACACCAGATCCCAGGCCGGTTCATAAATACCACGCACCGACCTGACGAGGACATCAGAATCTGATTCCACCTCATCAACCAAAAAACCAGCCCTCCGACAAACTGTGATTCCTGTGAGAAGCGCCCTAGCCTCTGCACCCAAAGAGCTTCCAGGACCAAAGAATGCGCTGAAGGCCAGCAACACTGAGCCAGAAGTATCACGCAGAACCCCACCGCCCCTCATAATCTCATTAATCATGGAGCCGTCAACATTAAGTTTAACCCCTTGGAGTGGCGGAGACCATCTGATCCATCGGCCAACCAGTCCGCCCGCCATGGGTGAAACTAGCGAATCACAAGAACCCAGAAACTGGTGACCCCCTTTCAACAAAGAGCCCAAATCGAAAATGAGTGCTTTCAACCGGATCCACAGAAAATGAAGAGATCTCCCGTCGCCCAGTCGAGACAGATTACGTGCCTCCCAAATAACCCAACAAATGGAAGAGAGAATAACACACCTTGCCTTGCCTTCCATAGTCCTTCCCTCTAATCCTTGAAGCCAGGCCACCATAAAATCTTGGAAGGAAGTATGGAAATGAAAATAGCGCGGGATAGGAATGAAGTGCGACCAAAGGAACACCGCCCATTCACTCTGGTAAAAAAGGTGAAGCGCAGATTCATTCCGAGGATTCCTGCAGCAAAAACAGCGTGAAGCCAAATGCACACCCTTCCTCTGGATGTTATCCTCTGTTGGCAATGCTCTGTTTTTGATGCACCAAACCAAAAAAATCATTTTGATGGGGATTTCTTTGCACCAGCTCTTCGAGGCCCATTCGTCTAGCAACGGCTCCTCCTAAGACAACCTCCTGTAATCCCGACCAGAGAATTTACCCGAGCTCGAGCCAGTGAAGTAGCATCTGTCCACCTCCGAGTTCATGATAATCTCCTCATAAATCTTCTACTGCTCCCCAAGCACCTAATATATATAATTATATGTGTTTATATATAAATAAATATATATAATTATACATATATAATTATACAAATATATATATATATGGTTGATGCTCGAGGTACAGTTACATTAAACACACACACACATGCCAAAAAGGCAGGTCATAACCCCCCAAAGGATAGTTCACCAATCAAACCTTTTTTATTGATAGTGCTGACCCGAAGGCCCAGTGCACAAAGCACATCCATTCGTCACCTGACCTGCCAGGGATTATCACCGCCAAGGCCCACCATCATCCCAAGCAAACGCATATCCAGCATAGTTTCCTGACCCACCCCCACCAAGGGTCGTTATAATTATATATAATTATATATTAATAAAAATATATATAATTATATAAATATATATCAATATATTTATAAATATAACTATATAAATATATTTATAATTATATATAAATACTTTTTAACTATATTTATTTATAATTATAATTATATATATATAATTATAAAATTGTAATACATATATTTAAATAATAAATATATTTATTATAATTATAATTATAAATATTTATATATTAATATATATATATATATATAATTTTAAATAATTATAAAATTATATTTATAAATATATACAATTTTTTTAAATATATTTAATTATAATTATAATTATAAATATATATATATTTAAATAATTATAAAATCAAAATATATATACATAAATAATAAATATATTTATTATAATTTTATAATTATATATATATATATATATATTTATTTATTTATTTATTTATATAAATATATATGATTATATATATATAAATATATAAGTTTGTTTATATTTATATAAAAATATTTATAAGAATATTTATTTATAATTATAAATAAAGATATCCTTATTTAAATAATTATAAAATTATAATAAATATATTTAAATAATAAATATACTTATTATACTTATAAATATATAAATATGTATATTAGGTGATTGGGGGTACAATTAAATTCAAACACACACACACATCACACACATGGGCTAGAAAGGCGGGTCATAGCCCCCCCCCCAAAGGGATAACCCACTCATCAAGTCTTATTTATTTTGTACATGGCTCGTAGGCCCATTTGGCATGAAGCACATTACATGACCCAAAAGCCCAGTGCACCGTCATGTTTGCATCATCCTGCTTATGTCACCGGGTCTGCGACATGCATGTATCACCGCCAGCATAGTATTGTAATAGTGTTTGTGCCCAACAGAGCTTGAACCCATGACCTCCAGGATGCCAAGCAGAGGAGCCTTACCACTAGGATACAATCTCGTTGGCTGATATATAAATATATATAATTATTTACAAATATTTATAATTATATACAAATATTTTTAAATATATTTATTTTATAAATATAAATATATATATATATATATATAATTATAAAACTGTAATAAATATTTTTAAATAATAAATATATTTCTTATATTTATAATTATATAATTATATAAATATAAATAATTATATAAAAATATTTATTATAGTTGGGGTTTGGCTTAGTGGTAAACATCTCGTAATCCTACATGAAAAATGAGGGTTCAAAACTCATTGGGCGCAGACACTGTAGTAGTACTGTACCGCACTGTAGCGGTATTGTAGCAGTAGCGGCTGTGGGCACTGCAGCGGCGGACACTATAGCAACAGCGGATATTGTGTGGTACTGTAGCAGACGGGTACTGAAGCAGTAATATTCACAAAATGGGCCTTGGGCCAAAAAATTCAGGCCTACGGGCCATTGAATGGGCTATATGCCCACTGAACCTTCGGGCCAAGTATATATGATGTAATAAAGTGAGTGGTTGGATGGATTATCCTTTGGGGGGCTATGACCTGTCTTTCAGGCCTGTGTACGTGGTGTGTGTGTTTGATGTAATTGTACCATCAAACACCAAATATAATATATGAAAATATTTATTTATAATTATAAATATAAATATATATCTATAATTATATTTATAAATACATATTTACAGTTCTTTTAATATATTTATAATTATATAAATAATTATTTATTTATAATTATATTTACTTATAATTATATTTATAAATGTATATTTATAGTTCTTTAAATATATTTATAATTATATAAATATTTATTTAAAATCATATAAATATTTATTTAAAATTATATACCTGTAATTTTTTTAATTATATTAATTATGTTATTAAATATTTATCAATGGTGATAAAAGCTATCTTTATCGGTGCTATAATTATAGCATTGATAAAGATATATTTTATGAGCGTTTTTCTAGTGCTGATAAAGACACGTCTTTATCAGTGCTAGAAAAGTGCTAATAAAAATAGTTTTATCAGAGTTTTTTTATTTTAACGCTGATAAAAGCCCTCTTTATCAGCGTTTTTTTAGAAGCGCTGATAAAAACCCTTCATTGCTATATAAATTTAAACATAACTGACTGATTCGGTTGCGCCTTTCAAGCTCTTGCGAAAGTGAAACCATGTTGCCGCTCTCCCTCCCTCGCCACTGTGAGCCCTTGCCACCGCTCTCCCTCCCTATAGCCATGCGCCGTCGTCGCTGCCCTCCCTCACCGCTGCTATCGCCGCCGCGCGCCGTCTCTGTCGCTTCCCCCTGGTGGCATCTCTACCGCTCTCCCTCCTGCCGCCATCACCACCGGCCTCCATCTCCGTCGCTCTCCCTCCCCTGCCACCGTGTGGGCCGCTGCTCTCCCTCCCTATCGCCACATGTGATGTCGCTCTCCCTCCCTACCGCTATCATCGCCACTCTCTCTCCTTACCGCCACGTGCACTGCCGCTCTCCCTTGTTGCCGCTCTCCCTCCCTACCGCTATCATTGCCACTCTCTCTCCTTGTCGTCGCATGCACTGCTGCTCTCCCTCGTCATCGCTCTCTCTCTCTCTCAGACAAATTGACATCTACCATTAAAGGTTTTAATATTTTTAGTTTTTATTCGGGTATTTTAATTTTCTCAAAGGATTTGAATGACGTGCCACCTTTCTTGCACATTTGGAAGGAGTGTGAAAGTTCGAATGATTGATACTTGTCATACATGACATTTCGCCACCGACAATTGTCGGTCACCTGAACTTTCTCACTCCTCAGTCATTGCTATGAACATTTGCTATGATATTTTTAATATATTATTATATGTATATTTTTTCAAATGGTTTGAACGACCGACACACGCAATGATCTCCGTTACGGTGCGACTAGTATCCCACATCATAGAGTTGCTCGAGCATCCAAAACCCTTGTATCCGTTGATTTGATCAACTCCACGATGTAGTAACAACCTACGCCGCAAACCTAACTCCCTTGCCTCAAGTCATTATTGTTTCACTCTCTCCTTCACCTTCATGCTCATTTTCACTTTTTCATTATTATTTCTTACTTCGATTTCATGGAGCTCCTAGTTGTGCACCGCAAAAACACTTCACACTTATCATATAAGGTGGTGACTGTAAATAATAAGTCGGTGGTGTTTTTGCGATGCACAAATGGTAATTGGCTCCAAGTTTCAAGTACCGCTCCAGCTCACATGGATTAAAATCAAACAATCTTGCCCATTTTCTTCCATTACGAGGCAAAAGAACCGCAATCATTTTAATATCTTCTGATTTCTTTGGGATTTTTGTTGGAATTATGAAAGAGGTTTTATTTAGTTTATATGATTTGTTCCAATTTTTTATATTTATTGTACTTGATAAAAATTATTTCATGATACTTTTGATACTTATACACATACTCTTTATTTATATGCTTTTTTTGTTTTATGTTTGTTCTTAATAATTTTATCTTGTTATGACATTAATAAGTTTTTTATATCTTTTGAATAGTGTTTAATATTTTTTATCGTTCTTATGCCAACATAGCTAACAAAATATGTTAATTTTTTATTTCTATATAAAAATTGGTTCTATCCCTTATGCTCAATTTTATTATATTGGATTTATTATATAAGTTTGACCTGCGGCCACCGTGGAAATCCATGTTTATTCTGACTGTTGATGTGGCAGCCGCCCCTTGCATCCTAGCCGTCCGATTATGTGAGCAGTTTCAGAAGCAGGTGGAGGTCTGTTCATCGGGTGTGCTTCGTGGCACCATCTCCTCGGCCAGGGTGTTATACAGTTATGCGGTTCAGCTTTCGGGTAGGGGTTTTGTTTTGATCACTCTTGCATTGCTTCATTCACTAGAGAGAAATAAAAATAGACCTGAGATTTTCGTTTTCCCCTCCGTAGTCGTCTGGCGAGGCATCGGCACAACAGAGGCATGGATCTGCGATCTGGAAATCATCTCCCCTGAAGCGCTGGTGGTTCAATCTCTCGACGCTGGAAGATGCTGGTCTCACTACTAGTGGTTCGATCTCTCACAGTAAATCACTGATCGATTCACTGCTTCTTGCGTTTTAATTTCAAATGTGTTTTGATTTGCATAATTAAATAAGAATTTGTTTGGGCATTTGTTTTACCCGGTTAATATGGCCGTTGCCGCCTTTATTCCTCCTCACTATTTGATTCTGTATATGTATGTAAATCTGGAATTGTTTTTTTCAGTCTGCCTCAACCCTGTTGTAATGATAAAAAAAATGAAAGTTTGAATTATTGTTGTATTTCCATTGCCGGTTGTTCACTACTATTGAATTCATTTTAATATATTCCAAATGTTTGGAATTTCAATCTGAACATTATTTGTTTATCAGTTTTCATGTATTAAACTATAAATAAACATATTGTGAAGGGTGCAGTGTGTACAGGCAGCAACAACACAGCAACCAGAATGCCAGGATCAATGACTTATTACCAGAATATTGAAACGATCACAACGCGGAACAACCAGAATGCAAAGAAAAGAAAAAAGGAACACAGGAACACAAAGATTTACGTGCTTCAGCCCCTTTGAGACCTACTGCACGGCAAGAACACCACACACACACGCTTTTTATTACTATGCAAAAGGAAAGCTGATTTACAGTGAAAAAATTGACGAAAAAACCTTCAGCAAGAACAACTGCACTGCTGTGATAATATGCTGAAGAAATAAAATTGTAAAGAATCTTACAGTGCCGGGCGTAATAAACCCGGCAGTCCCGATCTCTTCGCGCTGTAGGTAAGCTCCTCCTGAGTCGTCGATGAGCTGCAAGCTCGTATAGGAATCGTCGCCTGGATTGGATCGTCCTCCGTCGGGTACTCGGCCTAGCGTCTTCTTCGACCGAAGACCGCTAACTTCGAAGCTCCAGCAAAGGTGATGTGCGAGCAGTACACCACGGAGTTCGACAGGCACGCAGAATCACCACCAAGGGAAAACCCCACGTTCGGGTATGAAAAACCAGGGAACTGGGAGCACCAGAGATTCAGTGGAAAAAAATCGTCAAAACCAGAACCAGATCTGCAAAAATTGAAAATCGTGAAACCCGATCGAACCACAGGGGTGATGAAACCCCCTGGGAAACTGAAACTGCCTAACAACACGACCAAAGAGAAGCCGCCACGAAGCATAGTGTCACGTGCAGCGAAACAGAATACTGGAATGAGTGAACGACCAGGATGAGATGGGCGGTGGAACAAATCAACGGACACCAACCAGTCCATCCCAAAAGAAACGAGATTCCCAGCATGTGCATAAAGTAAAAGGCATATAAATAAAAGCATGGTGTAATAAAAAAAACGGACATTTTAATATGAAAAAGAAATAAAAGAATTAAAGGAAGTTTAATTCACAAATCTCCACCATTTTTAATTAAAATTTGCGATGTTCTTGCACCTAAGGTTATAGAACAGGAACCAAGTTCAATCTATCTGAACAAAACTTGAACTTAGATAATGTCACAGCTTTAGTCAAACTATCAGCTGGGTTTTTATCAGTATGTATCTTTTTGACACATACGGTTCCCTGTTCTATAACATCTCTAATAAAATGTAATCTAACATCTATGTGTTTTGATTTTCCATGGCAAACTAGATTTCTAGATAAATGGAGGGCTGATTGACTATCAAAATAAACATTAATAACTGAATTAAAAAGTTTGAGTTTAGAAGACAAGCCTTTAAGCCATAAGGATTCTTTTACCGCCTCGGTAAGGGCAATGTACTCGGACTCCGTGGTTGAAAGGGCAACCACGGATTGCATGTTGCACTTCCAAGAGACAGGCCCACCACAAGCAATGAACACGTATCCAGTCAAAGATTTTCTGGTGCCAATATTACCTGCATAATCAGCATCTACAAACCCCACCAAAATATCAGAAACATCAATATTTTTGTCATAGCACAAAGATAAATTAGATGTACATGAGAGATATCTAAGGAGCCACTTAAGGGCATGCCAATGAGGCTTCCCAGGTGCGGCCATAAATCTGCTCAAGGTGCAGATTGCAAATGCAATGTCAGGTCTGGTGCAAATCATAGAGTACATAATGCTACCAACAATGTTAGCATATGGAATTTTAGACATAAATTGCATGTCATCATCAGCAGTGGGTGCTTGTGTTAAAGACAGCTTAAAGTGTTGAGCAAGAGGTACATTAACAGGTTTGAGAGATTCAAACATGTATCTCTTTAGGATCTTTAAAATATAAGCACACTGAGATAAGTAGAGCAACTTGTTAGGTCTATCTCTAATGATTTCAACACCTAAAATTTTCTTAGCTGCACCTAAGTCTTTCATTTCAAAATTTCCTTTTAATTGGGATTTAATAGAAGTGATAAAACTCATATTTTTACATATGATTAGCATGTCATCTACATAGAGCAGAAGGTAAATCATACAACCTTGGATTGATTTGAAGTAAACACATGCATCATATTGACTCCTTGTGAATTGGTTATTTAGCATGAAGGAATCAAATTTTTTGTACCATTGCCTAGACGCTTGCTTTAAACCATACAAGGACTTATTTAATAAGCAAACTTGGTTTGATTTGAATTCCTTAGAATAACCACCAGGAGGCTTCATATAGAGTTTTTCATTCAAATCCCCGTGTAAGAAGGCGGTCTTAACATCTAGTTGTTCGATGTGTAGATCAAGATAAGCAGCAAAGGCTAATAAAATCCTAATAGAAGAGTGCTTGACAACAGGGGAAAAGATTTCAGAATAGTCAATTCCTTCTCGTTGAAGGAATCCTTTGGCGACTAGCCTAGCTTTAAACTTAACTTTATTTCCCTCTGTGTTGTCTTCTTTTCTCTTATAGATCCACTTGGACCCAATTACCTTAGCATTAGGTGGCTTGTTGATAATGGTCCATGTGTGATTTTTCTTAAGAGATTGCATCTCTTCATTCATGGCAAAGATCCAATGTTTCGAATCTTTGTCTTTTAAGGCTTGCTTGTAAAATTGCAGATCATCATCAATGAGATCCTGGGCCACATGAAAGGCGTATAAGGCCATATCATATTGGCTGAACCGAGCAGGAGGTCTCGGAACCCTCCTTTGTCTATCTCGGGTTAATTGATAATCCTCGTGAGTGGTAGAAGGTCCAGAATCAGAGTCTGAACCAGAACTAGACTCAGAATCAGCCGCAACAGTGGGCTGAGGAGGAGGTGGAGTAGGCTGGATATGAGTCTCCACATGAGCTGGCGGCTCATGTTCATCAGACTTATCAAGGTCAGGTTCACTACTGCCAGGTGTAACAGTCCTGGTCTTAGGGGCAGATGACTCATGAAAAACCACATCTCTACTAATAATGCACTTTTGGTATCCCGACATATCTACCCAGAGTTTGTATCCCTTAACTCCCTCGGGATAACCTACGAAAATGCACTTGAGGGCTCTAGGTTCAAGTTTATCAGTCTTGACATGAGCATGGGATGTAGACCCGAAAATCCTTAAGTAGGAATACAAAGGGGGATTGCCGGTCCAGAGTTCTTCAGGAGCTTTGAATTGATTCGCAGAAGAGGGACACCTATTGATCAGGTACACAACGGTGCTGGTGGCCTCAGCCCAAAATGATTTGGGGAGTCCAGAGTATGCAAGCATACTACGGACTCTTTCAAGTATAGTCCGATTCATCCTCTCTGCAAGCCCATTCTGTTGGGGAGTTTCCCTAACAGTTCTATGCCTTTTAATTCCTTCAAACTCACAATATTGAATGAACTCAGTGGACAGGTACTCAAGCCCATTGTCCGTCCTCATGGTCTTAATATTCTTTCCAGTTTGATTTTCAACTGAAGCTTTCCAGGTTTTGAAAGTTTGAAAAACATCCGATTTATTCTTAAGGATGTAAACCCAAACCTTCCTAGAGTAATCATCAATAAAGGTGACGAAATAGGATCCTCCACCATGAGAGGTGGTCCTGGATGGCCCCCATAAATACGAATGGATATACTCTAGTGGGGCGACAACCTTGAAGGAGGACCTATTGAAACTCACCCTTTTAGCCTTACCCATCACACAATCTTCGCAAAATGGAAGGTTCGAAGGTGTGATGTCACTCAACAACCCCTGTTTGTTGAGTTCTTCTAGCCCCTTGGAGCTTACATTCCCCAACCGTCTATGCCAAAGCATAGTGTTGTCAGTGTTTGTATTGTAAACACTACCCAACTGTCTCAAATGGGTCATGCCATTCAGGACATACAACCCATTCACAAGAGACCCTTTTAAGATGGTTCTAGATCCTTTAGAGACTTTGATAGAACCCGATTCTGATCTAAAGGTGTATCCTTTTTTATTAAGGACACTTATAGAAATCAAGTTCTGTTGCAGGTTGGGGAACCACCTCACATCAAGTAGGGTAATGACTGACCAATCATCCAATTCTATCAGGACATACCCTCTACCCTCAACCTTTCATTTCTTATTATTTTCTAATAGGAAATCCCCTTCCACTCTCTCAACCAGCTCTAAGAAAGACTCTCTATGCGGACACATGTGGAAGGAACAACCAAAGTCCAAGACCCACTCTCGATCGAGTGTATGGATGGACACATTTAAAACTTCAGCAGTGTCATACCTGGAGTCAACCAAAAGAGACTGGTCAGTGGGCTGTTTGGATTCTAACTCTCGCTTGAGTTTTCTACATTCAGGATTGGTATGCCCGGGCTTCCCACAATGGAAGCATGTGACCTTTCTTTCCTTAGATTCATTTTTGGGGTTTGGTTGTTTGTTCTTTTCTTTATCTTTGGTAAATTGTTTCTTTTTATCCTTGCTTTGTGGTCTACCCCTAGTGAATAGGCTCTCTGCCTCACCTTTAACTCTCGGTCTTGAGTGAAGTTCCTTAGATAGGAGGGATGACTTAACTTCTTCGAGGGTTAAAGTATCTCTGCCATACATCATGGTCTCAACTAAAGAGCTGTAATTATGATCAAGCGAAATTAAGAGGATCATGGCTTGGTCCTCATCAACTGTTACGTTTATGTTGGAAAGGTCTAACATAATTTTATTAAACTCATCAAGGTGAGATTTAATTGAGGCACTGTGTTTCATCTTAAAGGTGAACATACGATGTTTTTTATAGAGTCTTCCAACTAACGAGGCAGTCATATACAACTTTTCTAACTTCAGCCAAATACCGGCAGCAGTGGACTCGAAAGCAACCTCCCTAAGGACTTTGTCTCCTAAGGACAACAAGAGAGAACTATGTGCTTTGACTAGCACATCAGAAGGAACATCTACATATTCAGTACTACACTGGCCGGTCTCATTTACGATGATAACAGGTTTCTTATACCCACATAGGGCATCAATTAGGCCTTGCTGTACAAGTAAGGCTCTCATCTTAATGCGCCATAGGTTAAAATCATTGTCACGATCAAATCTCTCGATTTCATACCTCATTGTGGACATGTTTACCCACAAGGTAGATGCCAAGTTCTTGCGGACAACGGTAAGCGTACGCCCCCAGCAACTGACCAATCCCTTGGGTAAATGATGATTCAATGAAGGAATATGAAATGCACAGAAAAGTTAGATGCGATAATGTTTTAACAAATACAATGATGTAATCACAATGGCGATTTAAGATTGAGGTAATAAAATTTTGGAAACAGAAAACAGAATTCAAAATTGTAAACTAAAGGCCTCAAAAAAAGCAGCAGGCATACAAAATACTAAACAACAGATTTCAAACAATAGCAGCAACTTTACAAACAATAATAACAAGAGTTTGTAAAGAAGAAAATGAAGCAGTTTGTACAAACAATGACAGTGTGCAGATATTTAGGGACTAAAATCGCAAATTCTAGATAACAAAAATCATAGAGGCTCTGATACCACATGTGAAGGGTGCAGTGTGTACAGGCAGCAACAACACAACAACTGGAATGCCAGGATCAATGACTTATTACCAGAATATTGAAACGATCACAACGCGGAACAACCAGAATGCAAATAAAAGAAAAAAGGAACACAAGAACACAAAGATTTATGTGATTCAGCCCCTTTGGGACCTACTGCACGGCAAGAACACCACACACACACGCTTTTTATTACTATGCAAAAGGAAAGCTGATTTACAGTGAAAAAATTGACAAAAAAACCTTCAGCAAGAACAACTGCACTACTGTGATAATATGCTGAAGAAATAAAACTGTAAAGAATCTTACAGTGCCAGGCGTAATAAACCCGGCAGTCCCGATCTCTTTGCGCTGTAGGTAAGATCATCCTGAGTCGTCGATGAGCTGCAAGCTCGTATAGGAATCGTCGCCTGGATTGGATCATCCTCCATAGGGTACTCGGCCTGGCGTATTCTTCGACCAAAGACCGCTAACTTCGAAGCTCCAGCAAAGGTGATGTGCGAGCAGCACACCAAAAAGTTCGACAGGCGCGTAGAATCACCACCAAGGAAGGGAAAACCCCATGTTCGGGTATGAAAAACCAGGGAACTGGGAGCACCAGAGATCCAGCGGAAAAAAAATCATCAAAACCAGAACCAGATCTGCAAAAACTGAAAATCGTGAAACCCGATCAAACCACAGGGGTGATGAAACCCCCTGGGTAACTGAAACCGCCTAACAACACGAGCAAAGAGAAGCCTCCATGAAGCACAATGTCACGTGCAGCAAAACAGAATACTGGAATGAGTGAACGGCCAGGATGAGATGGGAGGTGGAACAAATCAACGGCCAACAACCAGTCCATCCCAAAAGAAACGAGATTCCCAGCATGTGCATAAAGTAAAAGGCATATAAATAAAATCATGGTGTAATAAAAAATGGAAATTTTAATATGAAAAAGAAATAAAATAATTAAAGGAAGTTTAATTCACACATATTTTTCACATTTCGGATTTTAATGAACCAAAACATCCAATAGATCCTTGGCTATTGCATGAGAATGTCTCTCGCGTAGGGGAATCCCCCACAACAAAGTGGTTTCAGAGCCTAATTGGGTTTAAATTTTGTTTTGTTAAAATTTGAAATCCCTTGTTTATTGCTTTCAAATGTTTTTCTAGTGGATTTTACTTTGAAAAATGCTTTGATTTCTTTTGTTCAGCTAGGTCATTAGCTATCTTGGGCAATAATTTCATTATATTATTGATAGTTTGTTTCCTTTTCATTTCCTTATTTTCTTTGCCTGTATGAGCCTCAAAGATGTCTCTTGGTAGTTGCTACCTATGTGTGTCTATGGTTTCATGGTAGGAATGAGTTCTATGTGAGGTTGGCCTATGTTTGAGATCCGGTTAGAAGTAAGGTTTTGGTATGATCTTGTGTTCCTAGTGTTCACCTTTTTAATAGGAGATGAGATTATGTTAGCTACGTTGCGTTCCTCTGCATCGTTTAGGACTGTTTTCTCTAGGTGTGGTCCTGTAGTGAGTTCAGTGTTTGAGCTTGGGTAGTTTGTGGGTGGAGTGATCTTTTTTATTTCTTGGTTGGCCACCAAGATTATTTTTTTATTGTTTGACCCTGTTTAGTGGATTTTTGTTGGTCTCATAGGGTTAGGAACAATGTGTCATTAGTATGTCTAGAATAGGATGTGTGACCCTTTAGAGGCTTGTTTACCCTAGTTTCTAATTGGCTCCCAACCTTTTGTTCTCATGTCGTAAAGTAATCCTAGGTTGTTGGGACTACTTGCATGTGTCTTTGCAGTTTCCGTTTGTTTGAGGATATATCATTTCGGCTCTTGTTTATGTGGTCATCTCCTTGGGTGGAGATTCTAAATCCACATTTTAAGGATATTTTGGTTCCTTGTATCGAGAGTATTCATATTAGAGTTTCAGGTGGTGTGTCTCAGCTTAAAGACGATGATGCTAGGCGCCTCAGTCCTCTTATGTTTTTCATGGGTTTAGGTGGAGGCATTTCTCTTTTGTGATTCCCCTCTTCGTGTTTCTCCCTTTGATGCTTGTTTTCTACGACCTGTTCCATTTTTGAGTTCCATTTTTTGTGAATTTATCTAAGTTTTTTTCCATATTTTTTGTGAGGATAAATAATACTATGTTTATTTGTGATCTATAGGCACAAATGAGTTGTTTTGAGGAGCTCTTATGGCATATGATTTTCTGGTCCTATCTTCTTTATTTTCATCATATCAGAGGGAGATTTAGGTAAGTGAATTTATGTGTTCTGTTTATGTTTAGAGTAGTTGATTTTGAGCATGTTTAGCATTTGTTTAGATTTCAATCAATTCGGGTGCCATATCTCACTATGATAGATGTTGGGAGACAGTTTGATGTCATTCTCTATAGCGATTTCTTATTTAGGATATGATTCCCCGATTGATGAGTGTAGGTGAAAAACATCACATTTTTTATATGAAAACGGTGGATATTTTTTAATTTTGATTTCCATATAAAAATTGGTTTTATCCCTTATGCTCAATTTTATTATATTCGATTTATTATATCTGTTTGACCTACCACCACTATGGAAATCCACATTTATTCTGACTGTTGATGAGGAAACCACCCCTTGCATCCTAGCCATCCGATTATGTGAGCAGTTTCACAAACCACTGGAGGTTTGTTCATCAGGTGTGCTTCGTGGCACCATCTCCTTGACCAGGGTTTTATGCAGTTATATGATTCAACTTTCGAACATGGGTTTTGTTCTGATCACCCCTACGTCGCTTCATTTTATAGAGAGAAATGATAACATATCTGATATTTTTGTTTTCCCCTACATTGTGGCTTCATTCGGAAGAAAAGAGATCTGAGTCATATGGTGCGACATCAGCACAATAGAGAGACATGGATCTGTGATCTAAAAATAATCTCCCTTGAAGCACTAGTGGTTCAATCTCTCGCCATTGGAAGATGCTATTCTTGCCGATAGTGGTTCAATCTCTCGCTACGAGCGACAGTCTTGTGGAGGACCAACCTGGATAGTAGCGTGATTTTAAATACCATACAATGGTGATTCGGCTGCGATGATCTTCATCAAAGATTGGAGTCTTTATAGAAACGTTGAGGGTTTCCATTCTTGAGCTATTCTAGATCTGGTGGAGATCTGGAGTAGGCACAGAAGACCAACACTATACAGGGGTTGTGCAATATCTTATCACCGTGCAAGTTTCAGATCTGAATCCATGTTAGATAAAGGTCTGGCGCTGTGCACGAGCATTTTGCAGACCCATATTACAAGAGGCTATTCGTGCATTTTTTTCAGATCTTTTTCAAGCATCATGTCTATGGATTTCAAGAATCAGATCCCTACATATCACTGGACTAAATCTTCAACTACAGTACACCAATTTTGTGTTAAGCAGACTCAGTTGTAGATTCTTGACCACTCATTTTATTGAGTTTTTCAATTCTATGTACTATTGATGATCTGCATTCACTCGATTATCTCTTATAATTGTTTTATTTTGAGCATAATAAAAAGAGTGAGTCGGGTAGTGTTCTTTTCATGCACATAGGAACAAAAGTGGTCTGAAGCACATTAAATCCATATGCCATTTACTAGTTTCCATTTCTACATTTATTCGACCTATAAATCGCTGATCAATTCACTCATTTCATTTTAATTTCAAATATGTTTTGATTTGTATAATTAAATCAGAAGTTGTTTGGGATTTTTTTTGCCCTGTTAATATTATTGATTCTACCTTTATTCCTACTTTCTATTTGATTCTGGATATGTATGTCAATATGGAATTGTTTTTTATCCTGGTCTCAACTATGTTGTAATGAGAAAAAATTGAAAGTTTGAATTATTGTTGTATTTCCATTGCCGGTGTGTTTTTCACTACTATTGAATTCATTTGAATATATTCATAATGTTAGGAATTACAATTTGAACATTATTCTTTTATCACTTTGCATGTATTAAACTATAAATAAACATCTTTTTAACATTTCATATTTTAACTAACCAAAACACCCAATAGATCCTGAGCTATTGCATGGGAATGTCTCTCGTGCAGGGGAATCCCCTACAAAAAAATCAATCCAACAGAATGAGCATTGTGATGGTCGAATCCCACAATATTTTTGAACTCCAATATACTACACTACATGTTTTTCATTTGACACTGGTTTATTTTCTTGATAATATTCTTCATTATCTAACAATTAACAGACCTTCAATTTGTTTAAAGGTTCTTGATGTAGGCTTAAATGATTTTTTAGTTCATGAAAATGATAGTTGATTTATATAGCGCTTTACCAAGTCAAAGAAGATATGTTTTTTTCATTTCTTATTAATGAAGGAATTAAATGAAGACTACATATTTATAAACATAGATGCATTATTGTATATCTTAAACTTAGTTTTTAAATGTTGCTCTTAAAAATGGGATTCTACAAATGGTATTTTCAAAATTTGGTAGTCCTTTCAAATTACAATGCCCTGATTGACTTGTTTTACTTTCATTCCATGTTTTATAAAAGGTTATTTAATTGTTTAAATCCTTGTTATGATGATAGTGATGGGTTTTTTATACCTCTTGGGTTGTTTAATTTTGTTTACATTTATTTAAGAAATGTAATGTTTTAAAGTGGCATGGGGTGTTTGATGAATTAAATTGCTTGGATGGGTTTTGAAAGACCCATTTGAAAAAATGTGAACTGTTTGAAATGAGAATAGAACATGGGAACCCTAGCTCGAGAATTCTGATTCATTTGATTTAAATTCAAGAGTTTCTTCAAATTATTCTTTAAGAATGACCATTTATGGGTTCCAAGCACAAAATTTATATGTATTTATTTATTTTTCTAAATATTAATATTACTGAATCATATAGGATGGATATAAATAAAAAATGGATGTATGTGAATCATATGAGAAAAGAGTATAAGGATGTGGTGAAAGAGTTCATCAAGTTTGTATAAGATCATGCATATGTCCCTTCTAAAATCCTTTGTCTATATTTGCGCTATTTTTATTCAATACTAATTAGTTCGGAAGAGTTGGAAGAACACTTGATCTATCACAGAATAGATCGAAGTTATAAATGTTGGACTAAACATGGTGAAAAATGAATTTAGCTAGTGACTGGAATAATACTATGCTTTATGGATCATCTGATATGATTAAAAGTATGGAAAATGATGAAGACTATATCAAAGATGTGATTATAGGTGTGAACGATGATGAAGATCATATTGAGGAAATGAAAATGAAAGTCTAAGATAAACTTCGTGATTATCCAAAATTATTTGAGAAGTTAAAGAGTTGTGAAAAGATTCCATTATATACTGGTTGTACTAAATATATAGCATTTCCAGCCATACTGAATCTCTATAATTTAAAATCTTGTAATGGATGGAGTGACTGTAGTTTTACTAAACTATTTTCTCTCTTGAATGATATGCTCCTAGAAGATAATGAGCTTCATTTGTGAACATATTATGCTAAACAAATGATACATTCAAGGGGTATGATCTCTGAAGGAATACATGCCTATCCAAATGACTGCATACTGTTTCTCAAGGACCAAAAATCACTTAAAAATTCTCCAGGTGTAGTACTTCTCGACACAAGAAATATGAGTCAGGTCCTATGAAAGTTGTATGATACATTCCAATCAATAAAAGATTTTGGAACCTATATGGAAGTGAGGAGACTGTAAGAAAATTGATGTGGCACATAAATATAATAAATAAAGATGTGAAACTTAATCACCCAGAAGACTCTCCTATGTGGAATAGAATTGATCACGAGTATTCTAAATTTTGAAATGAGTTGAGAAACCTTCATCTTGTGATATCTACAGATGAAATGAATCCTTTTGGTTTTCAATGTAGAACTCACAATACAAGTCCTATTATGTTGGTAAATTATAACTTTCCATAATGTTTATACATGAAATGAAAATACACTATGTTATATCTACTTATATCAAGACAAAAACAACTGGGTAATGATATTAATGATTATTTGGATCCACTGATCAAATAATTCAAATTATTGTTAGATCCAAGTGTCATGTTGTGTGATGCTTATAGAAATGAATATTTCATGTTGAGATCCATGTTGTATGGGATGATAAATGACTTTTATGATTTTGGAAATTTGTAAGGATATAACATTAAAGGAACTCAAGGGTGTCCCATTTGTGAACAAGGTACACAATCAATTAGGTAGAAACATTCATCGAAGATTGTGTTTCTAGGAAATTAAAAATTTATACCCTGATGAAATAAGTACTGATATTGGACGACTTCATTCGATGGGAGTTCAGAAGAACATATAACACCATCTCCACTAATAGGTTATCAATTGATTGATAAAGTAAATGATATGGACACTACTTTTGGTAAACTATTTTTGAAAAACCTTACAAAAACCAGTTGAAAAAAGATATCTATTTTTTTGAATTACCATACTCAAATTGTATGTACATCATATTTTTTATTGATCTTATTCTTGTTGAAAAATATATATGTGATATTGTCATTGACACATTACTAAATGCACCTGAGAAAAAAGGGACAAAATTAAGGTTAGGTTGGATATGATTGACATGGAAATATGGGAAGAGTTGGTGTTAGTGAATATTGAAAAATGAACTTTCTTTCATCTACCTGCTTATACTCTTTCCAGGAAAGATAGATATAAGTTTTAAAACTACTTGAATGATGTAAAGATCCCAAAGGGGTATTCATCAAATATAAATAATATCATTTCAAAGACTGATTAAAAAGTTAATGGGTATGATATCACACGAGTTTCATGTTTTGATGCAAGATCTAATGCTTGCAGCTTTATGTTTCATTTTTTAAGAATATCCATCAAACATTTACCATGATCTATTTCATTTTAAAAGCTAAATTCAACAAGGTTATATATCTGGTGAAATTTCCAACTATGGAAAAGGAAATTGATGTTATATTATGTGAATTGGAGATGTTCTTCCTGTCGAAATTATTTGATATGATGGTTCATGAGATGGTTCACTTGGTAAGATACATTCGACTATATGATACTATATATTATAGATAGATGTACCCCATTAAATGTTATATAAATATTTTGAAAGGGTATGTCAAAAATTGATGTTGGCTAGAAGATTTTATTTAATAGTGATATGTTGTTGAGGAAGATATTGAATTTTGTACTGACTACCTATCTGATGTGGAAATCATTGGTCTGCTGAAATATCATCATACTGGGTGGATTGTGGGTGAAGGAATTTCTAGAATATATGTTTTCAAAATTAATATTATAGATCAGGAGTAGACCCACCTTTATGTTTTTCATAACAGTGTAGAGGTTTCCCCATATTTTGAAACCCATAAAGTAATTCTTAGAAATTTGAATCCATCAAGGGATGAAAGATGGATATCAAATGCACATAATAAAAAGTTTATAAGATGGTTTTAATACCATGTTTTTAAGGAGTCAAATGAAATTTTGGATTCAATTTCAAAATGACTTTGATGGCTATCTAGAGGACCAAGTGTGCATGTATTATCTTATAATGGTTATGTAATTAATGGTTATACATTCTATAAAAATAAACAAGATAAATGCAGTACCATGAAAAATAGTGGAGTTACACTTGTGGATTAAATGTTGCATGTATCTGATACCAAGGACAGAAATCCAATTTATACGAATATTTCATACTTTGGCATCATCAAACAAATATTGGAGTTGGATTATACAACATTACAAGTGTTGATTTTTCAATGCTAGTGGGTTGATAATAAGAGTGCTTCTAAAATAGATGAATTGAGATATGTGAAAGTGGATTTTAATAAGGAAGGTTACAAAGTCGAATACTTTATAATGGAATCACAGGTAGTACAAGTATTTTATGTTCCAAATATAGAAAACCAAAAAGTGGACAATTATTCTATTATCATCCAAAACCACTGAAGGCTAAGATGTCAATTCAACTAAGGATGTCCATTTCATTGGGACATGGAAATAATTTCATAGTGGTAATAATGTAGAATAAGTCTTGTATGTTAGAGGATAAAATAATAAAGAGATTTGGATACTCGATAGAGGATTAAAATCCATTTAACCATTAAAAAATAATGTTTAATAATCATGTTATATTTTTTTTGTAATATACATTGTGTTACCTCATATTATTATCTTTTCACTGATAGATTTATGTAATCTAAATTAAATATTAAACCACTTTTGCAGATAATGACTTCTATACATTTTCATGCTCCCAATACCAAGGAACAACATGTTTCTCAACCTGATAGTGCTCCTAATGCATAGGAACAAAAACCCTCTGCACATGTCAATGCTACCGGTCTAGAGGAACAAAATATTGACAATGTTGAAGTCAAGGAAGTGGTAGATAGTGAACAACCAGTTTCCTAATTTTTTTTGGAGTTTAATAGCATGGTGATGTTAGAAAAAATTATTAAGGTGAGAAACAAAGAAATCAAATTCGAGGTTGGATAGAATGCATGTGACCAGTCAGTTAACCCCAACAAGGCCATGTTTATTAGTTATATAGAGCTCACCACTCACATGTGTGTGCCAATTAATGTAGATCTGTGTTAAAATATTGTGCCCGCACTTAAGACACTAATTTGGGAAGATATTAGGGTTACATTATGATATAATTTCTTTATTTTACTAAAAAAAAATAATGAAACATTGAATTACTCTTCATTATCCCTTGTAGAGTGCATTTATAGTAGAAAAATCCTGAATGAAATTTTTATTAATTCTTGTAGGAAATGATCATAGAGTCTTTTACATAATTCTTAGGAAGTATCATCTCAAAGATATTGAAGAGAAAATAAACCCATACCCACTAAAAATGTATGAACACCTGACAAACCAATAAGTGTGAGATGGATTTATTGGTCATCACGAGGAGACATATTTTCAAGTACATTGTGAATAGTAATACATTTCTTGACAATACATGTATTAATCACTTTGATTAAGAATCGTTAATTTATGAACTAGAAATTGAGTGCTAAAAATAAGCAACGAGTAGCAAAACCAATGTACACCTATCATAAAGAATGTATGGGGTGTTATTCACTTGAAAAAAATGGTACATAATTTTTATCTACCATAATACTTCTATGTGACATAAAACAACAACATAATTATGTTCCTCTATTTATATGCAAATTGATGAATCAAAATCCAAATCCACTTCTATCTCACATCATGTGCTAGGGAAGGAGGCATGTGTAAATAAACAAGGGATACTAATAGTTTAAAATACACAAAAAGTGTGGTAAGCATGTTTAAGTATGACATAATAAAATTTTGATTTTCTTTAAATTGGTATTACATAATAATGAGTAATTATTTTTCTATATTTATTATCCAACTTAGAAATAAGAATCGTCATCAAGTTTACCTAATGAATAACTATTATCAGTGACCTTGAAGTGGATAGAACACTGTCCATGTCAGAGGTGTGGGTTTTGGGGTGTCCCTCCAGACATATTTTGAGAAAATAAATGAACATGGGGATAAAGATAAGAAAATGGAAGAGTTTAAAGCATGATTAACTTATGTATAAGAAAAACTTAATTAGCAATCAGAGTTATTATAAAATGATATGGGTATGAATAAAAGAGAATAAATAACATAAGAACAACCATTATGTGATGATCCCCCCACCCCATCAACTTTGAGGCGAGTCATTCCCCTCAAAGAGCTCTCTTAGAAGAGGTAATCTGTAACGACCCAAAAAAATTCATTTATGAAAAATCCTCTTGGTCTATTTAAATGTATCATTGTGGTTATGTAAAATGTATGGACTTATTTGGTTTTATGTTTTGGATTTTAAGATACCATTATGAATTATGACCATTTCTAATATATCCATTGAACAGTGATCACATGATTAGTATAAATACAGGGCTTTAACAAATCTAATTTACTCAGACAAAGGAAGCGATGACCTCATCTAGTAGAATTTCCCCATATGAAGTCCATTTGTTTGAGCTAAAAAAGGAGGTGGCGTCATTGGGATTCGCTCTTGACCAATCCCAAGCCAATCTTGAACATGTTAAGCTTGAGTGCAACCGACTACGGGAGAAGTGGAAGTTAATAGAGATTACCACCCGAGCAATGTTATTTGAGCCACCTCAAGAGTCTGTCACCATCACACTCCTTACTCTTCAGTATTATGAAGGTTTTATAAGGGGTTATGTAACAAGACCATATAACTATGAATATGTACATTATTTTTGTATAAATAATGTGCATTCATTTTATTATTGTTACTTTGTAAATAGTTTTTAAAGCAAAATAGTATTTTTAGTTAATATTCAACTAAGAAATATATTTTAATGAATTAATGGATTTTTGAATTAAATAATATTTTAATAAAATATTATTATTATTATTAAATTAATTTTTATTAAATATAAATCATCGTATAATTTTATGAATGCAATTGTAATTTTTATTAAGGTTTGAAAGCTGTTTTTGTCAAAACCTATGAATTTTCGATAAATGTTAGTTTTTATTTTAAAAGTAAAAATTCACATATTTAGAAAATTATTTAGATAAAATGAATATTATTTTTGGAATCAGTACGTCGAAATTATCCAACGGTGAATTTTTCATAATTTTATGAGAGTTAATTTTTTGGGTAAATATTAAACATTGTTTAAATATATAATGTGTTTTATGACATCATAATGACCTAATAGTGATTTAATAAAATACTATAAACATTATGTTCGGCCAATATATGTTTTAACATTAAAATAATGTGATTTTGGGTTTGTTTGATTTATTTTACAAAGCTTTAGTGGACCCTTCAAGGCTTATAAAACATTTTGTCTTTTTAAATTATTTTCCTTGAAAGTGTGACTCATCTCTACATAATAAACCCTATTATTTTAATAAGTTAGGACATTAGACTTATAAAATATTGTTTTCCACTCCCCTTTAGAAAAAAATATAGGCAAAAACCATGGGATGATTTGTGGTTTTGATTAGTTTAATGTGAGGTGTTCCAAACCTAAATAATAAAGAATTCCCTCTCCTTTCCTATATAAACCCACCCAAGATCCCACTTCCTCTTCAATCAAAGCCTTTGGAGTTCTACTAATTCCTACCCTCACCTCTCTATAATCCTCCCAAGGTTCCCCAATCTCCCAAGAAGCCTCTCTTAAGCCTCTGCCAAGCTTTTGGGATCGCATTTCCAAGTAAGGGATTCCTACTTTTCTCTTTTTATCCAAGTTTCTTAATATTATTATGACCTTTTATTTTTAATTATAAATGTTGGGGTATAATTTATCACTTACCCCATACTTCCCCCTTTATGTTTTAATGATTAGATAACCCTTTATCTCTCATTAAAGGCCTCCCATGTACACCCATTACTATGCCGAAATTCCAAAAGGAATTTCTCTCTCCTCATTTAAATTCAAGAAATTCTTTTGTATTATGAATCTAAATTACATTAAAATTGTTGAGACATGTATCTATATGACTCCTTACTGTCCATTTCATGTATATATTATGAGACACCACTTTCTCTCTCATCAACCATTTTTATTAATTCTTATGTCACGTCGTTATGCTGCCAAAATTGCACAACATTTTTCCAAGCCAAAGTAACTGTGTAGTGAATACCATACCCATTTCTCTATAAATGGTATTCAGATTTATGAACATTTAATTATTTATTATATAGTTTCATGTATGAATTCCACATTCCTTTATCGTGGAATAAATGATGATTTTTAATGAATCCATGTTTTATGATCCATGTGGCACACTTATGCATGAAATGAAATGTTTAAAGAGGGTGCGCCCTGATAGCGCTCCAATGCATTGGGTAAAGTATAGTATCATGATACGTCATTTCAATGGGTGTTGACTAATGATAATTTAAGTGAAATGTGAGTTTAATTGTGCTTCATGTGCAATGAGGGTTTACTCATGCTCCATGTGCAATGAGACTTGGATCATGCTAATTCCATGTTAAGTGTTGTTGCCACATTTCCATGTTATGATTATCATAATTTATCATGATTTTATGTTCATGTTTCTCTTGTGATTCATTGATATTACTATTTTCTAACATGTATCATATTCCTCATGTTATTCCATGTTTATTCCCTTACTGGGATTTATAGCTCACCCTTCTCTTGTGCATGTCCTCAGGTTATCCCATGCAATGCTAAGTACGAGGGAATGTAGTGGTCATGTAAAGGAAGTTTTCAATAAAGATTTTGTATTTCATGTTTTAAGTTGTTATGTAATGATCCTAAGCCCCAAAGACACCAGACCTCTCAATCTTCCATGTTGTATCAAGTGAAGAGTTTATGTAATAAATCATGTTAAAGTTTGTAATAAAGAGCAGAGTTGTTATAGTTGGTATCAGAGGATAGGTTTAGTTATTTTTGGGATTAGGATTAGAAAACCCCAGTGAAGAATTAGAGAAAAGGATAAGAATAATAAAAACATCCCTAAGTATTGATGAGTATTTATTAAGTGGTTTATCAAGCAAATATATCCCTGTCTAGATACGAGCAGGTAGAGGCGACTCTGACACAGATGTATCCTAGAGGTAAAACCTGAAAACACCGCTTTGAGATAGACTTGAACGGGAACTGGTACACAACAACGAGCCTTGTTGCACTCTTGTTTACAACACTCTTGGGGGATATGCTTTGGTAAATTAACAAGCTTATTATGAACCCTTATTAAGGGAATTAAAAAAATTCCCCTAAGAATGTATGTTAGAAAGTAGATCATGAGTAGCATAGATTGAAGCCTATGGATTCATAAGTTAAGGAAATAAAAGTTATTTATAAGTCATCTGTTTTTGGATTACCCTTTACGTGTTACCCCTAATTTTCCTTTCATTAAGGAATAATAAATCATTAGACTTCAAGTAGTTTTATATCACAATTTTATCATTTCTAGAGGGTAACTCAAAATTTGATATGTTTCATCAGCAGGATAAAGGATAGTTTTGAGATGGAAGGGGAAGAACCTCATACAACACTCTTGTCCCTTCCTGAGGACTTACTAGCTATAATTATTGTGAAGTCAAGCTTGCATAGTATCGAAACCTTTTCCAATGTCTAACTTTCTTGTAAGATGCTCTATGACATATCAAACACCTACTCCATACCACGAAATCATCAAGGGTCATGAATCACTTGTGATCAAATCTTAAGCTCCCAAACCTCTCACCTTTCTCGGAAAGGGTGTTGGATTGGTGTTGGCCAATCCGGAGTCAACTCCACTAGCACTTTTGACTTCCAGCCGGCAATCACTGTAGTGCTTTTGACAAAGTTGGCCGACGATCACTGTAGCAACGTAGACTTACTATTCAGAACAGTGGTCCGTCTTCTTCATATGTAGCCCATTTCGGGTTAGGGTTTACTACGAAAAATCATCTGTAATTTTGTGCTCCTGATATAGTGAATTCTTCCTCTCCCGTGGACATAGGGATTTTCCCGAACCACGTAAATCACTGTGTCTTTATTTTCTTTCTTTCTTTCATTTTCTCTTGTTTCTGTCGTTTTGTCTCCCGACGATTTTGCAACAACTGGTATCAAAGGGTGAGTTTAGAATTCTCCAACGATGGCTCTAGATGAAGACAAAGTGAAGATCGATCACTTCGATGGAATTGATTTCAGTTTCTGGAGGATGCAAATCGAGGATTATCTTTATCAGAAAAAGATGCACTTGCCACTTCTGGGTGTGAAGCCAGTGGACATGGAGAAGTTGGAGTGGGAGATACTAGATCTACAGGTTCTGGGTGTTGTGCGCCTGAAGTTGGCCAAAAACGTGGTGTTCAACATCATAGAGGAGAAGATGATGGTGGACCTGATGAAAGCCCTCACAAACATGTACGAGAAGCCTTCTGCGGCAAACAAGGTGCATTTGATACGATGTTTGTTCAACCAGAAAATGGTTGAAGGAAGACCTGTTGCAGATCATATCAACAAATTCAATACCATCATAAGTCAGTTGTCATCGATGGACATTGATCTTGGTGATGAGGTATGTGCTATGGTTTTACTATCTTCGTTACCAGAGAGTTGGGAAGCAACTGTAATAGCTGTGAGCAGCACTTCAGGGAATACGAAGATGGATCTGAAAGATATACGGGACCTAATCCTTAGTGAGGATGTTCGAAGAAGATAATCAGGAAGATTCTATGGTTCTGCTTTGAACGTTGAAGGAAGAGGAAGGTACCCATAACGGGGCAATCGCAGAGGACGATTGAAGTCAAGAGGAAAGAGCAAAGACAAGGAAAAGGGGCATGGTACTACCTGTTGGACATGCGAGAAGAAAGGACATGTCAAGAAGGAGTGCAGAGATAACCAGAAGGGATCTGAAACCAGTGGAGAAAAAACTACAGTTGAAGGAACTGATGACGTGTTGCTACTGAGCGTGGACAACCTGATGGAGTCTTGGATTTTAGACTCTAGGGCGTCTTTCCATTCTACATCAGAGAAGGGTTTCCTGAACAATTTTGTTTCTGAAAATTTTGTCAAGGTGCATCTTTCTGATGACGAGCACTTGCAGATTGTGGGTAAAGGAGATGCACGGATCAAGACCAACAATGAGAGTTTGTTGGTTCTGGAAAAGGTGAGGTATATCCCTGGCTTGAGAAGAAACCTTATTTATGTTGGACAACTTGATGATGTAGGGTTGAGTACCACATTCACTGGTGGTGCATGGAAGATCACCCGAGGAGCTATGGTCATAGCTCGGGGAGTAAAGAATGTCACCCTGTACAACATGAAAGAAACTTGCATGGACATGGCTGCATCACTGGAAGCTGTCAGAGGTTCTCAACTGTGGCACTACAGACTCAGCCACATGAGTAAAAAGGGGATGAAGGTGATGGAAACAAAAGGGTTGATACCAGAGTTAAAGTCGGTGGAAGTAGGATTATGTGAAGATTTCATCTTTGGAAAGCAGAAGAAGGTGTCCTTTGTAAAAGGAGGCAGAACACCAAAGGCTGGAAAGCTGGACCCAGTGCATACAGATGTTTGGGGGCCTGCACCAGTACCATCCCTCAGAGGGTCACAATATTATGTGACATTCATCGATGAATCAACAAGGAAGGTATGAGTTTACTTTTTGAAGAATAAATCTGATGTGTTTAAGATGTTTCAAAAGTGGAAAGTCATGGTGGAGAAAAAGTCAGGAGAAAAACTGAAATGTTTGAGGTCTGACAATAGTGGAGAGTATGGCAGTCAGGAGTTCAGGGAATTTTGTTCTGAAAATGGAATTTGGTGGGAGAAGATAATCCTAGGAACACCACAACAGAATGGTGTGGCAGAGAGGATGAATATGACACTAAATGAATGTGCCAGGAGCATGAGGCTGCACTCAGGGTTTCCCAAAACCTTCTGGGCTGATGCAGTGAACATGACAGCATATCTGATCAATAAGAGTCCATCTGTGCCAATGGGAGAATGCTTACCTGAGGAGCTCTGGTCTGGTAAAGAGGTAAAACTCTCACATTTAAGAGTCTTTGGAAGTTTATCTTATGTACACATTGATGCTAACTCAAGGGACAAGCTTGGTGCTAAGTCCAAGCCATGTTTCTTTATTGTCTATGGTGCTGATGAGTTTGGTTACTGGTTTTGGGATGATCACAAGAATATGGTCACCAGGAGCTAGAACATGGTATTCAATGAAGGTGTCATGTACAAAGGTCATCATGAATCTGAAGATGAAAATGGGAACATTGAATCAGAGTGCAAAGAGCAAGTGGAGCTTAAAGGTGTGTCTGGGCTTGAGAGATTCGAACCAGTGGAACCTACTACTCCAATGGAGTTGAGGAGATCATCAAGGGTGAAAAGTCCTGTGCAGAGGTATTCACCATCATTGCACTATTTATTATTTACTGACGGTGGAGAACCAGAATGCTTTGAATAAGCAATGCGGCTGAAGGAGTTGAGCAAGTGGGACCTGGCTATGAAGGATGAAATTTCCTCATTGTATGAGAACAACACTTGGGAGTTGACACCTCTGCCAAGAGGAAAGAAAGCATTGCAGAATAAGTGGGTCTATTGGGTCAAGGAAGAACATGATGGAAAGAGGAGTTTCAAGGCAAGGATGGTAGTGAAAGGATTTCAACAAAAGGAGGGAGTAGATTTCACTGAAATTTTCTCACCTGTAGTGAAGCTTACCACCATCCAGGTGGTTCTCAGCATTGTGGCGTCAGAAGACTTGTATCTTGATCAGCTTGATGTCAAGACTACTTTCCTTCATGGAGATCTAGAGGAGGACATCTACATGCAGCAACCAGAGGGATATGTAGTGTCTGGAAAGGAAGACCTGATGTGAAAACTCCAAAAGAGCTTATATGGACTAAAGCAGGCACCGAGGCAGTGGAATAAGAAGTTTGATTCGTTTATGTCTAAAAATGAATATAAATGATGTGCCATAGATCAGTGTTGCTACATCAAGTCCTTTGGTGATGAATACATTATATTTCTTCTGTATGTGGATGACATGCTCATTACAGGATCATGTATGCAGAGGATTAATGAGATGAAAGGGAAGTTGGCTGAGGAGTTTGAAATGGAGGATCTTGGAGAAGCTGGAAAGATTCTGGGAATGAAGATCAAGAGAGACCGCACAACTGGAACATTAATGCTGTCATAGGCTGATTACATTGGGAAGGTTTTGAGAAGATTCAGCATGCTGGAAGCAAAGACAGTCTCTATTCCCATGGCAAGCCACTTCAAATTATCAAAGGGGCAATCACTGAAGATGGCAGAAGAGGTGGAGTACATGGAAAAAGTTCCATACGCATCAGCTGTTGGAATCCTGATGTATGCCATAGTCTGTACTTGACTTGACATCAATCATGCAGTGGGAGTTGTGAGAAGGTATATGGATAACCCTAGAAAAAAACATTGGGAAGCTGTGAAGTGGATACTGAGGTATTTGAAGGGCAGCAAAGAGGTATCTCTGTGCTTTGGGAAAGGAAATTCATTGCAGGGGTATGTGGATGCTGACCTTGGAGGCGATGTCAACAGCAGGAGGAGTACCACGGGTTATGTCTTTACCTGTGGAGGAACTGCGGTAAGTTGGATATCACAATTGCTGAAGGTGGTGGCTTTATCCACCACATAGGCAGAATACATTGTTGTAACAGAAGCTGAGAAAGAGATGATTTGGATGAAGAACTCCATGGATGAGTTGGGAAGAAAGCGAGAGGAGAATGTATTGCACTGTGACAGTCATAGTGCTATGCATCTTGCCAAGAACCCAGTGTTTCATGCCCGGATGAAGCACATTCAGTTGAAGTACCATTTCATCAGAGGTTTGATACAAGATGGGTTACTGACTTTGCAGAAGATCTATGGAACCAACAATTCGGTAGACATGTTGACAAAGACTATGGTGATACAGAAGTTGAGTCACTACTGTGCCTCTTTTGGTCTCCACTGATGAACGGAGGATGAGAGGCAGAATGATGGAGAACCTGATAGGAGCACAAGAGGAAAACAGTTTGTATTTCATGAATCTGTGAATGGAAAGCACACCACTGGTGAGTGAAGAAGAGGAAGAACTTAGATTAAGTAAGTTGTCTTCATCAGTTGCATCGAATCATAGCAGTGCAGCGGATCGGGCTACAAGTGAAAGATTGTTGGATTGGTGTTGCCCAATCCAATTGGTCACTGTAGTAATGTTGACCACTGTAGCAAAGCTGACCGACCGACACCAAGAGGCACTATAGCGGTGTGGACTTCAGAGTCAACTCCACTGTAGCACTTTTGACTTCCAGCCGACAGTCACTGTAGCTCTTTTGACAAAGTTGGCCACCGATCACTGTAGCAACGCAAACTTACTATTCGGAACAGTGGGCCGTCTTCTTCATATGTAGCCCATTTCGAGCTAGGGTTTACTACGAAAAATCCTTTGTAATTTTGTGTTCCCGATATAGTGAATTCTGCCTATCTCGTGCATATAGGGATTTTTCCCGAACCACGTAAATCGCTGTGTCCTTATTTGATTGCTTTCTTTCGTTTTCTCTCGTTTCTGTTATTATGTCTCCCGACGATTTCACAACGAAGGGAGGTACTATCAGGGTATTTTCAAATACTTCACCCTATCTAGAGAGCATGATGCACTATTTAATTTTTGGATAGCTTCTTAAGAGGGAGACCTCTGAGCAGCCTATATGTATATAGTCTTGGATTTCGGTATTTTTGGAAACATAGGCTATATATTAGAAGAAACATATTTTGAAAATTTCAAAGCTGACTCTGTCAGAAAATTTTAAAAAAACCTAGTACATGGTGATGTTTTGAAACTGTATAATAGAAACAATTATTTTTAAAAAGTGCATCATATTTTCCATCAGTACAATCCAAGTTGCATGGACTGTTTCTGGACTAAGTGGAAAACTTTGAAAGTGCATTGAGGTATTTTTGCACTAGGTGGACCCTCACTCTCTGTGATTGACGAGATAATGAGGGTTGGGGAATGATTAATGGTGGTTTGTAAGCAACCCTGAAGTCGTGTTTAAATTTCAGAGTTCTTTTTTTATGTAATCAAATTGCGAGGACACAATTTTTCTTAAGGGGGGAAGATTGTAATGACCCAAAAAAATTCATTAATGAAAATTCCTCTTGGTATATTTAAATGTATTCTTGTGGTTATGTAAAATGTATGGACTTATTTGGTTTTATGTTTTGGATTTTAAAATACCATTATGAATTGTGACCGTTGCTAATATAGAATAGTGATCACATGATTAGTATAAATATAGGGCTTTAACAAATCCAATTTACTCAGACAAAGGAAGCGATCACCTCATCCAGTAGATTTTCCTCGTACGAATCCCATTTACCAGAGCTCAGAAATGAGGTGGCGTCATTGGGCTTCGCTCTTGACCAAGCCCAAGCCAATCTTGAACACGTTAAGCTTGAGAGGAACCGACTATGGGAGAAGTGGAAGTTAATAGAGATTACCACCCGGGCAATGTTATCCAAGCCACCCCAAGAGTCTGTCACCATCGCACACCTTACTCTTCGGTCTTATGTGAGTGTTATAAGGGGTTATGTAACAATACCCCAACACTATTACTATGTACATTTTCTTTTTATAAAGAATGCCCATTCATTTTATTATTGTTACTTTGTAAATAGTTTTTAAAGCACAAATAGTATTTTTAGTTAATATTCAACTAAGAAATCTATTTTGATGAATTAATGGATTTTTGAATTAAATAATATTTTAATAAAACATTATTATTATTATTATCAAATTATTTTTTATTAAATATAAATTATCGTATAATTTTATGAATGCAATTGTAATTTTCATTAAGGTTTGAAAGCTGTTTTTGTTAAAACCTGTGAATTTTCGATAAATGTCGGTTTTTATTTTAAAAGTAAAAATTCACATATTTATAAATTTATTTAGATAAAATGAATATTATTTTTGGAATTAGGATGTCTAAATTATCCAATAGTTATTTTTTTCATAATTTACTAGGAGTGTTGATTTTTTGTGTAAAAATTAAATACTGTTTAAATATATAATGTGTTTTATGACATCATAATGACCCAATAGTGATGTAATAAAATACTATAAACATTATGTTCGGCCAATATATGTTTTACCATTAAAATAATTTGATTTTGGATTTGTTTTATTTATTTTACAAAGCTTTAGTGGACCCTTCAAGGCTTATAAAACATTTTGTCTTTTTAAACTGTTTTCCTTGAAAGTGTGACTCACCTCCACATAATCAACCCTATTATTTTAAGAAGTTCGTCCATTGGAATTATAAAATATTTTTTTCCACTCCCCTTTGGAAAAAACCATGGGCAAAAACAATGGGTTGGTTTGTGGTTTTGATTAGTTTAATGTGAGGTGTCCCAAACCTAAGTAATAAAGAATTCCCTCTCCTTTCCTATATAAACCCAACCAAGCTCCCACTTCCTCTTCACTCAAAGCCTTTGGAGTTTGACCAAACCTTTCCCTCCTCTCTCAAGAATCTTCCCAAGGTGTCGCAAACTCCCAAGAAGCCTCTCTCAAGCATCTCCCAAGCTTTTGGGATCACACTTCCAAGTAAGGGATTTCTACCTTTCTCTTTTTATCCAAGTTTCTTAATATTGTTTTACCTTTTATTTTCAATTATAAATGTTGGGGTATTATTTAGAACCTCCCCCATACTTCCCCTTTTATGTTTGACTGACGAGAGACCCCTTTCTCTCTCATTAAATGCCTCCCATGTACACCCGTTACTATACCGAAATTCCGAAAGGAATTTCTCTCTCCTCATTTACATTCAAGCAATTCTTTTGTATCATGAATCTAAATTACATTAAAATTGTTGAGACATGTATCTATATGACTCCTTACTTTCCATTTAATTTAAATATAATGAGACACCCCTTTATCTATCATCAACCATTTTTATGAATTCTTATGTCACGCTATTATGCTACCGAAATTGCACAACGTTTTTCCAAGACAAAGTCATTATGTAGTGAATACCATGCCCATTTCTCTATCAAGGGTATTCACCTTTATGCACATTTACTTATTTATTATATAGTTTCATGTATGAATTCCACATTCCTTTATCGTGTAATAAATGATGATTTTTAATGAATCCATGTTTTATGATCCATGTGGCACACTTATGCATGAAATGAAATGTTTAAAGAGGGTGCGCCCTGATGGAGCTCCAATGCATTGGGTAAAGTATAGTATCATGATATGTCATGTGCAATGGGTGTTGACTCATGCTAATTTAAGTTCAATTAGGTTTTACTCGTGCTTCATGTGCAATGAGGGTTTACTCATGCTCCATGTGTAATGATCCTTAGCTTATGTTAATTCCATGTTAAGTGTTATTGCCACATTTCCATGTTATGATTATCATGCTTTATCATGATTTTATGTTCATGTTTCTCTTGTGCTCCATTGATATTCCTATTGTCTAACATGTATTTTATTCCTCATGTTATTCCATGTTTATTCCCTTACTGGGCTTTATAGCTCACCCTTCTCTTATGCATGTCCTAAGGTCATCCCATGCAATGCTAAGTACGAGGGAATGTACTGGTCATGTAAAGGAAGTTTTCAGTAAAGATTCTGAATTTCATGTTTTAAGTTGTTATGTAATGATCCTAATCCCTAAATACACCAGAACTTTCGATCTTCCATGTTGTATCAAGTGAAGAGTTTATGTAATAAATCATGTTTAAGTTTGTAATAAAGAGCATGGTTGTTATATAATAAATATTTTAATATTTTTTTCTATAAAATGTGAATCTGGAATACACTGATACCTTTCATGTGCTGATATTCTATAGGGTAAAAATTATTTTGATTTATATCAATCAGCATCCACCCATTTCCCTGTTTCAAGGGGTATTGTGTACAATTTCCTAGGACATATTCTACCCAATGAACAACTTCTAATAGGTTTTGTGAGAGTGGGGATTAACGTAGATCAAGATCCAAGCACTAAGCTACATGTTCCCTTTGATTATGCAAATATTCATTTGGTTTATAAATCTTTTGAAACTTTCATAGAATGTCCTTTACCTTAAAAAACATTTTGATAAAGAGGTGTTCATTTCCAATTTATTTTTCATGAAAAAACTTTAACAATTAATGAAAAAAGGTCTGAACAGATGAATGTTATTACAGACAGAAAGGAAGGTCAAATCAAAATGATCTAAATTATCAACCAACCAATCAAAAAGATCTTCACAAAGTACCTTTCCTACTCTCGTTCAACTTCTATATTTACTAATATTAAAGGTTCATGTGGATATAATGTTAGCAAGTGCTGATACGACTGCAATTGATTTTGAAGAAAATATGTATGGATATTCCATTATATAATATATTGTTCTTGAGAATGTAAATGAAATCCTTATGCTTGAATGAATAGGACTCTCAGTTGTAAATATTTATATGAGGTGTGTTTTCATGATTTGTTTTTCCAATAGATGATCTGCTATGTTAATTATCACTGGATACTATTAATAATTTTTTCAAGTGTTTATATCAATGATATTTGAAGGGAAAACCCTATGAATATAAATTTGGACTCATTAGTACTCACATCACTTCTACACAACTATTCTCATTGGAACCAAAGCAGTATGGGGAATAATGGAAAAACTGGACACAATATCTGAAAGAAAATTTGCAATTGATGGATTCTTATTAATACCCATGATGTAAGGGTAAAACTCTAAAACTTAATAATATCAAACACATTTTCATTATTTTCCTTATTCAATTTTGTTTTTATGAATAATTGGTTACTTATTGCAGTCAATTTGGATACTTCAAAGAATTATTTTCTAGATTCAATGCATGGATACCCAAAAAACCGACCACACATGATGACGTTTATCAACTTTTAATACACTACATGAAATGTTTTACAACTAAACTTCAAGTTATATATTTTATATTATGTTCTAATGAAAATTATTTTTTGATAGGGTAGTGTTTAAATATCATTAAAATCATGACATGAGGACATTCCATGAGCATAAGGATCTTATTGACTTCAACAAGTGGATAAGTGTTGGGTTATATTTAATAAGATTTCACTTTAAAAACATATATCAAAACAAATTACTTATTTTTATTAATGTTTATGTAGTGTCCTAAACGAACCAACAACAAAGATTTTGGTTATTATATTTTCAAATTTAGGAAATATATTATATACCATCAACAAACGAGCAACCCCAAAGAGGTATTTTCAAATATAATTACAATTTCATTTAAAATATTTATTAATACTTTATTTATATTTTCCCAGTAGTACCAGAACTGCTGACAATACTCATATTCACAATAGGAAATAGATTTTTTTAGAAACAAATGGGCACGATACTTGATGTCATAATGTATACAGACATCATAAAGAGGTGACTCTATAAAATTTATTTAGTTTATTTTCTCACCATTTTATATATATTTTTAGTTAATTTCCTCATCATTTTTTTGACAATTTAATAAAACAATCCATAAGTCATTTGTGACATGTAGGAATCAATCACACCTTAATCCGATACATGGTGCATGTTGGAAAAAAATACCTCAAGGTATCATTGCAACATTTTTGGGTTGGTTGTGTTTGTTGACAAAGCATGTTTTCATGTTGAATTGTCGAGTTCCATAGATATTGTTGAAAACTCATGTTGACAAAGAACCATGACAACGGAAAGGAAGATTTGGAGGTGGTACAAAAATAATAGATACAAGGTGGCGCTGTTTTCCAATGTTTTCTAAATTTTTGGGGTCCAAAATTTGGAGTTTGGTGAGCATTGAGAAATATGTATTTCCTTGAAGAACTCATCAAAATATGGAAAATAAACAAATTTTTCAAAGATGAGCTTTATGAAGTGGTTTTCTCAAAGACATGATGAACGTTGACAGTGATCTCTATGATTACAATGAGCTTCACAAATGGAAGAGGTGAAGAGCATTGTGAGGGAGCATTGCGGCAGTACAAAGGTTTTGATGGAAGGATCTGTGATTATGAGAATATGAGCATTGCGGTGGCATGAAGCGTTTGATGGATGTAATTGCGGCGACATGAAATTTTAGTGGTTCATTTCGAATGGAAGGAGCACTGTGAAGACATTTTCGAATGATATAGAAATCACACCAAAATAATCAGAGCTCCACATTCAACTGCATGTATAAATAAGAGTCCACCCCTCTTCATTCTACATGAGCTTAATATAGAAAATCCAGAATCTCTTTGATTTCATGAAGCAAGGGTTTCTCCACGAAGCAAGGTTTCAAAGAGAGGTGTGAGCTTTGTGAAAAGACTATTCTAGTCTTGAATGAAGTCAATGATTCTAATTATTGAAAGCTTCGTGAAGATGTGGTGTTCCATGTTGGATCAGTGAGCTTCACGAAAGAAGTTGTTCCATGAAGGCAGCATGCTTCGCGACAACAGTGGGTTCCTCAAAGGCAGTTGTGCTCTGCAACGGTTTGAGCTCTGTGAAGGGTTGAGCTCTGTGAATTAGTGTGCTCTACGATGAAGTGTGATCTGTGAAGGTGTGTGATTTGAGAAGAGGTAGGAACCTCGCAAAGGCTTGTTTGAGCTTTGCAAAATTGGGAGCTTCATGAAGCAGTGAGCTTTGCAAAAGTAAAATGGTATTTCCCAGTGTACATTGGAAAAAGGGTATTCATCAGTGGATGATAGTATGACTTCAATATAGAATCTACATATAGTGTAGGATGCGTTCATTAGTGAAAATGAAAGGACCTACAAGTCTATAAACTGTGAGTGAATCTTTTGAAGAAGCAGTGAACACACATCAGTCGAGAGAGTAGTGAAATTTCAAATTGTGATTGGTTGTAAACTAGGAGGGAAAGTGAGTCCACTTCCAACTTGTAAAAAATAGTGTGCTTATAGGGGATTTTGTACATTGGAACATCATCGATGTATGCTCCTTGGACATAGACCAATGAGGGTGAAACAAGTAAAATTACTGTATCCTGTGCATGCTTTAAGATTATTTCATACTCTTCAATGGGAAGGATAGAGAAGAGATTTTTTTTTCTAATAATGAAACAAGATCAAAAGGGGAAGTTGTTTTAATCTGTCATACCTTGATTCCCCCTCCCTCTTAGGGTATCTAACCTAGTGGACCTAAAAATTTTCCTCAGAGGTAAAGGTTGATATTAGCGTTTCTCTCTCTCAATGGAGGTTACCAATCATAAATGGGTTTTGATCTTCGATGGGAATAACTTTCAGTTATGGAAGAATCAGACGCAACACTACTTCTGATCTTTGGTAATGGATGTGTTTACAGCAGCTATGCATGGTATCTCAACTGACATCAATATTAGTGCACTATCAGAGGCTGAAAGAAGGGTACTGGATGCTGATGCTAAGGGAATCAATGCTTTAGTGGGAGCCCTATCCAATTCTATCTATATAAAGGTGATGTCATGCAAAATATAACATGTTATTTGGGAAAAGCTATTGAATATATATAAAGGAGATACAAAGGTCAGAGAGGCAAAGCTTCAAGTTCTATGGAACATGTATGAAAATCTGAGAATGAACCCGGATGAGTTTGTTGATGTATTCTTTTACAGGGTAAACATAGTTGTGAAAGAAATGTGAGGTCTTGGAGAATTCATTGAAGACATAAAGATTATTAAGCGCATATTGATTAAACTTCCACCTTAGTTCAATTCGAAAGTTTCAGTTTTAGAAGATAATGATCCAAAAGAGCTACCATTGGATAACTTGCATAGTACCCTGGTGACATAAAAAATGAGAAATGATGACAATGATGCTGTGGAAAAGGGGAAATATAAAGAGGTGACATTCAAGTCCATGAAGAAGCTCACCATTGAATACTCCAAGGAAGAAGAATAAACAGTTGATGTGATGTCATTCTTGTCTTCAAATCTACAAATAGGAAAGGAAAGTTTAAGGGGAAACATCCACTAGCGTGTTTTCGATGTGAAAAGGTTGGACATCTTGCAGAAAGGTACCCCATGAAGTTCCAAGAAGATGATGAGTATGAAGTCGAAATTCCCAATAAGAAGTCTTCAACTTATGTGAAAGTCAAGAAACAATTCAATATAAATTTCTTTAAGAAAAAGAATCTTCTTTCACAAGAATGTGACAGTTCAGATGAGTCTGAGGTTGAAGAGGTTGAAGAGATAGAGAACTGTAAAGATCATGGAGAAAATGCTATGGTGGCCGTTTCTGATAGTTCTCAGAAAAAGGAAGAAACCAATGATGATAAAGAAGAAGAAGATATTGAAGGAAGAGTCTATATGAAAGCTAAATTAGAAGAATCTCTTTAGGATATAGATGTTTGGAGAGAAAAATTAAGAAATCCAACAAAGTGGTACATGATGCCAAACTCTATATGCAACAATAGGAAGAAGAAAAGTATGAGTTGATGAAAGAAATTTAAAATATCAAGTCTTCTTTTTTAGTGGAATCATGAAAAGTTGATGAGTAAAAACTATAAGTTGAATAATAGATAAGGGAAATCAATGGTTTGAATAACATATTTAAATAAAAAATCAAACACATTGAGTAACTTGAAGAAGACGTCATCAATATGTGATGAAAACTTAAGGATCAAGGAAAAATCTTGACTCCCAATATGACATCAACAAAGAAGATCACTTATAAGATGAAAATGTTGGAAGTAAAGAATAGTATTCTAGCAAAAAAGAAGAAACAATCATGTTCAAATGTTAAGACAAATGTGGGGCCCGACCAAAAACAAAAATCTGTGAAAGTTGAAGTCAGACTGCAAGCACCCATTCCGAGATTGAAGGATAATTTGTGTATGAAGTAGAATAAGAATATTTAGAGATACCAAAGGAAAACTAGTAGTGTAGAAGTTACATGCATGAATACACCCTATATCATGTGTTATTTCTATGGAAATATGGGACATTCACATAATGTGTGTTCTATAGGCAAGAGATATTGAAGGGAACACGAAAAACAATGGCAGCCAAACAGATCTCAATATTATAGAACATATTTTGAGGGAAATTATTTATGGTGTGGAGGATTTGGGCACATGGATAAATACTGTACATCAATCATGTGGAGGAATGTGCCAAAGAAGAACATAAACAGTCTCAAGTAGAAAATTATAGAATCAACAAGTGAGTTGAAAACACAAAATCGATTTGTAGCACTGCAAGATGAATCCAGTCCATCATATTATGAGAAAGATCAATATTTTCAAACTACACCAAGTGTGAAGTCAAAGACATGGATCAAAAAGAAAAAGGATGAGAAGACAGTGGTAGCGAAAATTTCCCTTAAAGCATCAGATTGTTCTGGAGTATGGATCCTTAACAGCGGATGCACATCCCATATGAAAGGAAACAAGGATCTTGTTATGTGCATAAAATATGACAAAGAAGGAGTTTTCATGTTTGAGAATGATGAAGGCCTGAATATTATTGGCATGGGAAAGGCCAGGTTTGGGAAAAAAGAAATGAGACGTGTTGATGTCTTGGTAGTATAAGGTCTCAGTTACAATTTACTTAGCATCAATCAGCTATGTGGCTCAGATAATTATATAAGTTTACTAAGAAGACATGTATCTTAAAAGGAAGAGATGGTTTAGTGGTTCTATAGGGAAAAAGAACAAAGGGAAATCTTCAACTTGTAAGTGGAGAAGAAGATATGTGCTTTTTTTTCTAGAGAGGAAGAAAACAAGCTCTCGCATAAATGACTGGGTCATCTATGCCAAACATCCTAAGAAGATCTACTAAAGTGTGATGCAGCTAGATACCTCTCTAAGATATCAGGTGATCATACACATAAGTGTGATGCTTGTCAATAAAAAAAGATCATCATAAAGATGTATAAAGAAAATGAAAAGAAGTCAACAAGAGTACTTGAATTAGTGCATGCTGATGTTTGTGGACCTATCTTACCAAGATCCATTGAAGGGAAGAGGTATTATGTTTTTTCATTGATGACTATAATAGAATAGAATGAGTATTTTCTATTTCCCATAAGTCTGATGTGTTTAGTTTCATAAAATACTATTAATGGGAATAAGAAAGGATGCTTGGATAGAAAATTCTGATGATTCATTCTAATAATGGTACATAATTCACAAACAATTAGGTGGAAGACTATCTTGAGAAACACAGGATAAAGATCATGTTTCTTCAATGATAACTGCCCAGAAGAATGGATTCATTAAGATGAGATATCAGATCATCAACAACATGGACAAAATGATGCTTATTGAAAAAGTCCCACTAGTGAAATTTCGGAAGGAAGGAGTATTGACATCGGTCTGCATTTCTAATAGGAATTTGCTGTGTCTGAAGGAAAGAAAGACTATATGAGATGTGGTATGGAAAGAAGCCAAAAGTGAAATACTTTTGATTCTTTGGAAGTAAGTGCTTTATTCTCAACAAAAAAAACACAGGAAATTTGAGTCATGAGGAGATTGAGGGATATTCCTTGGATACTTAGGAAAAAGAAAAGCATATAAATGATTTAATAAGAGGTTGGGAAAATTAGTTGAGAGAAATGATGTCACTGAAGTGGGGAATGAAGAGAATATTCAATAATATAGTGAAAATTTTTCTGATGAAATCGATGAGAAGGCAAGAAACACAGGGGGAGAAGAAGTGGAAGATGCTAATTCAGAAGAAGATACTGATGATGAGCAAGAAGACGTCAAGTCTATATCTAAAAAGAAGCCAATTAATCTACCTGAAATTGATAGGAAAAATATCATTGGTGATTAGACATTGCATGTTCAAACAAGAAGAATAAAGTTAGTACTGCAAGTATCATTCTTATCTCAGCTAGAGACGAAATGTTTTTCCGATGAAACTGAATATGAAAACTAGGTCTGGGATATGAATGAAGAGCTAGACCAGATTGAGAAGAATCAGACATGGGAGATTGTTTCGAGACCAACAGATAAGAATGTCATTGAGACTAAATGGGTCTTTCACAACAAGATGAACGAATATGGTGCAATGATTCAAAACAAAGCATAATTAGTGTGAAAAGTTTACTCCCATATAGAGGGTATCGATGTCGATGAAACATTTTCACCTATTTCAAGGCTAAATACAATTAGATTATTCTTGTCTATTGTAGTGTAACAGAAGTTGAAAGTGCTCCAAATGGACGTCAAATCTACATTTTTGAACGGGGTTCTAGAAGAAGTGTATATTGAGAATCTAGATGGATTTCTCATTCATGAAGACGAGAACAAGGTTTTTTAGTTGAATAAAGCGCTATATAGGCTAAAACAAGCACCAAGAGAATGGTATTCTAGGCATGATCAATATTTGAAAAAGCTTGGATTTTAGCATGGTGGATTTGATTACAATCTCTATTTTAACAATGATAGTAATCGAAGGATTATGGTGTTGGTTAAGTCGATGACATAATATTTGGTGGATCAGATGAAGCTCAATGCAGGCATTTTTCCAAATTCATGAAAAGTGAGTTCATAATGTCAATGATTGGTGAGATGATATTTTTCTTTGGTCTACGGGTGACACAAGGAAGTAATGACACTCTCATTTCTCATTCCAAATATTCCAAGGAGGTTCTAAGAAGATTTGAAATGGAAAATTCCAAGGATATGAAGACTCCGGTTTCTACCCGAATGAAATTATCAAAAGATTATGATGAAAAGACATTTAATATCATAGAATATAGGCATATTATTGGAAGTTTACTATACCTGATAGTGACAAGACCTGATATTGTTTTTTCCACATGCCAAGCAGTGTGATATCAAATAAATACCAAGGAAATTCACATTATTGTAGTGAAAAGAATAATTCGGTATATCAAAGGAACTGTGGATTTTGGTTTGATGTATACTAACAAATGTCATCCAAAGCTATTAAGATATACAGATGCAGATTGGGCTAGATCAGTAGATGAAAGAAAATCAACATCATGAGGTGCATTTAATCTTGGTGGTTTGTGTATTTATTGGCAGCAAGATTTCATTTCATTGAGAACTATAGAAGCTGAGTATATTGCCGCCACTCAAGTATGCACAAAGTTATTGTGGATGAAGCACCATCTTGATGATATGAGAGTTGAAGTGAAGTCTCTGATCAGAATCCAATGTGATAATTCGAGTGCTATAGACCTTAGAAAAAATCCAGTCCATCACTCAAGGACAAATCACATTGAGATCAAATATAATTTTATCAAGGAGAAGGTGGAATAAGGTCTTGTGAAGTTGGAGTATGTTCCTACAGACCAAAAAGTTTCAGAGATTCTAATAAAGTCCTTACATAAGGAAGCATTTGAAAGGCATTGACTAGATTTGGGAGTTCAGTCGACTCCCCATGCTTAAAAAGTGTGGATGTGGGACCCCCCTCTCCCCAAGGTTTGGTGTGTTTTTCCCCCATGCACCGATCTGTGTTCTTTCCAATGTTGCAGACCACAAAGGAGTGACCTTTAGGTTCATTGATAAAGGAGGAGAAATTGTAATGATGAAAAGGGAGAAAATATATTAAGTCAAGATACGGGGTGAAGCTAACAGATGGAGAAATGAGATAAGGGGAGAAGTTGATAGGGAGAGTATTAAATATGATGATTCTATAAGTGATCTATAAAAGAAGATATATCATGATAGCTAAGGTTTGCGATGAAAGCAGTTTATTGGTATCAGTGTGGTTTCAATAATTGGTGTCAGGAATGAAGTGATTCATTGATGATATCTGTATACTACTCTTGTTTCTCATGATGAGATTTGCTCATATGGTCTTAGAGTATGTGTTGAGTAAATCTTTGATCACCATATAAATCACAAGAGGCGAATGATGGTAGAGTATGGAAGGAGCATCAATGAGGTATCAACTTATGGAAGAGTTGTTAGAAAACCCAAAAGGGGAGATTGTTGGGAAAAAATCCCTCATGTTATCATTGCATCATTTTTGAGTTGGTTGTGTTTTTTGACAAATCAGGTTTTTGTGGTGAATTTTATAGTTCTAGAGATATTGTTGACAACCAATGTTGACAAATAACCGTGATAAAGGATAGGAAGATATAGAAGTGGTACAAAAAGAACAGATACAAGGTGGTGCCGTTTTCCACTGTATGTCAAATTTTTGGGGTCCAAAATTTAGAGTTTGGTGAGTATTGAGAAATATGTATTTCATTGAAGAACTCATCAAAATATGGAAAATGAATGAATTTCTTGAATATGGGCTTCATGAAGTGGTTTTTTCAAAGACATGAAGAAATTTGATAGTGATCTCTATGATTACAACGAGCTTCAAGAATGGTAGAGGTGAAGAGAATTGTAAGGGAGCATTGCGTCAATGCAAAAGTTTTGATGGAAGGCTATACGATTATGAGAATTGGAGCATTGCAGCGGCGTGAAGAATTTTACAGAGAGAATTATGGCAATGTCAAATTTCAGTGGTGCATTGCAAATGGAAGGATCACCACAGAGATATTTTCAACTGATTTGGAAATTACACCAGAAGAAGCGGAGCTCCGCGTTCGACTGCACCTATAAATAAGAGGCCACCCCTCTTCATTCTACATGAGCTTAATAGAGAAAATCTGGAATCACTTTGATTTCGCAAAGTAAGGGGTGCTCCACGAAGCAAGGTTTCAAATAGAGGCTTGAGCTTTGTGAAAAGACTATTATAGTCTTGACTAAAGTCAATGATTTTAAGTATTGAAGGCTTCATGAAGATGGGGTGTTCTGTGTTGGCTCAGTGAGCTTCGCGAAGGAAGTTGTTTTGAGAAGGTAGTGTGATTCACAAAAATATTGGGTTCCGCAAAGGCAGTTGTGCTCTGCGATGGATTGAGCTCTATGATGGCTTGAGCTCTACGAAGTAGTGTGCTCTGCAAAGCGGTGTGCTCTGCGAAGTAGTGTTCTCTATGAAGGTGTGTGCTTTGCGAAGAGGCAGGAACTTCACAAAGGCTTGTTTGAGATTTGAAAAATTGGGAGCATTGCGAAGCAGTGAGATTTGAAAAAGTAAAAAGGTATTTCCCAGTGTTTAGTGGAAAAGGTGTATTCATCAGTGGATGAAAGTGGGACTTCAATAGAGCATCTAGATACAATGGATGATGCATTCATTAGTGATAATAAAAAGACCCACTGAAGGAATCGGGTATGCAGCGGAAGCCCAAAAGGGTGGGATTTTTAAATAATTTTTCACCGATGTTCAATATAAACTTGTCAACGTTGGCGAAACACTGCCCAGTTTATACCAAGGACCTCACATGAAGAGTTTTAAGAACAAAATAAAAACCATAAAATACCTGGTTTAGATCTGAAGCTGCGTATGATGTCTGCTCGTCGTTGATGATCATTTTCTGAAGAATCAAAAATAAAATTATTCTAGATCATCCACATGTGCTTCAAGTATCTACGGGAGCACTGATTGTCTAAATCTAAGTTGTAGCACAAAGTTCCGACGACACCTTCGACACTTCAACAATCACCACATCGCTTTACTTGTGATGCATGACAGAGAGCTCAATCCGATCTCCTTGGATCCATAGCCTCTCTCTCTAGAAAACATGAGAGAGGATATGAGAGATAAATCCCATGAATAGTCCTTGCTAAATTCCCCTCCTCTATTTATTACGTGTAATTAAAATACCTGGTATTGCCTCTCCAGCCCCCAAATACTTAACACACTATTAACAACATGTTATGACTACTATTCTCAGTCATAAATATTATTATTACTCTCTTGTAATATATTAAAATATTATGTGATAATAAATGAGTCCATAACTTGACTCGTCGTTCCCATAAATATTATTTGATCCTTGAATAGTTTAATATTCATTCAAATAATATTTTTTCATGTATTTACATAAAACTTTTAAATACATTAGATAAATAAATTCTATGATCATTATTCTTAACTTGAATTATATGAATTTTTTTATTTCATTAGTGATCGTATCACCTTGGACAAATCCCGGACCCCCGTGGTGGGGCCCACAATGTCCAAAATAACTATTCAACTGAATATAATAGATTCTTGAATATGCTACTGTGTGTGACCCTCTAGGCCCTTATCTTGATAGTAGTGAATATTATTCATAGACCAAGAGTGGGATCTAGCGACCCATCATGGACCCTAAAGAGATGAGTATTTTCACAGCAGCGACAACCAACCTATAAACACTTACCGTGTAATATAATCTCTTTGTCATTAATATCTCATAATGCAGGACACGCACTTGTGTCAGCGTCATTTTCTTGATTTATTATTTGTTGATACAACTGGATTAAATTACCCTCAACTGCCATGGCCATGGTCTTATGAAGTTACTATCATCTTTATCAACATTCCCTGAGATATATTACTTCCATAACCTGGAAATGAAAAATCTTTTCTTGACCATTCAACCAATGTCATGCTATAAATGATGTACCCAACACAAACCACCTCGCTATGATTTCAACATCCACAATTTTTGTCTTGCATCAAAGTACACGATCAAATGACATACACTAGAAATGATCTCAAATCAGGAGACCATTACACATGATCATATATAGGAACATCCAATGACACCTAAAACATGTGGTGTTCTTATTGACGGGTATGTTCTCATGATCTCACTACTAGAGATCACCAAGTGCGAACTTCATGATAAGAAGTCTCAATGATTATTATCCCTCAGCACCTGATAGTCAAACATCAAATGTGTCCAGTCAGTAAGATGTATCTAGACCAAAGAACATATATTTAAGATTAATGTCATAGTATCTTGAGGTTCTCATTATAGCCTGAGATTTGATATAACCTCTCGAAATGACAATTAATCTATGGACATTACCATTATATAGTGGATACAAAAATATCTACACTATAATGATAAGAATACATCATGTATAAATAATTGTACACATGATATGGTAATCAAAAGCACTGAATAGTTGGGTCTAGGGCACCCAATATTTCAACACTCCCACTTGCACTAGAACCAACTTGCTAATTGAACTTGTTAGATACTCATATGGTAAAGATCATGTTTTTGCTGAGTGACGTCTTTATCTACTGGGCCCACCATGATTCCTCCACATGGCTATTCTGTTATAGATACCTCATCTCCTTGAGTAAAATGTCTCAATAGATGGTATCCCTATGTATATCCCTTTTTTACACTACCATAAATTGACATCTTGGCTAGTAATAATATCATAATATACATTATGATGATACTTTTCTTACTAGGTGTGTTTCCAAGAGCTGGAACAGATCATTGCATTTATCTACTTCATAGCTACCTTAGAAGCTGTAATGTACTCGGTCTTTGTAGGTATAACTACCATTGGATTATATGAGCTTGTCTCGCTCATTACCTTAGCCTAAATGTGATATTAGATCTCATGGATCGAAGGACGACTAGTTTTTGTCCCCTCAAAACTAGTATCCTTTCTTCTCTACTTTCTGGGTACTTATCTTTTATAATTTCTGAAGTACAATCTGATATTTCTGACTATCATGACCCGTCCCCCAGGGCCCATGCTGAGACATACCCCAAACCCGCCTCCCGAAGTCCAGGGGTTGGTGATTAGCGTTGACGACATCAACATACAAGTGGGAGGCATTTTCCTGAGTACCTGCACACACGCACAAAAAACCATGTCCCAAAGCTGAAAAAGTAAAACATGCATTCCACTAAACAACCACTAAATAAAAGTAAAAACTGTAGGTAAAATGGGAAAAAATACAAACCCAACAATAGATGAACTGAAAATAGGAAAGTACAAGGAAACTCTAAAAGTCATTCACTGAAAATCCCACCTGATGGGTAAGTGTAGAGTAGTCGTTAGAAGCTATAAAAGTACGCTCTGACTGCCTAGTCTCACTGGGCACTACCGAGTCCTAGGCCACCAAGTCCTCCGACAAGGCGGCAGTCATCTGCACTAGACACAACACGTGCGGACGAAGCATGTGCAGGGTTGAGTAACAATATACTCATTAGGGACCCCAAACCAACAAGTAAAGACCACAAATAAATCCACAAAGAAAACCACGATGCAAGAAAACTCACAACAGGTATAATCTAGAGTAGGAAAGTAAGACTATCAGTAATATCATCGAACACCTTGGGCTACTAGAAAACTCATCCTCAATAAGTATAGTGGGCCTGCTAGGTCACACAGAAGTCACTTCCCACTAACCTTATACTATTTTGGTACTCATCCCTGATGAGTAGCGTGAGTATGCTGAGTCACACAGAAGCTGCTCCCCACCGTGGGAATGTCGGTTCACACAGAATCTACTTCCCACATTGTCCATACTGAGGTACTCCTCCTGTCGAGTACTATGGGTCTTCTGGGTCACATAGAGACGCTCCCCACCGTGGGCCTACCGAGTCACACATAGCTGCTTCCCACTGGGCCATCATAGCCGATCCACACAGGGTCTCCTATTAGCAACCTTTAGGTCTCAGCCAATCGCAGGGTTTCTGCACGTAGTGCACTTGATTTTGGGAGAACCAATCCTCAAGCCATTCTTCAAATTTCAACTCCCATTAAAGCCTCCATAGAGTATTCCAAAAGATCCTCTTAATCACGAGGGTTCCAACGCCGCAAATGGTTTGTCAATCAGACACACGGTTTGAAAGATATTGTTTTTTTTTCAAAAAGGGGCCAGTTGGGTTCAGGCCCGGTCCGACCCAGTCAGACAAACCTGACCTAGACCCAGTCCGGCTTGGGTTCGGCTTGTTGGTCCGCAGGTCTGACCCGTTGGTCCGCAGGTTCGGGCTATTGGGTCGTGGGTCTGGCCTACTGGGGCAGATCGGTCCTCCTAGCCGAGACGCAGCTGGAAGCTGCGTCCGACTCCCCCTACCCTGCAGGTCGTGTGTGGGGCCCGCTCCCTCACTACAGTTGATTGATCGCAGCTTTTCAGCATGCGATGCGGCGCGATGCCTAGTCTGCGGTGCACTAACATGGCCGGGTGGCCACATCCACCCATCTCCAACCACCGACATGTAGGCCGACGACTCCTATCACACCGCCACGGCCCTGGATGGTTGCAGCGCTCCTCCTGGCATGCCGTCATGGCACACCACCACCCGCTCGCGGCCGCCGCCACGGGCCACCGCCAACGGCTTCTTCCGCATACCACTGGGTCCACTTCGGTGGTCCATTCTTCGCACCTCTTGTGCCTACGACCTCTTGGGGATGCCATCTTCCCTACGATGGCCTCAATTCTACATTGTCTCCACTTCGAAGACATGGTCACGAAGAATTCCCAAAACACACAATGCATAGAGGCTTGGGACTTGTTTGTGTTGGCCCGTGCCCTCCGCGTTAGAGGTTTGGAAAAAATCTGATAATGATTTGATGTTCTATCACAATTTAATCAAGTAATCCCGGCACAAAACCCCAAGAGAAGTACCCTCTCGCAAGAACGAGCAATCCACAGATCAACCTGTTCATGGGTTGATTCACGTTCATCGTTTAGAACAAATAATGGGGAAACTTAAAACAAAAAACCCTACCTCGAAGGTGTTCACCGCTGAAGCGATATGCCTGTGAGGATTCAAGTTTCGTTCGAAGCCATTGACATTAGTCACCCTCCAGTCCCGTTATTTGAGGTGCATTGACATCGCTAGCGATTTGCTAGAATTCTTAGTTCTTCATTGGAGAATATTTTTTTCCATAGGTTTGTCAGATTAATTCCCCGTTTGATTCCCCAACATGTTATCTCATTAATAGATAATTGTGTCGCAATGTTTCTGTTACGCTGTGTCGTCATGTCATTATGCTGTTTCATTAATGAAACATCGTGCCTGTTTCACTTTCGTTAAGAATTCTCATTAAAGGGGCTCATTGCCGCCTCATCGTCACACTGTATTGCTAGCATTCCACTGCTCAACGATGATCAAAGAAAAGAAAATAACCTTGTTAAAGTTATTTTATTATTTTATGAAAAGTTTGAAAACTATATTTTCCGGTCGACCCTCACCGATCGAAGTTAAGTCCATTCTAGGTGAATCCCTCTGCTCTGAGTTCAACGACGCCCTCAGATTTTTCATCCGAGCACTAGTTTAAAAGTTTGAAAAACCGACTCGCACGTTTACTTAAAATGAACTTAAAAAAAGTTCAAAATTCTATTTCAGGCTCACCAGGCCTTGGATCAGGTGCCGTCAAAGCATCTGGTCTTGAAATAATTCCATAAATTTAAAAAAAATACATGGAAATTGTGGGACATTACATTACTCCCTTCTTTTTGGGATTCACGTCCTCATAATCCAAAACAAGGCTAAACAAAAAAATGGGGGTACTGACCACAAATCTGAGCCTCCCGCTCCCATGTGGTCTCCTGGAGATTCTTGTGCTACCACCAAATGTGTGCCAGAGGAATCGACTATCCATGAAAGACCCGCTCTCATCAATCATCTATCTCTACTGAAAACTCCGCAAATGTCGCCCCATCATCAGTATCCAGCTCACCCAGTCGATGATGTGCAATGGATCATGTACGTACCTCCTTAGCTATGACATGTGAAAAACATCATGCACCTGGTGCATCTGTGGGGGAAGAACTAGGAAATACACAACCTCAACCACTCTTATAAGAATCTGAAAAGGTCCGATGAACCCCAGAGTTAACTTTTTGCCTCGACCAAATCTCTGTAATCCCCTTCAAGGTGAGACCCGAAGGAAAACATGACCTCCCTCCTCGAACTCCAAGGGTCTCTGTCTGCTATCATCATAAGATTTCTGCTTGCTCTATGTAGTCCTCATTCACTCCTGGATGATCTTCACCTTCTCGGTGGTAGCTCATACTAACTCTGGACCCATGAGTGCCGACTCCCCTAGGTATATCTAGCATATAGGTGATCTTCATGGCCACCCATACAAGGCCTCAAATGGTGCCATGCCAATGGTGGAGTGATAGATGTTGTTGTACGCAAACTCCACCAGTGGCAGGTGGTCCTCCCAACAATGACCAAAATCAAGGATGCAAGCATGAAGCATGTTCTCCATGGTCTGTATAGTTCACTTCATCTGACCATCTATCTGAGGGTGAAAGGTAGTGCTCAAGGGCAGCTAAGTCCTGAACACCTCCTAAAATCCCTTCCAAAACTAGGATATAAAGCATGCATCATGGTCTGAGACGATCATTGAAGGAACTCCATATAGCCACACTATCTCCTAGATGTAGAGGCGTCCCAATCCCTCTATCGATCCCTACTCCCAAATGGGTAGGAATTGAGATGACATGGTGAGTCGATCAATGATCATCTAGAGAGAATCGTGGCCCCTGGACCTGCGTGGTAACCCCATCACAAATTACATCGAGATACCATCCCATTTCCACTCTGGTACCTCAAGTGGTTGGGCCAATCCTACTGAAACCTAATGCTAAACCTTCACTTTCTGACAAGTGAGGCATAATGAAATGAACTCTTCCATCACTTTCTTCATCCCTAACTACCATTACTGACGTCGGAGGTCTTGATACATCTTCACCACACCAGGATGTACCACCAAAGGGTATGTATGGAACTACCTCAACACCTCCTCCCGCAATGTCACTAGTACTAAAGTGCACCTTCTAAAAAGGATGACGTGCTCCCCACCTATCGAAAATCCATTAGGAGCATATTCTGAGAATAACTAAGCACAAACTCACAGTCAACATCTGCAAGTTGTGCCTCCCCGAATCACTATAAGAGTGGAGGAGTGACATTAATTGACTGAAGTTAAGCTGCTTTATCATCATCCATGAAGGATATCTGCAATGTGACTAGTTGTTCCATCGCCTCACTCAGTAGCTATAGACCAAACCTCCTGCTGAGCGTGTCTTCCACCACATTCCCCTTCCCAGGAGTATAGACTATCTCAAAGTCATAGTCCTGGAGGAACTCTATCCATCATCATTGTCTCAAGTTCAGGTACTTCTGTGAGATGATATACCTGAGACTCTTGTGGTTGTAGTAGATGGTAAACCATTCACCCATCAAGTAGTTCTTCCACATATTCAAGGACAAGACCACTACTGCTAACTCTAGGTCATGCGTCACATAGTTCTACTCATGATGCCTAAACTTCCATGATTCGTAGATGATCACTACTTTCTCTTGCATCAGGACACAACCCAGTCTGGTCATAGATGCATCACAGAAGACTACATACCCAATGCCCTCTTCTAGTAGTCTCAAGATAGGGGCAATCGTTAGTCTCTGCCTTAGGTCCTGGAAACTCTGCTGAAACTTCTCTGTCTACACGAAGGGTTGTCCCTTCCATGTCAAGGCTAATAAAGGTGATTCTACTCTAGAAAAATCAGGCACAAACCTCCAGTAGTATCCAGCCAACCCTAGGAAACTCCACACCTCAATCACACTCCTTAGAGGATCACAAGCAAGAACTACCTCTATCTTCGCTGGATCCACTACAACTCCATCCTCTGAGATGATGTGTCCCATAAAGTGGACCTCCCGAATTCAAAACTGGCACTTCGAGAGCTTACCATAAAGATAGTTCTCTCAGAGTGTATCCAGGACTATCTGTAGGTGTGTAGCGTGCCTCTCCTCTGACGCCGAGTACACCAAGATGTCATAAATGAAGACCACCATGAAATGATCGAAGTAATGCTGGAAGATCATGTTCATGAGTCCCATGAACACTACATGGGAATTGGTCACACTAAAATGCATCACAAAAAAAATAACAGTGGCCATACCGGCATCTAAAGGCTATCTTTGGTACGTCCTCATCACGTACCCAAAGACGATGATAGCCTGATCTGAGGTCGATCTTTGAGAACCACCTCGCTTCCTTCAGATGGTCGAAGAGGTCATCATTCCTCGACAGTGGATACTTGTTCTTCACGGTCACCTGGTTCATGCACTATAAGTCCACGCATAGCCTCAATCTCTTGTCTTCCTTCTTAGAAAACAACACTGGGGTTGCCCATGGTGAAACACTAGGACTCACAAAGCCCTTTTCCCACAAGTCCTCCAACTGTACCCTCAATTTACGAAGTAATGCGGGAGAAATACAAAATTCCGGTGTGGATATCAATGTCATCCCGAGGTACAGTTCAATGATTAATTCTACCTCCCTATGAGGAGGTAGTCCCAGAACATCCTCAGGAAAGACATATTCATACTCGTCCACCACTACAGGAAATCTTGGACTCCTCTCGTCCACCGCACCGATGGTGAGGCTAGCCAATTAGTGAGTGATTGGCTACACCCTCCTTCGAGAAAGTTCGTAATGTGATGAAAAAGTTCCCTTCTCACCAGCGAAGGAAAACCTAGTCCCATCCTCATGGACACACCACGCTTTTCACCTAATACAATCGATTTGATCATGGACTGTAGATAACTAGTCCATACCCAAGATGACATCGTAAGGCCTCGACGCTGCTATTAGGAGATCCTAGCCAAAGTTCTCGCCTACTAGAGTAAGAACACATTTACAGAACTAGTGTGTAATTGTTGAATCCCCTCCCATAGGAGTCTACAATTATAAGGATCAAGCCAACGACTCCACCGGAATCTCTGAGCCCCAAACAAGGTCTGCGACACAGAAAGAGTGACTGGAACCTCTGTTTATAAGAACTGAAACTAAGGTGGAGAAGATACAGATCGTACCTTTAATCATCTCTGGAGCACCATGGTCATAGGCCTCCATCACCTGAAGCTGGCCTCACCCCTGTCCGTCGGCTCCTTGAGCTCGTAGTGGACCACATGGGGGTGGTGGTGGTAGAACCTCGAACTGTCGTCCAATGCCTACCGCTCAGCCTGCTCCCCTGCCACATCCACCACCCTACGGACCTCCTCACTCGAACCTCTACCTCAGCCTTGGTGGTCCCTCAACCATCTTCTGATCGTCTGTGCAGCGGGTCGGGAAATCATGAGCCACGTGTCCCTTCCCGCCGCATGTGAAGAACCACCTGGTTCCCTACTATCTCCCTCTGCTCTGGGAACCTAGAAATACTGACCCCAAGTCCTGGGATCACCCCCTGAAAGATCTGATCTGCTCGGGTCCCCTCGTCTACTACTTGCTGCTCACCACTGAAGAATCTTCCGCCTGATCTCTACTGGTGGATTCGGCTGTCGGTTCCTGCTCTATTAGGATGCTCTCCATAATAAGGGCTCGCTCTAGCACCCCATCCTGAGTGGGGATGCTGAGAGAAACCATGGATGCCCTGATCTCCCATCTGAGTCCCTAATCAATGGTCTGAACCCTGAAGAAATGGTCTCGTACCATATCTGTGGAGTAGCGAGAGAGGTATGCAAACCTCATAGAGTACTCATCCACTGACATGATGCCCTACTGTTGGTGAAGCAGCTCTTGTATGTGCACTGAGCGCAAGGTCGCATGAAATAACTCCTCCTGGAAAAGCTGATCAAAGTCAGCCCAAGAGAGGGTCACCTCATCACGTGTCTGAATCATCAGGCTCCACCATCTCTATGCCGATCCCTGAAGAAGGCTCGCAGCTAAGGTCATCATCTGGTAGAGTGGCGTCCTCACTAAGTAGAAGACCCATGTCACTACCTCCAGCCAATCCCTAGCGGCCTGAGGATCTGTATCTCCCCTGAACCTGGGAGGTCTCTGTCTCTTGAACTCGTGAAAGGTGATGACCCTACACACGTCCTCTATAAGCAACACCAATAGTAATTGCTGATCAATAGGTGGTGGTAACACTAGTTCACCACATGGCTAGGCCATCTCTAGTATTGGTCCCTCAATCAATGCCTTATCACTAGGCGGGATGTTCTCATGGTCACACATTAGAATCCTAGCTGGCTGTCTACATGGAGGCATCCTGATACAGATCAAGATATACCACAGTTAATAGATTATACATGGTGAGCTGATTCTTATTCAAGAAGAACATAAGGAAACACTTAATTCTTATATGATGCATGCAACCAATTTTTTTATGTGTATAGTCAAAAAACAGAATTCAAGGTCATAATGTATGGATACATCGACCGCCGCACCAATACTGAACTCCCAAAATCTGAAAGTCAAACTCAAAACATTTAACACTATTTCCCAAACACAAAACAATTGAATCTTAGTCTTTGAGGTAGAACCAACCACCTATGATACCACTTTGTCACGACCCATCCTATGGTGCCCATGCCGTGACATACCCCAAGCTAGCCTCCTGAAGGCTAGGGGTTGGTGACTAGCGCCAAAGGCATCAACCTACAAGTTTGAGGCATTTTCCTAAGTACCTATATGCACGCACACACAACCACATCCCAAATATGGAAAAGTAAACATGCATGCCACTAAACAACCACTGAGTAAAAGTACAAACTGTAGGTAAAATGGGCCAGAATATAAACCCAACAAAAGATAAACTGAAAATAGGAATGTACAAGGAAACTTTGAAAGTCATCCGATGAAAACCCCACCTGATGGGTAAGTGTAGAGTAATCACTGGAAGCTGTAGAAGTATGCTCCTCCTACCTAGTGTCACTGGGAACTACTGAGTCCTAGGCCACCAAGTCCTCCGTCAAGGCGGCAGTCGTCTGCACCAAACACAACACATGCGGGCGAATCCCGTGAAGGGGTGAGTAACAATATACTCATTATGGACCCAAAACCAAGGAAAGAACACAAATCAATCCACAAAGAAAACCATGAAGTAAGACAGCTCACACCAGGTATAATCTATAGTAGGAAAGTAAGACTACCATTCATATCATCGAACACCTTGGGCTACTGGAAAACTCCTCCTCAATGAGTACAGTGGGCTTGGAGGGTCACACAAAAGCTTCTTCCCACTAACATTGGACTACTATGTTACTCATCCATGATGTTTACCATGGGTATGTTGGGTCACACAGAACCCGCTCCCCACCGTGGGCATGTCGGGTCACACAGAAGTCGCTTCCCACCTTAGCCATACTAAGGTACTCCTTCTATCGAGTACTGTGGGTCTGCTGGGTCACACAGAGCCACTCCCTACCATGGGCCAACCAGGTCACACAGAGCCTCTCCTCACTGCGTTATCATATCTGATCCACACAGGGTCTCTTGTCAGCAGTCTTTAGGTCTCAGCCAACTGTAGGGTTTCCACACATAGTGTGCTTGATTTCGAGAGAACTAATCCTCAATCCATTCATCAAATTTCAACTTCCATGAAATCCTTCGCAGAGTATTCCAAAAGATCTTACTCATCGTGAGGGTTCCAACGTCACAAATGACTCATCAATCAAACACCTAGTTTGAAAGATATTGGTGTTTTTCCAAAAAGGGGACGGTTGGGTTCGGGCCCAGTCGGACTCGGACCCAACCTGATCTAGGTTCGGACCGGTCCTCCTGGCCGGGATGCAGTTGGAAGCTCTATCCGACTCTCCCTGCCATGTGGGTCATCCGTGAGTCCATCTCCCTCTCCGTGGTCAATTGACCGCAACTTTGCTGCGTGCGACGTGGTCGGGTGGCTGTATCCACCCATCGCCTACCACCGACATGGAGTTCGGTGTCTCCTTCCGCACCGCCGTGGCCCGGGCCAGCCACGACACGCCATCATGGTGTGATGCCCCCTCCCGAGGCCATCACCGCGGGCCCCCGCCGACAGGTTCTTCCACGGACCACCGGGTCCGCTTCAGTGGTCCGTTCTTCGCACCGCTTGCGCCTACGACCTCCTAGTGATGCCATCTTCCCTACGATGGCCTCAAATCCTCCTTTCCGCCACTTCGAAGACATAATTATGAAGAACGCACAAAACAAACAAGGTAGAGGGGTTCAATCCCTATTCATGTCGGCCCACACCCTCCGCGTTAGAGGTTTATAAAACATGGGATAATGACTTTATGTTCTAACTCAATTTAATCAAGTAATCCCGGTGCAAAACCCTAAGATAAGTACCCTCCCACAAGAACGAGTGATCCACAGATCAACTTGTTCATGGGTTGATCCATGTTCATCGTTTAGAATGAAGAATGGGAAAACCTAAAACAAAAAAAACCCCTACCTAGAAGGTGTTCGTCACCTAAGCGATCCACCCTCGAGGATTTAAGTTCTGTTTGAAGCCATCAACATTATTCTTCCTCTGGTCCCGTTATTCGAGGTGCATTGACATCGCTAGATATTATCCGGCATTTGTCATTTTAGAGGATTTTCTCCATAGTTTCATTAGAGGAATTCCCCATTTGGTTCCCCAACGTGTTATCTCCTTAATAGAGAAATGCATCACAACGTTTTAGTTACGCTGCGTCGCCACGTCGTTACACTATTTCATTATTGGAACATTATTTCTATTTCACTTCCATTAATAAGTATCATTAAAGGGGATCATCCTTGCCTCGTTGCTGCACCTTAGTGCTGGCAGGACACCACTCAACGATGAGAAAAGAAAAGAAAATTACTTTTTTTAAGTTATTTTATTATTTTCTGAAAAGTCCAAAAACTATCTTTTTCAGTCGACCCTCGCTGGTTGAAGTTATGTCCATTCTAGGTGAATCCCATCGTTCTGAGTTCAATGGTGCCCTTGGATTTTTTATCTGAGCATCAGTTTAAAATTTAGAAAAATACACTCGCACATTTACTTAAATGAACTTAAAAAAAGTTCAAAATTATATTCCGGGATCACCGGGCCTCAGAATCAGGTGTCGTCAAAGCCTCTGGTCTCAAAATAAATCCATAAATTTAAAAAAAATTACAAAAAAATTCTAGGACATTACAATGTCTACTTCACTTGTAGTGATCCTAGACATAATTGATATATGCCTACTATAAAGCATATCTTAGCAATATCAAATTTTTTTTACATATTATGGAATATGTGATTGTCCTATCGCATAAGTGTATAGACTTCAAATCACCACGTATATCTCTTCCCATGTCCTAGACATGTCAACCTAGAGAGAATATGCCATGTGACATAGGCAACTATTCATCTCTTGAATTGTTCCAACTTGTATTTTTAAATACTATGTCACTATATGTATGATTGACTAAGTCCAAGAAACCTTTAGATCCACCTTAGTAGATCTTGTTCTCTAGAACATAGGCTGCTAATTTAAGTCCATCACTAGAGAATAAATCTCATCCTGGTCTTAACTAACTTGAAGACCAACCTTTTTTCCATATGTTGCTGAACATATTTTACTTGGAAAACCCTCAGTGCTCCCACTAACCTATGGTAGACACATGGAAAACATTTATTACAAATTTATAATCTATGTTCCCATTGTTTACTTCAATCCTAAATTGGATTTTAGTAACTTTCAACCTTTATTAGCATTATGTGTCTTGACCATTTCTTTCTGGTTGTGTTGTATAGACACCTTCCTGGATTGGTGGTCATGACATTAAATGCTTAATATAATGATCATAGAAATTAGCTATGTCAAGTAAAATTCTAATGAATTTAGGAATAACAACTTGGTGAGACCAATTGAGACTTATTGGTCCTACCCTTGTACCATCCATGTTTTAACTCACTTGAATACCCACCGTAATATTCAATATATAAGCCCCTTTTCATTTTGATACATGGAATCCATTTATTTAATTTTAGTTGGACTTATCAATCTTAGCTAATTTCCATATACTGAAAACTTATAGGAAATATTATTCTCAATGAATAATATATCACCGACCGTAGTGAATACAAAAACCATCACCATGGTTTTTCTTTCCTAAGTAGTATGTGTCTCTAGAACAATCTTGTTCCACATGTACTTATGGAACTTGTTCCTATGACAACTGCTTGTTCATCTATAACATTAGCTAAACCCAAGTCAATATAGCTCCCACTATCTATAATAGAGATGTGCACCCATATATATAAGTGTAGTCTATAACTTGACTACCACTTTTCTATCTTATGGATTGATGTAATATCTTAAGAAACTGTAAGGATAATTATAATAAATTCACAATGTGTTTGTTTTTTATGCAAGTTTGTTTTTGTCCTAACAAACTCTTTTCATATAAACACATATTTGTATGACATAATGGATTTTCATCATACTATGACTCGTATGATATCCATTTTTTATTTTAGTTGACATAAGATTATGGGATATCACCTTTATTTGCGAAGAGCATCATGAAATATAATGGAAGTTTCTGTAAGTTGTAACATTGATACTCCTTACATCATAGCTTTTATGTATAAAATGTGCATTTAGGAATTAATCCATTCTAAATTTTGTTGATCTATGTTAACATGTAAGACTTCATCATGGATCCTCCTCATTAACATCAATGTTGTGATGTAGATAAGGTAATGTGCATTTAGGAATTACTCCACACTGCATTATCATGATCGACAATTGCATATTTCAAGATATTCTTCAACATATTAGCTTGAAGCAACTCATATCTTCTGACCATGCACTTACTTCACTTTACCATTCCTTAATTACTTAAATTAATCTTATGAAGTAAATATATATACCTCTAGTTTATTCTTGAAATAGTTCATGCTCTCTTGCTGAACTAATTCTGAAAGCTTTATGGCATACCTTTATTTCTAAAGGTTTCTTTTTCCAAACTAAAGATGTCGATAATACCAAAGGTGTTTAGCTATGTCAAGCCAAAATATAATACTAGGTATATTCTTAACGTCCACTTTTAGTTTTACATGAAAAAAAATTGTTTTACCATAGCTGGATATAAGTCTTACATTTTTATATTCATCACTCATTGCCTATGATTCATGTATCATTCAACTAGTGATTGAGTATTAAATACCAAAAAAAATCATTCCAGAACCTGGAATAATGTCTCCTTGTGTCCAGAGACACATGAGATTAATGTTTGTGGTTATACTCAATAATAGTTCTACATGAATCTTACTTGGAAAAAAAGAAGTCTTGTACTTGTCACCAATGGACTAAGTATCACCCTTTCATAGCCACTTGGAGAATACAACTGACTTCTAGTAATATTTCTATACTTACTTGGTTACCGTATTAGAATATACATATATAATTAACATATTGTATTTAATACCCAAGTAATAAAATTGAAACATTACATTGATGAATATTCTTGAAGAAGAAGTGGTAACTTGCTTCTTTAATTCAGTTAATTGTGATTAAACTTCCATAGTTTTATTTTATGATATGCAAAGAAAATAACCTCTATTAATACCTCATTCATTGAAGGATGTTGCAAATCTACCCTTGGCATTACATGCCTTTGTCATTTTCACCTTGTCTTTCAATTTATTCTCTATAAGAATTAATGATGAAACTGTCTTTGATATTCTTATTCACTTGGGAAAACCTTACCTAATGAAGAATTTACTCAATGCTTATTCATTTTGTAACTTAAAAACGAGAATTTAGTAAAGTGGTGAAATGATATTAGAATAGTATGTATCGAAAGAACATAACTGTTCTTTCAATTTACACAGATCCAGTGTAACCATTACCTATTCATATCATTGCTTCACTTTCTCCTTTCAAACCTCTCAGAGACGAGACTTCATGTTATATCATCCATGTCCTGATGTACCGACCACAACTAACACTAGATGTTGATGAAATAATAATGATATAACCATCATATTCTATGTACATTAGTCTCCTGTAAGAAATTTCACCCTCGCTTTTGAGGTAATATAAAAGACATATGGACACTAGCACCCTGAGCTTCTAAAAGTATTATGCGCAAGCGCATGTACTATTCTTGGATACTTGTGCTAGTGAGGATATTGACTTTGTCTAATATTTATCTCAATTTTTAAACTTTCGGTATAACGTGCCATTGTTTAAAAAATTCTTTTTACAAGATTAGTACTTTTATCTGGATTACCAGTTTAGAAATTTAATTTAATTTAATTAAATCATTAAATGTCTCCCAATATTTTTGTTGAATTCTAGGAACCCTCTTTGCTAGAATTGTAATACTATATCACTTAATTATTCTAGTGGTAAGGTATTTGAACCTTGACTCATAGTCTACAAGATATGGCTACGTCACTACTTGGAGGGTTCAAGGTAGGCTTTTGGCTGGCCAACCGCATTAACTAATGGTTCCTTGATCTATTGAGTGAAGTCCCAACTTATAAATCCAGAACACGATTTACTCAATGATTGTCTCTAAAATGATAGCAAGTTAGCAATTCCAAATCCTTACTACCACTTTAGTTAAGTCGACCCACCACTCTAATAAGAGCTCCCTAGTAGTAAGAGGCACCCTCAGCTATGGTATGACCGACACGTCAAACACCCGGTTTTGTTCAAAGTCAAATGATGAATGGTGATTTTGACTTAATATATCTTTGAGGGTTTTAGTATTTTTAATGTGAAAAAAGAAATAATTTTCTATTTTCTAAGCATGTACTATGTGATCAAACTCACAATTGGAAATGTAAGAAATAGAAAACTTCATCGTGTCACATGTTCATTTTATCTTGCATACTTGTCAATTATTCCTTTATGTGTTCATGCGTTAACTACACATACAAAAAAACAAAAAACCATGTAAAAATAAAATGAAGACCTAATCATGAGCCAATACTAATGGTTGATCTGTTGAGTGAATAATGAACCAACCTAGACCCCAAGGGTAATACCTTGAGTTGCATTGCTTGCGACTTGAAATGCAGTGTATGCCCCTTCAATGCATCATATCTCCTATCTGGTGTGTCGCCATGACTCGTCACGATGTGTGTCACTCGTCTCGTCATTATACAACATTAATCGCACATAGGCGAGGGGTTCTCGGGGCATAAACAACTTTGAGATGGGCACACAGCCACTTATACATATAACGACTCTGAGACGACACAAAAATCACCTTTTAATTAATTAAACTAATTATTACAGAATCATGTAATAATTAAAATGAATAAATAAAAAACACTAGACTTACATTGGACGATCTCAGGCTCATGATCAATCATATACACATTAAACTCGCGTATATTTAAAATAAATTCAGACATAAAATTAAACTTACATTAAACAAATTCGAGGGCATTTAATTGAATTAAACATTTCACTCTAATTTTTAATTCAATATTTACATCGTTCGGTCCTGTTTAATTAATTTAATTTTAAAACTAAAAACTAAATTAGTTAATTAATTTAATTAAACACCAATTAAATTAATTATACCGTAATAATTATAAACCAAAAATTTATATTTAATTAATTTAATTCAGAACCGAAATTAAATTAATTAATTAAATTAACTTTTGATTAAAATTAAATTATTTGGGCCCTAAAAACCTAGGTAGGGACTGTGCAGGTCGGGTCAAATCCACATAGATCCATCAAGGGCTAAGCGGACCCTGTGTGGGGTGATCTGAGCTAGGAGGGGTCGACGGGCGGTGGAGGCGCTGGCCAGTGGGTACTATGTGGTCCGGCAAGGAGGAGGGGAGACTGGCCAGGAGGGGTCGACGGTGCGGTGTGCCTGGCTGGAGAGGGAGGTGGCTGGCCGGGGTGAGGCGGCTGGGTGCAGCGCTGATCGGCGGCAAGACGATGAGAGACGGCCCGCCGGCCTAGAGCGGGCGATGCGGGGATGGCCCTGCGAGGTTGTCGCGAGTCAACAGGGGGGCCGCTCGACCCCCCCAATAATTTCACTTTTTTTATTCCTCTTGGAAAACCAGCGCCCCACCACCTTTTTTTGTCTTCAAGACCTGAAAAGCACGTTTTCTTCCACCCCTTTGAAAGGTTTTCTAAAGCCTATATACTAGGCTTAGAAAAAATATTATTATTTTAATAAAATTATTATTATAATAAAATTAATATTATTATAATAAAAGTATTATTATAATAAAATTAATATCATTATAAAATATTATTTTACCCAGTCGGGAAAAAACTGTTCTGACCGCAAACTTGGTCAATTTTTTTATTTAGACGGAATTCAAATTGCCGTCATCATTCAGGCATAAAACAACATATATTTATACATACATTCCTCAATTTTAAACTCATAAAAACTGAATTGAATCCATATTTAAAACTTTGTATGACCATAACTTAGTCATTCAAAGTTGGATTGGAAATCTATCTGCAACGCAGGGACCGTAACAAAACCCTTTATGATATTTAATGCAAATTTAATTTTTCATTGGATTAAAGTCTACACACATCACATTGATACCACATGAAGGAAATGAGCATGTAGCGGAAACCCCGAAGGGTTGAATATTTTAATAAAATTTTCACCTACGTTCAACATAAACTTGTTGACGTTGGCGAAATGCTGCTCGGTTTAAGCCGATGACCTTGCATGAAGAGTTTTAAGCACAAAATAAACACCATAAAATACATAGTTTAGATCATAATCCACGTACAATGTCTACTCGTAGTTGGCGACCACTGCTCAAAGAATACGAAACTGAATTCCTCTAGATCATCCACACATGCTTCAAGTATCTTTGAGAGCACCTATCGTCGAAATCTAGGTGGTAGCGTGGAGTTCCAACTATGTCTTTGATGCTCTGGCGATCACCGCATCGCTCTTCTTGCTATGCATGAGAGAGATCTCAATCTGAGCTCCTTGGATCCCGAGCCTCTCTCTCTAGAACATACGAGAGAGGAGAGGTGAGAGAAATCCCATGAATAGTCCATGGTGAGTGCCCCTCCTCTATTTAAAGCATGTAATTAAAATACCTGGTATTGCCTCTCCGACCCCCGAATACTTAATACACTATTAACGACATATTATGACTACTAATTTGAGTCATAAATATTATTATCACTCTCTTATAATATATTAAAATATTATGTGATAATAAATGAGTCCATAACTTGACTCGTCGTTCCCATAAATATTAATTGAACCTTGAATAGTTTAATATTTGTTCAAATAGTATTTTTTTCATGTATTTACATAAAACTTGTAAATACATTTAATAAATAAATTCTATGCTCATTATTCTTAACTTGAATAATATGAATTTATTTATTGCATTGCCGATCATATCACCTTAGAAAAATCTCAGACCCTAGTGGTTGGGTCCACCATGTCCAAAATACATATTCAATTGAATATGGCAGATTCTTGAATACACTATTGTATGTGACCCTTTAAGCCCTTATCTTGATAGCAGTGGATATTATTCATAGAACAAAAGTGGGATCTAGCCACCCATCATGACCCCTAAAGAGATAAGTATTTTCATAGCAGCAACAACCAACCTACAAACACTTTTTATGTAATATAATCTCTTTGTCATTAATCTCTCATAAAGTAGGATGTACACTTGTGTCGTCATCCTTTTCTTGTTTTTTGTTTTTTGATCTAAGTAGACAGATTTTCCCTCAACTACCATGACCATGGTCTTATGAAGGTACTACCATCCTTATCAATATGGCCTGAGATATATTACTTCCATAACCCAAAAGCGAAAAATCTTTTCTTTATCATTCAACCAATGTCATGCTATCAATGATGCACCCAACACAAACTACCACACCATGATCTCAACATCATGGTTTTCATCTTGCACCAAAGTACATGATCAAATGACATACACTGGAAATGATCTCACGTCAGGAGACCATTACACATGATCGTAGATAGGAACATCCAATGACACCTAAAACATGCGGTGTTCTTATTGTCGGGTCTGTCCTCATGATCTCACTACTAGAGATCACCAAGTGCAAAATTCATGAGAAGAAGTGTCAATGCTTATGAGACTCCAGGACCTGATAGTCAAATATCTACCGTTTCTAGTTAGTAATATGTATCTAGACCAAAGAACATATATTTAATATTAATCATAATATCTCAAGGTTCTCATTATAGCTTGGAATCTGCTATAACCTATCTATACGACAATTTATCTATGGACATTACCATTATATAGTGGATGTAGAAATATCTACACTATAATTGTAAGAATATATCATGTATAACTAATTGTACACATGCTATGGTAATCAAAAGCACTGAATAGTTGGGTCTAGGGAACCCACTATTTCAATACCTACAATTCTATAAACTGTGAATGGATCTTCTCAAGAAGCAATGAGAACACTTCAGTTGAGAGAGTAGTGATCTTTCAAATTGTGATCGGTTATAAACTAAGAGGGACAGTGAGTACACTTCAAACTTGTAGATAGTAGTGTGCTTATAGTGGATTTGGCACATCGGCACATTGCTGGTGTATGCTCCTTGGACGTAGCCCAATGAGGGCGAACCAATTAAAATTGATGTGTCATGTGCCCACTTTAAGATTTTTTCATACTCTACAACAGGTAGGAGGGAGAGGAGAGTTTTTTCCAACAATGAAACAAGATCAAAAGGGGTAGTTTTTTTAATCTATCATACCCTAATTCACCCCCTTAGAGTATCTAACCTAGTGGACCTAACAGTGCGTCTGATATGACTGAAAGTGCAAGTTTTCAGTTTAAAATTGACATTTTAGTTGAGAACACATGTCACATACTCAAAACTAAGAAAATGAATTCTGATTGTTTTGATACTTTAGAACAATGATCCAAAAGTCATTTATGATGTGTAGGAATTATTCACACTTTAATCTGATACACGGTGTGCTCAGTATGACTCAAAGTGTCCGTTATCAGTTTAAAATTCAGAATTTAGTTAAAAACATGTGTCACTCACTAAAAAATGATGAAACATACTCACATTGCCTTGATAATTTAGAAAAATGATTCATAAGTCATTTTTTATTTGTAGGAATTAGTCTCATGTCGAACTAATACACGATGTGACTGAAAAGACTCAAAGTCTGTGTTTTGAGTTTAAATTGACATTCTAGTAAAAAAACACATATGACATACTGAAAACCAAGAAAATTCATCAGGACTGTTGATAATTTATTAAAATTATCCTCAATTCATTTTTGATATGTAGGAATCAACCACATGTTAATCCGACTCACGGTGTGACCGGTATGACTCCAAGTGCATGTTTTCAGTTTAAAATGTTTTTTTTTGTAAAAACCACAAAGTGACATAATAAAAACCAATAAAATTAATTTTTATTGTTTTTAAAATTTATAAAAACTATACATAATTCATTTTTGATGTGTAATAATCAGTTTCACCTCAATCTGATGAACGATATGACCAACATGACTCTAAGTGTGTCTTTTTATTTAAAATTGACATTTTAGTTAAAAAAAGACAAGTGATATACTCAAAACCAATAAAATTCTTTCGAATTGTTTATATACTTTAGGAAAATTATCCATAAGTCATTTTTGATGTGTAGGAATCATTTTTACCTCAATCTGATACACGATGTTCCCAGTATGACTCAAAGTGTATGTTATTATTTTAATATTGACATTTTAGTTCAAAATGCATGTAACTCACTGAAAACTAAGAAAAAACACTCTTATTATCTTCCTAATTTAGTAAAATGATTCATAATTCATTTTTAATGTGTAAGAATTAGTCTCACATCAAATTGACACATGATGTGACCAATATGACTCAAAGTGCATGTTTTCAGTTTAAAATGATATTTTAGTAAAAAAAAGTGACATACTCAAAACCAATAAAACACATCCATATTGTTTTGATACTTTTATAAAATTATCCATAAGCCATTTTTGATGTGTAGGAATCAATCACAACTCAATATGATGCACGATGTGACTGGTATGACTCCAAGTGCATGTTTTCCATTTCAAATGACATTTTAATAAAAACCACAAATGGCATACTCAAAACTAAGAAAATTCATTAAAATTGTATTTATACTTTATATAAATGATCCATAAGTCATTTTTGATATGTAGGAATCAACCTCACCTCAATCCGACACATGGTGTGATTGACATGACTCCAAGTGTGTATTTTTATTTAAAATTGACATTTTACTATAAAATAAAAGTAACATACTCAAAATCCATAAAACGTGGTTATATTATTTTAATACTTCGTGAAAATTGTCCATAAGTAATTTTTGAAGTGTAGAAGTCAGTCATACCTCAATATGATATACAATGTTCTTGATATAGCTCAAAGTGTTTATTATCAATTTAAAATTGAAATTTTAGTTCAAAACGTGTGTCACTCACTAAAAAAATGAGAAAACACACTCAGGTTGTCTTAATAATTTAATACAATGATTAATAATTCATTTTTTATGTATAAGAATCATTCTCACATCAAACTGACACACGATATGGATAGTATGACTCAATGTGCGTGTTTTAAGTTTAAAATGATATTTTAGTAAAAAACAAGTGACATAATCAAAACTGAGGAAACAAATTCAGATTGTTATGATACTTTATGAAAATGATTCATATGCCATTTTTGACATGCAAGAATCAGCCTCACCTAGATTTGACGCACAACATGACCGGTATAACTCCAAGTGTATTTTTTTTATTTAAAATTGACATTTTAGTAAAAAAGATAAGTGACATACTAAAAACAAAGAAAAAAACATTCATATTGTTTTGATACTTTAGTGAAATGGTCCATATGTAATTTTTTATGTGTTGAAACATCTTCACCTCAATACAATACACAGTATGCTTGGTATGACTCAAAGTGTCCATTATCAGTTTAAAGTTTACATTTTAGTTCAAAACACGCGTCACTCACTAAAAATAGAGAAAAAAAACTAATATTGTCTTGATAATTTAGGAAAACGAGTCATAATTTATTAGCGATTTGTATGAATTAAACTCATGTCAAACCGATACATGATGTGATTGGTATGACTCAAAGTGTGTGCTTTTAGTTTAAAATGACATTTTAGTAAAAAAATGACATACTCAAAACTAAGAAAACACATTTTTGTTATTTTTATACATTATTAAAATGATTCATAAGTCATTTGTGATGTGTAGTAATCAACCACACATCAATTTGTTTCATAATGTGATCGATATGACTTAAAGGGTGTGTTTGTAGTTTACAATGATATTTTAGTAAAAACAACAAGTGACATACTCAAAACTGATAAAATGAATTCATATTGTTTTGATACTTTAGAACACTAATCCATAACTCATTATTGATGTGTAGGAATCATCCTCACCTCAATCTTATGAATTGTGTATTAGTATGACTCTAAGTGTGTCTTTTTATTTAAAATTAACATTTTAATATAAAAGTCAAGTGACTTACTCAAAACCATGAAAATGGAATTTTTATTGTTTTGATACTTTAATAAAATGATCCATAAGTCATTTGTGACATGTATGAATCATCTTCACCTCAATCTGATAGATGGTGTGTCTGATATGACTATTTTTTTATTATCAGTTTAAAACTGACATTTTAGTTCAAAAGGTGCGTCACTCACTAAAAACTGAGAAAATGCATATATATTGTCTTGATAATTTAGGAAAATGATTCATAAGTCATTTTTGATGTGTATTAATCATTATCACATCAAACCAACACACAATGTGACTGATATGATTCAAAGTGCATGTTTTCAGTTTAAAATGACATTTTAGTAAAAAAAATAAGTAACGTATTCAAAATTGATTAAACACATTCTGATTGTTTTGATATTTTAGGAAAAAAACCATAAGTCATTTTTGATGTGTATGAATCAGCCTCACCTTAATCTGATGTGAGATTTTAACAGTATAATTCCAAGTGTTAATTTTTATTTAAAATTTACATTTTAATAAAAATGGCATGTGACTTACTCAAAACCATGAAAATTCATTTGTATTGTTTTGATACTTTAGGATAGAGATATATAATTCATTTTTTATGTGTAGGAATCAGCTTCACCTCAATCCTATACACAGTGTACCAGATATGATTCAAAGTGTCTCAAATTTTAGTTCAAAACATGTGCCACTCACTAAAAACTAATCAAACACAATCGAATTGTCTTGATAATTTAGGGTAACTATTTAAAAGTCATTTGTGATGTGTATGAATTTGTCTCATGTCAAACCGACATGTGATGTGACCGATATGACTTAGTGTGCATGTTTTTAGTTTAAAATGACATCTTAATAGAAAAAAAGTGACATACTCAAAATAGAGAAAATGAATTCAAATTATTTTTATGCTTTTGAAAAATGTTCTATAAGTCATTTGTGATGTGTAGGAATCATCTACACCTCAATCCGATGCACAGTGTGAACTGTATTACTCAAATTATGTGCTTTTATTTTAAAATTGAAATTTTATTAATGTATTGTTTTGTATTTATATATAATTTATTTTTTATAGTATTACTAACATAATAATTGTTTTCTTATATAGGTGGATTCTTTTACTCTAGTTGGGGTGATTTTTTTGGCAACTAATACCATGATTAGACTTTTTTGAGAGGGTCGCGGGTGCCAAATTCAATGAAACCATTGATATTTTTGAATTTCTATGATAAATTGTACCTGCTAATGTAATTATAAAATAACTGTTTAAAATTTCTATAATTTTGTATTTTTTCTTTTATTTATGATCCATTTTAAATTTCAATTAAATTATGAATTTTTTATATCCTTTATTAGCCTGTATTTTCCTTTAGTTGTTGTTGTAGTGTGCTATAATTTTAATAGCACACTACAATAGTATGATCTTTCTCAGTGTTACTTCTAGTGTTGATAAAGGGGGATATTTATTAGCACTGATAAAAGGGCCCTCATTTTAATGGTGCTTATATCAATAGTAATTTTTTTTATCATTGATAAAGGCTTTTTTCTAGCGCTATTGAAATCCTATTCTACAGTAGTGCCTAGCCACCACCTCTTCAAAAAATTATCTGCATCATAGAAGTCCATAACTCCCACATTTATATCTATTTTTTTCTTTTTTTAATAATGCACGTGACATATCCATGTGAGGAGGATGCCCATAAAAACTCCCCCTTTGACTCAAGTGGGGATTACCTCCAACCCTATAATCATTCGACAAATGTCAAATTTACCTCTGGGTAAACTCTTGGTCAACATGTCTGACCTATTGTCATCAATGCAGATCTTCTCAAGATCTAGGTTTCTTGAATCAAAGATGACGCAGATCCAATGATACTAAACATTGATATGATTCAACTAGCCATGAAAAGTGGGATTCCTTTCCAAACAAATAGCACTCTAACTGTAATAAAATAAAACATACCTGTAATAATTAATATTGAGCCCTCAAAGAAAAATTTTCATCTGCAACAATTCTTTTCATTCTTTTGTAGTTGCAATAAACTCAGACTCTGTGGTAGATAAAGTAACACATCTCTACAATACATATTTCCAAGAATCATCTCCTCTTGAAAAAGTGATCAAATATCCTAAAGTGTACTTCCTCAAATCCATATCTCTTACTATATCTAAATATGTAAATCTACAAAACATATGGTCCCCATTTCTAAAACACAATCTTAGATCAAAAGTACCATGAAGATATCAAATTCTATACTTCACTGCTCTCTAATTCTCTCTACCTGGATTAGATAGAAAATGATTGACCACACGAACTCTATGAGCTATATTAGATCTAGTACATACAGTTGCAAACATCAAAAAACCAATAATAGATGAATAAGGTTTGTGTTTCATCTCATCTCTATATTCATGAGTAGAAGGCGACTGATTAGAACCGAGCTTAAAATATAAATCAATATGAGTACTAACCAATTTTTCTCTCTATATAGAAAATATTTGAAGAACCTTCTCAACATATATCTCCTAAATGACCACAATTTCTTGGAATTTTTATCTCGAGAGATCAGCATGCCATGAATCTGTCATTCTGGCCCAATTATTTCATCGCAAAATACTGAAAAAGATATTTCTTCAATATTTCAATTCTAGATGCATCATGGAAAACAATAATAATATCATCAACATAAAGAAATAGTATGAAAAAATTATCATTAGTAAATCTTTGAACAAAAACACAATGGTCAGAGGATGTATTCCTGAAACCCTAATGAAAAACGACTAATTAAAACTTTTTTCCACTGCCTCATATATTATTTCAGACCATACAAACTCTTATTTAATCTACAGACATAATTCTCCTGACCAATTTCAACAAAACCCTCAGGATCCTCCATACAAATCTCCTCCTTTAAATCTCTATAGAGAAAAGATATCTTCACATACATTTACCCAATATGTAGATCCAAACTAGCATCTAAACCATGATTAACATGAATTGAATACATTTTTAAAATAGGTGAAAAATCTCATCAAAGTCAATACCTTTCTTCTGATGGAATCCTTTAACAAGTAACCTTGAATTCTATCATGGAATATAACTAGATTATTCATTTTTAATCTAATAAATCCATTGGTTTTTCAAATCTCTATTACATATAGGTAATTTCACCAACTCAAAAGTATGGTTTTCATGTAATTATATCATCTCATCATCCATTACCACAAACCATTTGTCCTTATGATCACTTTCTATCACCTCATCAAAAGATTCTGGTTCTCCCCCTTCAGTGAGGAGAACATACTCATCAGGTGAATACTGAGTAGAAATGTTATGATATCAAGATGATCTCTGAATTAGAAGTATGGGTTCATTAATAACCCTAGTAATCAAATCATCAAAAACAAAAAGTTCATCAGAAACATTAAATCCAACCTGTTCACCTTAAACATCATTCTTCACAACAACACAATTAATAGAATAAAAAATATGAGGTAAATTTGAGTAAAAAACTGGCTTAAGATTGAAAAATATATCAGAAGATAGAGAAATAGATTTGGTTATATTTGGTGTCCTAGTACCAACTGATTATACTCTGATTACATGTATATTTTATGTAATGAATATTAATTAAAAATATTATTACATATTGTACATTATTCTGCATGAATTTAATCTAATAATGTCCTAGATTATTTGTCACATTGATATGGTCATAGCAGTTTCTCGCTATGATGGGAACCTTGAAGTGCTATGATAATATTATTAATATAGTTCTATGGTTGTATAACATACTATAATGGGACACATAGTATATATACCATCATGTGAAAGTACTCATAAGAATATGAGGATTCTTCTCATGAATTTCACACTTGGTAATATCTAATATAGGAGATTATGATAACATACCCACTAGTAGAAATTCCACATGTTTTCATGTCATCAAATATTCTTATTTGCGAGTGTGTTTAATGGTACTTAGACTTAAATATTATCATTAATGCATGTTGTGACTCACACACTTAGATTTACTGATGAAAATTATCATGCCATATGTTAGCAGGAAGTAGGGTATGTTTAGTGAATCATGATTGACATGTCATTAATGGGTAATTCGAGGAAGGATTTTTCCCTTCAATATTTATGGAAGATGATTTCTCAACATTTTTATTGTAATATAATCGCTGTTCTAAATTCCATGGTTATGGTGTAATGATTTGTTTATTTCAGATAGTCGAAGAAATATGTATGAAGCATATAGGTTGGTGACACAAATGTGCCTCTTTCTTGAAGAGGTATTGTGATAAAGGGATTATATTACATAGTGAACATTTTTATATGTTTTTCATCATGGAGACATTAAGTTCTTTCTCTTGGGTGCCCTGACTCGTTGGTAGATGGTAATCTTGGACTTTAGGCAAGCCCACCTAATGATAATGAGAAAGAATCCTAGAGGGTCACACACTTATAATTTCTATTGATCTCGATTAAATTATTTTTGAATTTAATTAACTGAATAAATATTATTCTCAAGACAGAGGAATAATTTTATTCAAGTTATATTGATTTCATAAATTAAATAAATATTTATTCACTGACATGTGAATAAAAATATATATTTTTATTTTATTGAATATTTAATAAATATTTATTCACCGATATGTGAATGAAATATTTATTTATGAATAAAATAATTATTTAGGTATTCATTAAATATTAGGGAATTCAAATGGATTAAGACCAGGTCTGGTGATAAAATAATTATTTAGAAGCTTGTAAATATTATTTATCAATTTGTGCAATTTGTCACACCAAAAAATATTAATATTATTATTATAATGAGGTATGGGGTTTATTAAAGGTTTTAAATTTTATTTAATATCCAACATACAATTAAATAATATTTTAACATAAACCATTTCTTTATAAAAAGATGATTATGTCTATTGTGTATTGCATCCAAGATTGAGAATATATAATTGTTGCACATAATGAATTATCTGTTGACACCTCCTTCTTTCTCTCTATGTATATAATGAGAAACTCAAGAGATATTTTTTCATAACCAAGGTGTGAGAAATCAAGAATGAGAAATGTGAGGAACTCGATTCACTACACTAGTACCAAGAGATCAAGTGAAATTTTTTGGAGATCATAGGAGTACATGTGGATCACCGCTAGATGGATTCTATCCTTGAATTCTCATAGTGCAAAGAAGGCAATATGAAAGGGTATTTTTAGATGATCAATATTCATCAATGAAGAAAGTTAAAATGCCTAGGTATTAATTTCTTTATATATTAAATAAATTAATTATAAATTTGATGTGCAAGATCCTCACTCATGGTTTCAGGAAATGATAATTAAATGAAATTTTAACATATCTCCCACCATCGCATGCTTCTTCTACACTTGGAACCAATAAATTTTTCTCCCTTATCAATATCTTCAATAGTACAATCCTTTATAAATAATTCATCACATCTTATGACATGTTTCCTAAAATAAGTATCATAGAACCTATATCCAAAAACATCATGTCCAAATCAAATAAAAATATATTGACATGACTTACCATCCAGCTTAGACCTCTCATCTATAGGCACATGAACAAAATACTCGCAAACAAAAACACATAAGTGATCTCACATGATCTATTTTCTATAACAAAACTTTTTGGAAGTGTTTTTATATAAATAAATCAAAGGTGATAAATTTATTATATAATTAGAAATAAATAAATCCTCACCCAAAAAATGTCCAAAAAACTTTTATTCTGAAAACAAACATCAAACTCATTCCAAAAAAGTCTTGTTCATATTCTCAGCTGCACCATTTAGAAAAGGTGTCATAGGAGGAGTATTATGATGTTTAATATCTTCCTTCTTATAATACTAATAAAAAGGACCACAATAATCACCCCTATTGTTAGTACAAATATATTTCAACTTCTTACTATATGCCCACTCAGCTAAAACCTGAAATTTATTAAAAACACTAAACACCTGACTTTTGGAATTCAAAATATAAACCAAAATATTACAGAAGTATTCATCAATAAACATCAGAAAATAAAAACTTCCACTAAATGTCTTATATTTCATAAGACAACAAACATCAAAATGAACTAATTCAAGTACATGTGACCTTTTGTGCAAAGGATTACTATTGAAACTCACTCTTTCCTATTTTCTAACCAAATAGTGATTTCATGTGTTCAATTTGACACCTTTAGAACATGGAAGAAAATTTTTCTTGGCCAAACAACCAAGAACCTTTTCATAAATTTTGTTTATCCTCTTATTCCATAACATGGAATACACACTTCACTCAACAATGAAAGTAGTGTCATAAGAAATAGAAGCTGTAGTCTATTACAAACCTGAATTCTTCTTTCCTCAAGACACAATCAAGGAACTCTTGGAAAGATTCCATTGTAAATCACCAAAAATACTGATAAAACCACCACTATCAAGAACACTTGTAGAAATAAGATTCAGATGAACCTCAGTTGTATGCTGAACATTCCTCAAAATCAGCTTACTTCTAGTGTTAGTCTCCAAACAAACAGACCTGATACCTACAACATCATCATGACCATAATTACCCATCATTAATATCAAAAAATTTCCTAGGCTATAAGATGAAAAGAACTCATTCCTCTATGTTTTGTGAAAATAAACACCACTTTCAATAACCCAACAAGAATCATAAGAATAAATATTAATGGATTTATAAACAATAACAAGATCACCCCATGTAGTGGTGGTGATATGATCATCCCCATCACAATTTTTATTATTTTTATTTTACTTCATTCTATTTTACCTATTTATCCAATAGAAAATATTCTTAACATGTCCCTTCTTACAACAATGATGACATTCGAACAACCTTTTCTTTGACCTAGATTTGCTTCTACCTTTTCTCTTACCTCGACTAATCTGTCCTTGATTCATTTTATAAATTCTCCCCTATTCTTTGTGAATAAAATCTTAGAAGAAGATTTCTCTTGATTACATCTCCTGACCTCTTTATTCAAAATAGAATACTTAACAAAAATAAAATTCATAGCATTATTAGGAGAAAAACCAGTTAGAGTAATAGGAAAATTATCCCAAGAATCAGGTAATGTATTATGAAATCAAAGCGCTAAAAAATCATCTTTAAAAGTAATACCCATAATAGAAAATTGATCAAAACAACCTTGAAATTCACTCAAATAGTCAGAAATAGATGCACCTTATTTTTTACTTTAAATTCATCACCTATTTGAGGGGAAAAAATTTATTGTTTCTTATTTTGGAAGCATATGTAGTATCAATATTCTCCCAAAAAAAATTGGTTTGAGAGATATTTAAAATATGGTTCATCACATTGTATTTGACCCGCCAATGAATGAAACCACAAAACATTTCATGTTTAAACTCCCATTCTTCATTATAAATTCTTTCTATCTTCTAAGTACTAAACACCAGCAGATGCATTCATTTGAAAAAAATCAGATCCTTTATTTTTAATCTCCACATATGGTTGTTGGAACCATTCAACAAAAATCATACGACTATAATTAGCTTCCATAATTTATCTAAATAAAAACCAAAACCCATGATACCATATGTTGAGAAAGATAGAAAGCAATGAATGTGAAAACAAATAATAAAAAGAACACATAGCTGAAATAAATTTTATTTCCCTTCAAACAAGCCTAAAAATTAAAGCGGATGCGTATAGATCAAAAAAATATGTGCAAGAAATAAATTTTGACACCAAATTTTTTTAACGTCGAAACCCTAATGAGGGAAAACCCAAATGAACTAGTACAGATAGAAGATCCACTATAATCAGTGAGCATATGGTAGAGACTCCCAAAAATTAAAGTGATATCAAAATTATATCTCTCCAATATAGAATAAAAGATACTAGTATACAAGATAAGAATAAAGTAAATCTGAAAAAATAACATCATTCGAGAAAGAAGAGAAAATAATTAATCAGACCATACACATCTGAATATCACAGACTGAATAATTGGGAACTAGAAAATCACCAAGATTAAAAGAAAACTGATCATCATTTAAAGATTATCACAATCTGAAACCTTCTCCCCATATAGATTTTATACACCCACCAAAACCTCGCTGTCACCCCTTCAAAAAACCATTTTCATCATAGAAGATCATGAATCCCACATTTATATCTATTTTTTTCTTTTTTTAATGATGCATGTGATGTATCCATGTGAGAAGGACACCTAAAAAGATCCTCCATCATCTTCCTCAACCCCAATTATTATTTCAAAGCACTCTAAAATGGGTATGAAGGAGTCACCAAAGATAGGTGTTTTTCCTTTTCTAGATTTTCATCATCGAGTATAGAGGACCATCCTTCGATCCATCTCATTGGTGTCTAGAATTCTTATGATCTATTGATTTATTATATCTCAGCTGTGAATTTCATAGTCACTCCCAATGATTTTATTATTTCTGTTTTAATGAATATTTTTTCTAGTCAATATGGTGTCATGGATTCATTTATCTCTGATGATTTTTTGTTAGATAAGGAAATGCATTGATTCTCCCCCAATGTAACTGATATAGTTCCTCCCTCAAACGTTCTCGGTGGTGAGGTGAGAAAAACTCATTGTAATTATCTAACCTCTAGGATTAATGAACTGGAAGAGGTATCCATTAAATTAGAAGAAATGCCTTACTACCTTAATGACATTGTGTCTTTTGTGGGGGTTAGTGAAGAAATGAATCACCCTTTGTATGTCATCAAATAGGACATAAAAAGAAAAATAAAAACTCTTCCTCTTCATGAGGGACTGACAACTTGCTCTAGGAGTAGCTCTTAGTTGATTTATTATTCCTCCCAAAACCAAGGCTTATCAAGTGCCTGATCCTACTCATATCCCTTGCCATTTATACCACACTTATATGAAATTTTAAGGGAATTGGTTCCCCATCCATGTGTACTTACTTTTCTAAAATGACCAGTCCCAAAAAATTCTCATTTATTCCTATTTTTAACTGAAATACAAGGTGTAAATTATTCAAAATTATTCTTTCAAGATGCATATGAATTATTGAATGCATGGAAGAAAAACTAATGAAAAAATATATATATCTTCTAGAATAATACACTTTGTGTTTATCTCATCAATACTTCTCATATAATATTACCATTAAGGTCAAAGAATTCTAAACGTTTTTCTTCATGAACTTTATTTATGCCAAGTGCATGATAGAAGAAATGGACAATCTTTAGATGTAGTCAAATCCTTTCAACCCCAGCTCCAATTCCTAATTTTTAGAATGTGACTTCAATAAAATTCTCAAAATATATTAAAATAAATGGGGATTCCACTCCAGCAAATAAATGAATGATTTTTGAGGATTCTTAGATCGTAGTAATCTAATGGATTTGGGTTTTAATAGAGAAATTTCCATGTGGTGAAACAATAAGAGATGTGGTAGAAGAATATAGATTCGGCTTGATAGGTTTTTGGATAAATTATATGCAGTAATAGATTTATTGCACATAACAATATCTCACTTGAATTGATCCCTATATGATCATTACACATTGATAATTCATATCCAAGGCTCTTTACCTCCTATTCATAGCTTCCACTTATTTAAAGGATAGATAGAGGATGAAAATTTAAATTACCTAGTTTAAAACTAGTGGAATGCTTCATATCATGGGTATACATGGGTTATGTTTTAGAAAAAATTGTGTTGACTAAAGGTATCCATTTTATAATGGATGAATAGATAATTAGATCTCAGTCTGTCTTTGAAAAAACATATGGATGTGATATTCCACCTAAATGGAAGACTTCATAATCAATGGAATAGAAAAATGTTCTTACTTCAATATAGTAAATGAAAGATCTTGTAAGAAATATGGATCACTGAAGAGTGGGAGGTAAAAAATAGATCTTGTATCAAGTGGATCAAGAGAATAGATTGCAACACAACATATTTCCATGCATCCATATGGGAATTTTTTTTGGAATCTTAACTTATATCTTGATGATGGATCTTTCTGCAGTAACCCTGAGTCCATTGGACTATGAGAAACTTCTCACATCAAGGATAATTTAGATATACCTTTTCAAGGAGTTAGATATGTTCACCCATCCACTTAAAAAAATAATCATTTTTTCCACCTGTAGTGGAGGACTATGATAATGATCCATTAAAATACAACCTGGTGGAGGACAAAATTAATTATATTGTTAAATTCCTCAAGGAAGATAGTTCTTTAGGTTTTTATGGTTTCCTTGGATTATTCTATATTTTGTATTTTTAATGTATCACACACAACCCGATATGGTTAGTTCAAGATAATTTCATGGGTTGTCCTCTTCCATGAGTCACCACTTCCATGGTTATTGTCCTAATTCCCAAGGTGAATCATTTGAGCTTCTTTAGTCAATTCCATACTATAAGCCTATGTAATTTCTTCTACAAGGTCCTTGCAATGATCCTCAATAAGATAATTTCTAATATTTAACCTCCACAAATTTGGGATGAACAACATGGGTTTATTAAGGGAAGGAGTCTCTTGGGGTGTTTATCCTTTCTTAATAAATGTTAGTGTAATTTGATAGAAAAGTGATTGGATCGAATTTCATGATCAAGATTGATATGGAAAAATATTATAGTATAATGGAATAGTAATTCACCATGAAAGTTTATAGGTAGTGTGGATTTTTAGAATGGGTAAGAGACATTTACTTTCACTACTTCTCTTCTCCCTGGGTTATTATCTCTGTTGTGGGGGGAAGGTTTGGGTTCTTCATTTCAATTTGAGGACTTCTCCAAGGGGACCCTTTCTCCCCAAGAATATTTATCATGGATAAAGATGTTCTTAGTAGGAACCTAAATTTTGATATTATTAGTGGAAGGGTACATCCTTTCAAAGGCTAGTATGTATTCTTTGGAATCACCCTAATATTCTTCACAGATGATATGATATTATTTATCAATGGAATAAAGAACTCAATAAAAATTTTAAAATATATTTTTATTGAGTACAATAGTAGGAGTGAATAATGAATCAATATCAATAAGAGCAGTATCTATATTCCTAAAAAATTATCTAGAAGAAAAGTTAAATCCATTAAATACAAACTAGGTATTTCCAAAATATGATTTCCCATGGAATATTTTATATCTCCCTTGTTGAATAAAAGAGTTTTTATCCAATAATTTTATGGTATCATCAATATAATTATGGGAAGATTTGTTAATCATAAGAGTATATTCCACTCTTTTGGAGGCAAGATCACCCTCATTAATAGTGTTTTATCTTACATTACTAGGAATTCTTTTTCAACCATACATTCTATGAAGTATTTCATTAAAATAATCAATTCAATCCTCAATATTTTCATTTGGGATGCTTCACAGGAGGGTAGACACCATTGGACCATTTGGTATAGGCTAGATAAGACCTTTAAGGAGGGAGGAACTGACATCAAAAGAATCAATGAGACTATATAGTGAATTCAAGATAAAATATCATGGGATGATTTCTCCAAATAATCACTTTGGGAATGTTTTATTTTCATAATTTATGGAATGTACCTGGTTTATTTTCTTGATCATAATTTGAAGGGCCATCATATTTGGAAAAAAATTTGTATTTCCATTTACATCTTGAAAAATGATTCTAGATGGGTCATTGGTAGGGTTGTCATATACTTCTAGAAAGAAAACTAGATGTGTATTACCCTCTTTTTTCCTAGGGTTCTTAGTCCCAAACTCCATCTTCAGTCAGGAGAGTTCTCATCTTACGTTCATTGATGTTGTGATGGATATAGACCAAAGGCTCTTACACTCAAGAATTCAATTGGTTATGGAACGTAATGTGTGATTTTTATTTCAAGCTGCTTCGGGCATGTTCAATCTCTCCAATTTTCACAACCACATTTATGAGCATAGAAGTGAGGATGTATGGAAAATCCACTTATGGTGTAAACCCATTCCAGGAAAGACAAATTTTCTCAATTGGCATATTCATAATATTGATTAAAAAATAAGAATGGTTATTATTTTTTACTAAAGATATATGATGAACCCTCTTACCAAATTTTTATATGGTGATTTTGAATTCAGAATCCATTTATTATTATTCAATATCTAAATATAATAAAATTAACTTTTAAAATAGAAAACAATTTTTATAGGAAAAATTTATGTTTAAAATATTAAGTGTTATTATTATAATTTCATATTAATGACTAATTAAATGGATTTTAATATATTATTTTATATATAAAAATTATATAAAATTTATTATTTAAAATATATCAACTTAATATACATTGATAAGAATTAATCAAACACTTGTAAAAACAATTCTTTGAAAATAACCCCTTTACCATTACCATGGTAATTAATTTTAACCTCAATAACTTATTTTTATATCTAAAAATTATATTTACCTTATTAAATAATTTGAAAATTATTATTAAAAGTATGTGAATCATTTTAAATGATTCAATTTCTATAATTGATAAAAATTAATTTAAATGTACGCATGCATAAAGCATAAAACAATTTTAGAAAAAATGTATATTCTAAGAATAAAATGAATTTATTAATTTATTAGTAATAACTATTGGATTGATGTTAAATTATTTTATTATTTATATTATTAATACAATTCATTTAAATCATTGTTTAATCATAATATAATGAAATTCATAGTGTATAAAAGGGAAATTTTTAGTAAAATATATTTTACGCCTAGAATGATTTCATCAGTTGTATAGCTAAACTAATTGAATATTATCGATGCATTTGTATTGTAAATTAAAATTTATTATTTTTCCATCTACATATATTTCATAATGAGGTTTCCTATATTTATATCCACTAACTTAATGGCTACATTATAACATTCATATTTTAATACTTATAATTTTATATTAATAAAATATTTCATGGTTTAATTTTAGTTCGATGTTGAGTGTGAAGAAATATATTAAACATATTATTTGTTAAAGGGAAATTAATAATAAAATATTGAGTCATTACATTAGATCCCCTTAAATAAATTATTTCAACATAATTTTAGATTTTCCCACCAATGAAAATGGATGACGATATTTTTAATATAGTAATGAATCAAGATATAATTTGTAATGAAATATCAACATCACTAACTTGGGTAAGACTGGGAAACTCATCTCATAATTTAGTATTGATATCTGTATAATGAAAGTAATCTAGATAAATTGTTCATAATTATCCTTGCATTGATAAATGATCATAGGTTTATTTGAAATATGAAATGTGATTACACTATTTTGGTAATCAATATGGATTATATATGGAGATATCCAATACATTTATAAAATTTCATCATGTTCAACTAAAGAAAGAATATTAATATTTGAACAAAGAAAATGGTCACTAACTTCATATTGGGATACAATAATCATAAAACTTCAAGTTTTTTTTGATAATTCAATATCAAATCAATGAGGTGATGATTTGATTCTATTAGAAAACTTATTAGATATACTAGAGTGGCTAGAACTAGAATATAATAAGGTGTCCATAAATCTAAAGTGTGGGATAAGTGTACTTTAATTATCACAATCCTCTTCATCAGTAGTCATTTCATAGGTTATTTCTTATTCCTTTGGTCTAGAAGATTGTTGGTGCTCATCATCTTTGTTATCCCTTAGATTAGGTCATTGACTTGGATAATTCCCAAGTTACCATATTTTATACATTTAAAAATTAATGTTACCTTAAGATAAACTTTATTTCCCTCCATTCTGTTACCTAAACTCTTTATTTTTCCTCAAAAATTTACTGCTCTATGCCATCTTTTTCAAAAAATAAAACATATTTTTATTCCTTTGAGACATTTCCCTCGATGCTTCTTCCCACATTATTGATGCGTAAAAAGTTGAATATTCTTTCCTATATGGGCTTTATCACTTTAAATTCAATGAAACTTAATCCTTATCTTATTTGGTGAGTTTCTAAATTCAATTAGTTTCAAATGATAATCATAACTCGAGATAGTTGGTTGAACATAACCATAATATTTCTCACTATAGCTCTTATCTTATTTGGTTTCTAGTTGGGATAATCATCACATGGACAATTATATACATTATACACTTTATTTCTTTTGGCTCTATCCATTTTTAAAACCAAAATAGGTTAGCATGAGCAATGAATAATTAATATCATAGGATAATTATAATAAGTAATCATATTTAAAAATCAAACATGAAATTTATAACTCTTCAAAACTATCATGTTTTCTTTTAGTTCAACCTAAATTACTTTTGGTTCAATCTAGGTTTATTTAAGTTGGGTTCCTATAATACTTCTTAACTTAATTACTCAACATAATAAATCCATCATAATGTTTAATAAAAAATGTGACCATCTAAAGCACATCCCTCATAATTTTCAAACTAGGTGTGCAGTTATGTCTCTTTATCATTTATAATTTGAAAATAGAGTTAATACACAACCTTCCTTTTTAGGGTTATTACCCTTGGGTGCATCTATGCTAGAGCCTACATCAACATGTTTGTATCCATATAGGGGTTTCATTACTAGAAAATTTCATACTATATACTTCACCAAAATTTTAGGATATTTCCTATATCTAGACTTATCCCTAGGGTTATCACTAAAAGTTTCTAATCCAAATCCCCCAAATTAACTAAACCATGCTTTTATATAAGCTTAGTTGACCTAAGAAAAATAAATGTACTTATTACATTATTTCACATGAATAATCATTTCATCTCACACATAGTCACACAACCCTAAGTACCAAAGGTTTAGTGTATTTGGATATTAGCTATATAAACAACTTATTTTACAACACTTGTGAACATACCTCCATAATCATATTCCTATAGAAACCCTTTTATACTTTTCATACATTATACTCAATTTTATAACACAGGTAATGGAAATAAAAGAAAGCGGAAAGATCACTCCTCAATAAGGGTAAACATAAGAGATAACACTGGATTATCATAGGTGGGAATAAGATAATAATGAGGGGATGAGAAAATAATCAAAGTCAAAGAATATAACATTAAGAGATCATACCCTAATAAAAATGGATCACAATACATAAATCAAGGATCTTATCATAAAATAAGACACAATCCAACATAACATGAATACAATGAAAAACATATGAATGTGGCACAAACATAAGCATAGAAATAAAAAAATAGTGGAGAAATAATAAATACTTGTTTCCCATAACATGGTTATATAGGTATCACTACCTAATTCCCATAACATAGTGGATAAGGAATTACTTCCTGATTCCCATAACTTAGTAGAGTGGGCATCACTCCCTAATTCTCTTAGTGGAGAGAGAATCAATACTCTATTCCAATAATTATCTCATTATATATAAAATTTTTCATTATGAATTGGAGGGATATATAATTCTAGGATAAACTATCACATAATGAAAACCATATATAATTATTCCATAAGATCATAAAAACATTCGTCATTTCATTATATCTTAAATAGCATATGAAAAAATGTGTTTTATGAAAACTTCCTTAAATCATCAACATCATAATAATTCATCGAGAGAAATAAGGTTGATTGTATCATAAGAACATATCCTAAGTGTAATATAAGTAATATCAATGGATGTTGAAATAGATGAAAAACACAATTTTAAGATTATTTGATAAATAAATTTGAAAAATAAAAAGAAATATCCCTTTTTAAAAATTCTTGAAATCTTATTAAAAGTGTTTTATTTAGAACGAAATAATTTGATCTTGATATTTTTTTAAATTACCCTTTAGAACTAAAAAGGATTTTCAGAAAAAAAATATTTTATAAAATAAATATGCTTTAAAAAAATTTATCTGAGAATATATAAAAACACTGAATATTTCATTTTGAAAAACACAAGCCTTTAAAATATCTTTTAAAATCAAGAATTCATTTTCAGAATCAATCATTCAATTTTTAAAAATATAAAAAAATAATTTTATTTAAAAAAAAATGATTAATTAAAATCATTTGAAAAGTAATTTTCAAATATGGTAAGGAAGCTTTATAAAATAGAATGATCAAAATCAGTGAAAGAATGTTTTCACTTGGAAAATATTAAAAAAGGGATACTTTTTTCAAAATGATATGGATGAAAAATGTTAAAAAATTATTTTCAATATTTTTTAAATAAAATTAAAATAGTATAAAATTACCTTAATAAATCATTGAGGACTTCCATAAAAGGAATATGGATATAGAGGAGGACGATCTAGGAACAAAAAGAATAGGTGGGGTTTATTTCACTCAGAAGCATCAAATCAGGTAAATTATTTACAAAGGGAAATTAAATTGTGAGAGGACATGTAAAAAACCAATAATAATCAGAGGAGAATATAATGGTTGATATTTTCAGGATAAATTTCATATAATTTTTCCCTAGATGTAAATTCATTCATAACAATCTCTATTTGAAAATGATTTTGGAAAAAAAGCTCATGGATTGTTGGAGTTGGTGTTGCAGGACCAACTGTTTGTACATTTATTACAAGTATATTCAATAAATTGAATATTAATAAACATATTTTTACATAATTTTCATTTTTTATGGATTTAATGTAATAATGTCCTAGGGTATCTTTTGCATTGATTAGGTTATAGCTGTTTCCCACTATAACGAGAACCTTGAAGTGTTATGATGATATTCTTAAATATTGTTCTACAGTCAGATAACATTATATGATGAGAGATATATAATGTGACTATAAGGTAAGAGTACTCATAATCAAATGAAATTTCTTATCATAAAGTTTTCATATGCTAATATTCAAGATGAGAGATAATGAGAATAGACCCGCTAGTAGGAATTCTGCATGTTTTGGTGTCATTGGATAATTATATCTATGAACGTGTGTGTAACAACCTAAAGTTTATAAATGATATTAGTATCTTGAAATAAATACATGTTACAATATAATATATAGTATTATACACATAAAAATCCCAAAAAAATTATTTCATTAAGGATACATTAATCAGTAACAAAACTAATGAAAATTCCAAACATTACAATTTCACAAAAAATTATAAAATATAGAATCTAAAATGGGAAAATATGGATCGCCCCAATCAGCTGGGATCATCAACCCCACTTCCAACACTATAGAAAAGTTACACAATATAAGTAAACCAATCAAAATATTAGAAAATGAAAATATATATACTTGGGAAAAATTATAGTTAATATTGAGTAAAATAATAAAGTGATATTTATAGGAGGTAATGTGACCATCAGAATAACAACCTGACCATTGGAATAGTAACCCGACCATTGGGAATAATAACCTAACTATTAGAAATAGTAACCTACATTTTGGACTAGTAATTTAACCTCAAAATAATAAATTATGATATAAAAAATATTTATCATGATTAATTTAAGTAAATATAAAATTATAATTCCAAAAAATAAATATCATGATTTAAAAACTCAAAGAAAATATAAGAACGTTTTTAATAAATAGTATTTTAAAGATTTCATAAAAATCATAATTTTTATATTGAAAATTAAAATTACCTATGTTAGAAATTTATTTTAATAAAATGAATATCACTTTTTAAATTAACATGACAAAATTTTCCAAGGGTGATTTTTGTGGCAATTTTCTGAAATACTTCAATTTTTAGATGAATAATAAAAATATCATTTTCCCCATAATCAATGTATCATAAATTACATCATTCATGATGTAATAACAACATAATCATTTCTATAATTTTATATATGGAAAAAATAATTAATTTCATAAATTATCCATTAAAATAAAATAAACTTAAATTCTAAACCTAAAAATCATTTTCCAAAACCTACAGTCAAAAGTGATCCCTTAAAATAACAATTTTTCTTTCTTTCCACTTTCCTTTTTTAATAAAATAATGAATTCAAATTAAAAAATGGTTTAAAGTATTAAAAACCAATATAATATATTTATATATGATTTATATTGTCCAAAATTCACTATAACAAGTTTTACCTTTGATATATTATTTTATTTAATATTTTATTCTAAAAATACCCCTTTCCTCAAGTATATATAACCCCTCAACCTCCCTTTGGAAAACCACTCCCCCCTCACTTTAAAAAGACAATTTTGTGAAAAAAAATAATTCCTCTCAATCCCCATATAATACCTAGGGACGTTCTGGAGTAATCCAACTCCATGAATCAATGGAGTTTTAGTGCCGTACAAGATATACTACACTAAGGATTAAGTAAGTTTTGATTAACTCTTCTTTTTTCTTCTTCTTATCATTATTTTTTTTCACACCATTCAAAAAAACCTTATAAGATTAATTAGGTAGTAAGATAAGATTATATTAATGATTTTAAACTATTTTAAGTATCATATTTATGATATATATAAATTTCGATATTCTCTTCCTACCCTCCTGACAATGTCCCGTCGAAGGCCGGTTAACCACATATGGATACATTCCATGGAAAAACTTATAACCATCATCATGGATGGATATTATGAATTATCTATAATATAAAATCATATAATTACTTGTATTATAATATTTTTGAATTAATTCTACTCATGTATAATGACTTTGAACAAAATTAGCGAAATCAAAATAAAATGGGAAATATTAATGAAAACATGATATCAAAACAATTCACATTTAACAAAGAATGTTGTAAAATAGAATCCAATTATTAAAATTTATAAATAGTGAAAAAAATAACATAGTTCACTTTTATAACCATGTTTTAATAATCTTATGTTTATTATCCAGCAGTCTAAAAAATGACAAAATACAACAGGAATTAAGATTAGTGGATTCCAGAACCCAACTCCATTTCTTTGGATTTTCCATCTTTTACATAAATTTAAGTATGAAAATTACTTTTTTCAAAAAAAATTATGGAAATTAATTTAATGATATTTAAATATCATTTCATTATTCTTCCCTTTTCTTTTGTGGATATACATATTTCTACCTTGATTTATAATCCAAATATAGATATTTTTGATAAAAACTTTTTATTTAAAAACACATCTTTTACTCCTCTTGAGTTGTTTCTTATTCACTCAAGAATGATGATTTTTACGCCAAATATGTTTTCACTATTTAATTTTGGAACCCCAAGTTTATTCATAAATCATGGTTTATGAAATCCTTATGAAACCCATTCTATTCCATGGGTTATTTCATGACTATGATTGTGATACATTCTATGTGGACGTGTGATTATGTAAATATTATGATGTGATAGGTGAGAACATGATTATATATCCCTCCAATGCATTGGGAAATGTGATTTATCCCATGATATGTTGTTTATTATGCATGTACATGATGTAATCTTCGTTCACAATGATGATGTTATGATTTATGCACATATTTTATGCATGAACATGATTCTATATTTGTCCAAAACTATGTGAGGTATTTGATCATCATGACATGATGTTTCATTTTTATTCATTTCTATATTCTACGCCTTAATAAAATGTTCCCAACATGATTATGATGATGATCCTATTCTTATGATGTGATTATGATGATTATGCTCACCCATGTTATTTCGATTCGTGTCCCTTATTCTTCTTATTATTGGGATTTTAGCTCACCCATTTATTCGATATATATCCTCAGGTGATTACTTGTACTAAGGATAATGTAGGATCTATTTTGTGGATAAATAATAAGGATTATATTAATGCATATTTTTTATTATGTACAAGTGATGTATGCTCTGAGTTTTCTACATATATTAAACCTTTTGATCCTTGAATGTATATATATTATATTATTTATCATTAAAATGATGTAATAGTCATGTAAGAAAAATTAGGGTCACTATAGTTAGTATCAGAGGTATGGTTTAGTTAATTTGGAAATTAGGAAACATTAGTGAAAACCCTTATGATAAATATAACTATATGTAAACATCCAAAAAACTTTGTTTTAGAAAAGGGATAAACATAGGGATCCCATAAGATATTCCTTTAGAGTTAATTTCACAAAATAGTAAGTTATTTATTAATATTTTATTGACATATGTTTTTTTCAAACCTTTTTTATTTTATAAAAGGATGTGAACCAGGAGAAACCAGGCTAACAACCCATATGAGAGATGATGTAATGATTTTATGAAAGATATCCCCAATGCCATGGGAAGTGGAATTAAAAACTTTATGAAAATGATTACCTAGCTATCTTATGCTATAAACAATAACATGAACCATGTGGAACATCCTCCTTCACCTAATAAGGAGAAATTTACTATTGAGTCTTTTATATGGAAACAACCATCGATGTTTAGTGGATCTTATGATCCAATTTTCACAGAACAGTGGGTTAACTCAATGGATAAGATCTTTTCTATGCTCCACTATTCTAAAAAGTGGAAGGTGACTCTAGTTGTTTATCATTTATATAGAGAAGGTGATCAATGGTGGGAGTTTATAAATAACACCAATCCAAATGATGAAATGGAAGATATGGATTGGGAAGACTTTAAAAAAATATTTCCTAACAATTATTTCTCATGAACTACTCATACAAATATAAAGATAGAATTCATAGATATGAAGTGAAAGGAAGGTGAATCTATCATGGTTTATAAGGAAGACTTTGCAAGGCTTTCAAGATACACCTCAAGTTTTGTTATCAATAATGATAGTAAAATAGATAGATTCTTTAGTGATTTAAAATCACACCTTTGAAAGGTTTTAACTGTCTGAGACTTTGAGAGTTACAAAGAAGTAGTTAGATGTTCTCTAAAATTTGATATGGAATTTAGAGAATGGCCCCATAGTTATAGAGATTAGAATATAAGAATAGAGTTTTAGGATGGTGGGTCAAATGAAAAATAAGCAAAGAGTATCCAACTACCTACATGTCAAAAATATGGGAAGAAACATCCTGGGAATTGATTAAAAGGAATGGAAAAATTCTACAATTGTGGTAGAGAAGTCTACCTAGATCATGAATGTTGAAGAGAAATTACAATCTTGTCAAAATGATGGAGGAAATGAATGCACCTCCTAATGCACCACCTGTGGTTCAATGATTAAACTGTATAGAGATAGGGAACTATGAAAAAGAGTGCACTAAACCATGGGTCCTTGAGGGGAATCAGTATTAGAAAACACCAAATCCAAAGGAGCATGGAAATATTTTTTCATCACTATTGCTGATGTGGAGCACAAAAATGAAGTGATACAAGGTACAATTCCTATTTACTCAACAATGGAAATTTTTTTATTTGATTATGGTTCTAGGAATTCCTTTTTATCCTAAAAGTTTTCTAGAACTATTGAATTGAATCCCCAATACCTTGAAGTAGATATATTTGTAAAATCACCTTATGGTGTGATCATTGCAACCCTAGTGTTGGACTCTTATCCTGTAGGCATCCATGGGAATATTATTTTATAAAATCTATCAATCCTCTCCTTGGTATAACCTTATGCTATATTGAACATGGATTGGATCTCATTATATAGAGCACACATCAACTGTTGGGAAAATGAAATATCATTTCATATTTCAAACAATACCATGCTCCTCTAAAAATGATAAGAAGATCATGAATCTTCTTTTGAAAATCCTTCAACGATGTGTGTGTTGATACCCTATGAAGAAGAAAACCTTGCCTAAATGGTTTATTCAAAGGAAGGTATTAACCTGGAGGATATTCTCATTGTTATGGAATACACTGATTTTTTACTCAACGAGTTTTTGGGACTTCCCCCAGATCATGAGGTAGAGTTCTCAATAGAACATATACCCAAATCCACTCCTATCTCTAAATTCCTCTATAGGATTTCCCTAATCGAACTCTGAGAGTTAAAGAAGTATCTACAAGAGCATTTGGACAAGGGGTTCATACACCCTAGTGCATCACCTTAGGGTGCTCCAGTGATCTTCATAAAGAAGAAGGGTGGATAAATGCGGCTGTGTTTTAATTATCGGGAGCTCAATAAGATAACCATAGAGAAAAAGTATCCCATACCAAATATTTATGACTTTTTCGATCAAATATAATACCTTAATACATATCAAAGGTAGATCTTCATTTTGGATATCATCAGTTGAAGGTGAAGAAGGGAGATATTCATAAGACTACTTTCTATACAAGGTATGGGCACTCTGAGTTTATAGTGATGTCCTTTGGACTTAATAATTCCCCTTTAATATTTATGTATTTGATGAATATATTCTTTAGTTACTACCTCAAACATTTTATGGTATTGTTTATCGATGATGTTATTATTTAATCAAATAGAAAATAAGAACATTAAGAGCATCTAAGGATTGTTCTGATGACATTAAGGAAGGAGAAAATGTATGATATGTTCAAAAAGTGTGACTTTTGGATGCATTAAGTCACATTCTTGGGGTAAATGATCACAGTTGAGGGGATTTCTATGGATCTTTAAAAGATAAAATAGAACAGACCCACTAGTTTCATGAAAATTCATCTTTTTCATGGCTTAGTAGGGAACTATTGATGTTTTGTGATAAATCTCTCATGATTTTCTAGCCCACTAACTAAGTTAACACGAAAATGGGTAATGAATGTATGGACCAAAGAACTTAAGGAATGATTTATGGAGTTCAAGAAGAGGCTAATCTCTACTATTATACTCACAATACCAATATGTGTAGAAGGTTTTATGATATGTGGCGATGCATAAAAGAAAGTCTTGGGTTGTATAATCATGCAAAGTGAAACTGTTATATCCCATGCCTCATTATAGTCAAAGATTCATGAGAAAACTACCTGGCACATGATATGGAGTTAGAAACTATGATATTAACCTTAAAGATTTGGTGAAATTATCTCTATGGTAAGAAGTGTAACATATATACTGATCATAAGAGCCTAAAGTATATATTCACACCAAAGGAGCTCAACGTACATCAAAGAATATGGCTAGAGCTAATAGATGACTATGATTGGTCTATTCACTACCATTAGGGAAAGGTAAAAAAGGTATTTAATTCTCTCAGTAGAAAATAACTTCCTACTCTATCCATGATGCAGATTGAGAAATACCCTATCTTCATGAATATACAAAGGATAGATATGTAAATCATAATGGTAGGGAATAAATCCTACCTTTCCTAAAGGATTAATCAACCATATATGTAAGATAATATCAAGGAGGAATAAAGGGATGATCTGGAGTAAGAAAATAAGGTGAAATAAGTAAAGGAAGGGAAGTTACATTAGTTCCACATCGATGACGATGGAGTGATTCAGTTTGGAATGAGGCTTTTTGTGCATTCATCACCTAAGATTAAGAAGGATCTATTAGACGATTCACATAGATCACATTTCTTTATCCATCTCATAAGTACCAATATGTACCATGATCATTGATAGAACTTATAGTGGGACAACATGAATAATAAGATTTCAAAGTATATCTCTTGGTTCTTGGTATGTAATATAGTTAAAACAGAGTGAAATAATTCCAAATTGATGATGAAACCATTGCCTATACCCATGTGGAAATGGGAGAATGTCACTTTGGTCTTTGTCATTTGTATCCCAAAGACATACAAATGAAATAATGTGATATGGGTTATGGTGGATCGACTCACCAAGGCTACCTACTTCATTTCTATTCAGTAATATTTCCCACTTTAACAAATTTACAAGATATATGTGAAGAAAATGGTGAGGCTATATGAGGTTCAAATTTTTATCATCTTTAACTGTGATCCATGGTTCACATATAAATTTTAGAGAAGTATTCAACAAGATTTGAATACTAAATTTAATTTCATCATGACCTATCACCACAAAACTAATGTCCAATATAAAAGGACCATTCTGATAATTGAGTATATATTGTGATCCAACTAAATTAAATTCAAAGGTGGATGGTATCAACATCCCCCATTAGTTGATTTCTCATATAATAATATATTCCACTCAAATATTCAAATTTATCCAAATGAATATTTGTATGGGGAGTGATGTAGAACTCCAACTTGTAGGGATGAAGTTGGATAACAAAACTTACTTGGACCTGACCTTGTGAAAGAGATGACAGAGAAGGTTTAAGACATCCAACAACATATAAAATTTACTCATAGTCAAAAAATTATTTATGCTAATAATCATCGAAGGGACTTGGAGTTTTCATTTGGTGAAATTTTTTTCCTTCAAATATCACCATGGAAGAGGGTCATGTGGTTTTTAAAGAATGTAGAGCTTAGCCCTAGGTATATTGGACCCTTTGAGATCCTTGATCATATAGGAGTAGTGGCCCATCGGCTTGCACTTCTACCAAATATGGATCAAGTTTATGATGAGTTCCACTTATCTCTCATAAGGAAGTATATAAATGACCCCTCACATGTACTAAATCTAGAGGCGGTACAACTAGAGAATGAACTCTCTTATGAGAAGCAACAGGTGAAGATCTTGGACCGTAGAGACAAAGTTCTATGCAACAAGATAACCCACCTTATCAAAGTTCTTTGGTGGATTATAAGTATGAAGAGGCTATGTGGGAACCAGAGGAAAAAATGAAACAAAATTAACCATATATATTCTCAACTGAGAATATGATTTGAAATTTTAGGGATGAAATTTCTAAAGGGTGGAAAATATAACAACCAAGAGTTTATAAATGATATTTTTCTCTTGAAATAAATATGTGTTATAATATACTATATAGTATTATACACATAAATAAACACAAAAAATATTTCATTAATAAATACTATTACATTAAACAGTAATGAAACCAATAAAAATGCTAAAACTTATAATTATAGAAAAAATAATAAATAGAAAATCTAAAATGGGAAAATATGGATCCCCCAATCTGTTAGAATCATTGTCCCCACTTCCAACACTATAGAAAAAAACAAAATATTTGTAAACCAATCAACATCATAGAATGTGAAAATATATAACCTTGGGTGAAATTTTAGTGAATATTGAGTGAAATAATGTAGTGGTATTTATAGGAGGTAATGTAACCATTTTAATAGTAATGTAACTATTGTACTAATAATATGACCATTGGGAATAGAAAATTGGCCGTTAGGAATAGTAACCTAGCCGTTAGAATAGTAATTTTACCTAAAAATAAATAAATGTGATATAAATAATACTTATCATGATTAAATTAAGTAAATATAAAAATTATGATTCAAAAAAATAAATATCATGATTAAAAAACTCAAAGAAAATATAAGCACATTTTTAATAGACTACATTTTAAAGTATTTCATAAAAAACATACTTTTTATATTAAAAATTAAAATAACCTATGTTAGAAATTTATTTTGATAAAATGAATATATTTTTTGAAATCATAACATCAAAATTTTCTAAGGTTTGATTTTTTAGTGATTTTTTAAAATACTTCAATTTATAAGTGAATAGTAAAAATACAGTTTTTCTCTTATTCAGTGTATTATAAATTACATCATTCATGATGTAATAATGACATAATAATTTCTATAACTTTATGTTCATAAAAAACTTATTTTATTTCATAAATTATTAATTAAAACAAAATAATCTTAAATTCTAAACCTAAAAAGCATTTTCTAAAACCTAAAGTCAAAAGTAATCCCTTAAAATAATAAATTTTCTTTCTTTCCACTATCCTTTTTAATAAACTAATTAATTATAATTAAAAATAAATTTAAATTCTTAAAAATAATTATATAATAATTATATATTATTTATATTGTCAAAATTTTTTTGTTACATGTTTTACCTTTGATGTATTATTTTATTTAATATTTTACATTAAGAATACTCATCCCTTCATGTATAAATAACCCCTCTCCCTCTCCTTGGAAAAACACTCCTCCCTCACTTTAAAAAGAAAAATTTCTTCCCAAATCATTCCTATAAATCACATTATAATTCTTATTAATTTTTTGGATTAATCCAGCTTTATTCATCAAGGGAGTTTTAGTGTCATGCTAGAGAAGCTACACTGAGGATTAAGTAAGTTTTGATTAACTATTCTCCTTTTTTCTTCTTCTCTTTATTTTTTCACCACACCTTTCAAAAAAAAACCTTATAATATTAAATAGGAAATAATTTAATATTATATTAATGATTTTAAACTACTTTATGTATCATATTTACAATATATATAAATTTCAATCTTCCCTTTCCCGCTCTCCCAACAATGTCCCATCAAAGGTTAGTTAACCACCTATAGAGACATTGTCATGTAAAAACTTATAACCAACATCATGGATGGATATTAAGAATCATATATAATAATTTTTTTAATTACATGTATTATAATATTTTTAATTAATTATATTCATGTATAACGACTTTGAACAAAATTTCCAAAAATTGAAACAAAATGGGAAAATTTAATGAAAACATGATATCAAACAAGTTCATGTTTAACAAAGAATGTTATAAAATAGATTCCAATAATTATAATAGATAAATAGTGGAAAAAATTAACATAATTTACTTTGGATACTATGTTTTAATAATCCTAATTTTATTATTGAGGAGTCATAAAATATATGATGTAAAGTGGGAATTAAGATAAAGGGATTCTCGAACCCAACTCCCTTTCTTTGGGTTTTCCCTCATCCACATAAATTTCAGTATTGATATTAATTTATTGTTCCTTAAATATCATTTCACTATTATTACATTTTATTTCGGGGATATACATGTTTCCACTTTGATTTATAATCCAAATAATGAGATTTTCAATAAAGGCTTTTTCTTTCAAAACACATATTTTACTCCTCTTGAATTGTTTCTTCTTCAATAAAAAATGATGATTATATGCCAAATATTCTATCCCTATTTCATTTTAGAACCCCAATTTTATTTATATAATCATTCTTTATGAAATAACTATGAAATACATTCCATTCCATGGGTTATTTCTTGACTATGATTTTGATATGTTCTATGTGGCATGCAAGATTATGTAAATATTATGATGTGGCGGGTGGGCCTAAAATTATATATCCCTCCAATGAATTAGGTAATGTGATGTATCTTATGAGATGATGTGTATTATACATACACATTATGATATATTTTTTCACAAAGATGATGTTAGTATTTATGCACATATGTTATGAATGAACATGATGCTAGCCTTGTTCACAACTATGTGTGGTATTTGACCACTATGAGATGATGTCATTTTTATGAATTTCCACATTCTATAAGAAACTGGTTTTTCTATGAGTTATGGATCCTTTTAATTTTGGTCTAATTCTTTTTTTAGACCTAACGAATATTCATGATGGGTTCATGGGAATTTTGGGGGTGTTCATGGATTGTTCAGGGCCTAGAGGCTCGACTTTTGGAAAAGGAAACTCCATCACACTATTAGTAGAAACTATGCGAACCAGTCTGCATGGTCTCTTTAACCATGTGCGGGATGGAAAGAGGGTTCCAGGTGGCCACAAATTTTGAGGAAAATATGAATCCAAGGGGTTCACACTCGTGCGATGGATCTATAGTTTTTAGCAGATCCATATAGCATGGTTGGTGTATGTTTTCTCAGATTGTGTGGCCTAACCATGTGGGTTCCCTCCTTAAACAGTGATAGGTGCATGGTTGGTGCATGGTTTGGCCAACAGTGTGGCCAAACCATGCGACCCAGAAATTATTGGGTAAAATGGAAAAAATTACATTAAATTCTTAATAAACCCACCCCTATTTCTCTTTTACTCCTCCAGTGGACAGGAGGCCTTTATTTCACCCATTTGAGATCTCAAACTCCCCTATTCATAGTTTTTTATCTTGATTCATCATCCGAGTTCAGATTCAATCACTATTGGTTTCTTTTTATACCTCCAAGTAAGCTCTTTGATCTTTAGGCTCATTTCATCATTTGTATTTTCTTAAACAATGTTATTTTGATGCAGGCTCATATGCCCTATTTTCAGGGAATTGATCCATTATTCTTTTTTCTTTAGATCTAGGTGAAACTAAGGTCTGATACTGGATGGGGATAATGACACGGGCTTAAGGTAGGTAGTTTATGAATCATCCATCAAGTCTTTCAGTTTTATAAACTATCATCATTTTGCGCACACCGATTTCATCAGGCGTTTTCTATTAAATTCATATGTCATGCTTGTAAACATTGTGCTCATATTATAGATCCTTTTTCATAGATTTTATTCATATATTTGGAGGTTATAAACTCAATTCCAACCACCCCAAGTATGGTGCTTCCTAAATTATGCCTTTAGTGGTTTGTTTTGACAGTCTATGCCACCATTCGGGTGTATTATCACTTGACCCTTATAAGGTAAGTGTTCTTATATAATCAATGGATCCTTAATTTCTAAATGGTTAACACATGTATACTTACCACTTGATCCTTATAAATTATTTGTTCCAATTAATTAATGAGCCTTTGAAATGTAAATGGAAAGTATACTATATATATCACTTGGCCTAGTTAAATTGAATTAAATGGAATTGGTTTAATGTCCTTTGCTAGACTTTTCATGCTTATGAAAGGTAAAGGAATGAACCAAATAATTGAATAAGTAACTACTGTAGTAAATAGTTGCATGACCTTTTAGCCTTGTCACTTAGTATGAAAGGCACTAGAATGAACCTTCTAAATTATTAAACAACATGAGTACTACATGGCCTAAATTAAATAATGAATTATGTATAAGGTACCTATTTCATATGGACCTTTTTATCTTTATAGGATTGGTCAAACTTGAGACAACCTTAGATTCATGAGGGGATTCCTTGAGCACTTAGATAATTTTATTCTGATTCAAGGAGATGATTACCAAGGGAGATACCCACCTTAAAACTTGGTCCTTGTCTACCAGTGGATGTTCGACATGATGGATCCGGATCCCTTCACTGTCTTATAGATATTAGGATGCCTTGGACACATTCCTTGGATCCAGCTTAACATATTTAGACATGTGGTACCATGGATTCACCCCATTGGGCCCAGTTATACATTTCTAATGATTACATTGGATGAGATCCTTAGACTCTGTTAGAATCATTTACAGTGGAATGAATTGGGTGATTACCCTTGGATTAAACTCAAACACCTTACACTACTGTAATAAATGGTATTTAAAATGGGGTAATTATGAGGGACAATTGTACTGTCACAAATATTTTACAACAAATAACTATTTACAATGGATGGTTTATTCCATCACAAATAGTCATCATTTGCAACTGAATAAACCATCCATCACAAATAATTTTGGTGGGACTTCCTGCCTCCAAACATGAAAAGATGCAGTGACAAGAATTTATGATGGAATGATATTTTTGTCACAAAATAGTTTCAGATTCATAGTATTTGCAACAATCATTATCTCCCGATGCAAATACTTTTGATAGAATGAATATTTGTGATGGAATTAATTCCATCACAAATAGTTCACCACAATAAATATTAGGTTTTAACACCCATGCCACCCTCTTCTTCTTCCTCTCCTTCTCTCGAATGACTGAGCGCACCAATAGATTCAACCCTAGTCAAATCTACTCTACTGCATCTATTTTTTGACAGATCTGACATCGAATCACCTTGGTAGAAATTCCTTTTATATTCTTTGTTATTTTTTTCATTATTTCATTTTATTACATGATTTAGTTTTTCCAAACCCTAGGTTTAGAAATTTATCCAATTTTGAGGTTGTATATGATATTTTGGATTGGTGTAAATTTATTAGTCCCTATTTTCATATTAATCAGGTTTTCATGAGTTATTTTGATTGATTATTAGGTATTTTTTCATTGTTTCATTTGGATATATGTATGTCTATATCCCATTTTTATTTTTTATTTGGTATTTAAGATTGATAAAAATTTATTACTCTTTGTGTTCATATTAATCGAGTTCGCAGGAGTTATTTCAATTGATTTGTATATATGTATGTGTGTATCCTATTTTCACACACACACACACACACATATATATTTATATTTATTTATAAATATCTTTATGTAATTATATATAGATACATATTTATAAATATATTTATTTATATATAATTATATAAATATGCATTCATAAATATATATATTTATGAATTAAATTTATAGTTATACAAATGAATATATTTTTAATATATAATAAATATATATGTAAAAATATATTTATATATAAATATTTAATTATAAATATATATATATTATTTTTTAAGAGAATTTATATAATTATATATATAAATATATTTATAGTTATATATATAAAAAATTAAATTTGAAATTATTACATAATTATTAATCTGGGTGGGTTCGAGTAATATTTTTAAAAAATATAGTTTTTCAATACCCAATTATTTCAAATAAAAAAAATATGATAAATTTAAATTGTATCTTTTATTTTTATATCATGTCAATTATATAGAAATTTAATTTTGAAAAAAATATTAGTTTTTATATTTTTTTATTTTTATATCATGTAAATTATATAGACATTTAATTTTGAAAAATATATTAACAAAGATATATATTTTTTATTTTTATATCATGTCAATTATATAAAAAATAATTTTTATTTTAATCAATCAATATTTTTCATGTCATCAAAATTAGGCAAACAATATTAATTCAAATTATGAATTGAAAATAATTATTAAATAAAAATAAAAATCAATTCAAAATATATATTAATTCAAAATTATTAACTCAAAATTATTTATAAATTTTTTATATAAATTATCAATTCAATATAATCAAAATAATTAATAATAAAAATCAATTATAAGTAAAATTATTTATAAATTATATATATATATCTTAACATATGAATATGTATATATAAATGTTTCAATAAAACCTTTAATGTTTATTATATATATATATATATATATGCTTATATAAATTTGATATATGTATATATTTTTTTAAAAAAGAGTTAGAATATATTTGATGCATTTATATTAATTAAAGAATTGTGATATATATATATATATAGTAATTATTAAAAATGTAATAATAATTTAAATAATTAAAAATAATCATTAAATAATTTATAATAATTAATAAATACTTTTTCAATTTTATTAAAAAATAGTATATATTAGTGTTAGTTACATAATATTATTAATAATTAGAAAATTTGACGAAATTGTGTTTTTTTTAAATTTGTAAAAGAAGAAAACATAGAGCTGTTGACATTAAATATAACAGTATTCTTGAATCAAATGAACCATTTATGTTGGAACATCAAGCACATCAAGTTTATAATACAAATTACTATGATCTTTCGAGATATTTGAATGACTAGTGGGGTGTGATAAAAATGAAATCATGTGGAAATCAATTTATTGAAAATGAAAATGTTTCTGTGGAATTATAAGATATTAAAAATTTTCAAGAAACATCTCAAAATATATCTCTTACCAGACATGATATAAATATTGATGATAATACCCCTTAGTTAAGGGTCGACGATATAGATAATATTAACGAAGTAATGATGAATAATTAAATTGAATGTCATATAGAAGTTGGCAATGATGAATATGAGGATGAATAAATTGTTATCGATGAAAATGATGAATATGATGATGAATATTGTATTATATTTAGGCATTTATTTACAGGTAATTATTATATTATGATATTTATTAGTTTTTTAAATTTGATATTTGTACTAACAATTTGTTACAGGTAAGATTATTATATTATATTATTTATTATTTTTTTATAATTTATATTTGTATCAACAATTTCTTACAGGTAAGAATATTTATTTCAGATAGATGAGGATGCTTCTAATGATCAATTTCATTCTCTTGCTGATGCGAGACTACCTACTATTGAGCACGATTCATTTGATCCTTAGGACGCAGTGCTTATTAGGAGGGGGCGCGATCTTGATTGATTGATGATTTTGGATCATTTTCTAGAGAGACTATAAAAAAATAGGTAAAAATAGATTTTTTTTTCATATTAGTATTATTGAGTTAAATAGTTAAATTCTCCATGTTAAGTGATTTTTAAAATAAATAATTTTATTAAACAAATTTCTTATATTGTTTTATTTAAACGATTACTTTTCAAAATATTGAATTTTAATTTGAAAAAACTAATTTCATTTTTTAATTCATAATGTCTAAATTATCTTATTATAAATTTTTTATAATTTTCTAGAAAATTTATATTTTTGGTGAATAGTAGTAAATGTAGTTTTTTTGAAATACAATTTTTTTGTGACATCATCACGACATAAATTATGATATAAAACTTATTAAATTTATATAATTTATAAATTTTTATATTATAATATAAATATTGTACAAAAATATTACTGTACATGTAAATTATAATTTATTTCATGATTAGTATAAAAATCATTATTAGTGCTGACGCAGTGCTTGCGCATTGTTGGCAAAGTCCAATTTTGTTCCTTATATATAATAATTGAGTGATAAAAAGTATTTACAAGACTTTTTTATGAACTATTATGTATAATTGATGTTTTTGGATTATAGTTTCAAATTTTAGAGTTATATAACACGAGTCTTATCCAAATTCTTGTGCAGTACTTGCACAAGGCAAGAAAAGTCAAATTAACAAATTAAAGAAGTTGTATTTGACATGGGTATAATTAAATGTACTTAATGAATGATTATAATGGATTATATTGAACCATATTAATTTATTTTTTATTTTCATATATGAAATAATCAACTTTAATGCTTATAAAATGTTGATGCAGTTCTTGTGAAAGCAGAAGAAAAATCAATAAAATTATTTTAATTAAAATTATAAGAACCATTAAATTACCGAAAAACTTGGCTAAATATTATTTTTTGATTATATGTCGACCATATTTTTACAATGGTTTAATTAATTACCATTTGGATCCACTTGGATATGATTATGACTCTTTATAATATTTTATTTAAAAGCAAGTCAAGTTGGAAACACTATAAATTTTAATTAGTATAATATTTAAATATGTGGTTTTACATGAGAGATTTTTGACAATAAATAGTAATTTTAAATATAATAAATATATATTATTCATGTAAATTTATTTTTAATTTTTAAGTAATAGATAATTTCCTTAATGTATTGCACAACGATGATGTATTAATTATTTAACTAATGAACAAATCAAATAAATGATATTAAAAATATTAAAGTAAATATAATTTGAGATCTTTAAGGTGATAAAATAATTATATTGATCAATATGATATTTATAGGATATAATAACATATTTTTTTTTCTAAATTTACACTTTTTTTGATGTTTTTAAAATCATATTAATTAATAGTGTTAAAATTTGACAAAAATAATATTTCCCGAATAAAATATTTTATTAAATTATTTAAAAATCAAAAAAATATTTAATAAGGAAAAATATTATAATATTGTATTGTAAATATAATCCCCTTTAGTTTTTAGGTCTTTTGGAAGTCTTCACCCCTATATTATACTTATTGCATTTTAATATTTTATATAATTCCCAAATTGACCCTCACATCAATTATAAAAAAGGACTCTTTCAATCACTTAATTTCATCACCTTGAGACTTCATTATTGACTATACTATGCCAAATTATTTTCTCCTCATACCTTGAAACATTCTAGTGTTTATGGTCTCATAAAAAGTCTAATTCCAAGTTCCCTAAGGAGGTTCTCAAGGAGAAATATTCGAGTGGTAAATTCCTTTTTCTTCTATTTTAAATTCTTTCTCACTTATACCTTATCCTCACCCCTATCCAAATTTTCATGATAACTACAGTATCATATATATATTATAGAATATTATTATTTTAATAGTATATACATCATCAAATCTATTATTTTCATCTTTTTATTCTTAAAAATGAAATCGTTGTCTATGGTGTGTCAATTCATCACCTTCGTTGACGTTGAGTTTTTGTTTCTCATTACCGCCTTCATGGAAATTTTAAATTAATTTATAATTGTTTAAAATGACCTAAATATATATATGTTATCTTTTATAAATTATTATTTCCATTTGAAAAGAAAATACATAATGAACCGAACATGAAACCATGAAACAAACACACTTGAAACAATGAAAATAACCAATATTCATAATAAATGGGTGGATAAATGTTATAATAAGATTATTTAAGGTATTATAAATATAAATATATTTATATAATAAATTATTAACACTATTTAAACCATTATATAGGAATTTTGAACACATTTTAAAGAATTTGAATCCGAGGTAAGGGACTTTCATTTAAAAATATTCTTTTATTTTCTATTTTTACAAAATTCAAAAGGAATGTTTTTTTAAAAATATAAGAGATGAGATAATTTTCATATTTCATAATTCCTTAATGTTTTGATTTTTTATTTTCAATATTAAATGGTTATTTTCAATGAAAATATTTTCTTTTTTATGTGCATAATATTCCTTTAATTTGTGATTTTTCTCAAGGAATGATTTTTATAATGCAAGTATTCTTATTTAATGGTTATGTTATGGTTCTTGGGAATTGTTTATGTTGATAGGTGGGCTAGTGATACACATAAAATTAATTTGGTATGTTTATATTTTAATTTAACCATAATGGTTATTCCAAGTGTAACTACGATGGTTACATCATAAGGTAGTTGTGAGGGTTACATCGTAAGGTAGCCTTGAGGGTTACAAATCATATTTTAGCCACAAGGGTTACAATATTAAGTAAGTATGATAATAAAATGATTTAATAAGTTACATAAATGTTTTATTAAATTTTATATGTTTTATGTAAATATCATGTTTTCAAAAAGTAAGTATATGATACTTTAATGGTGAGAAATATATATTTGTGAAAATGATTTCATATGTTTATAAGTATTCACTGACTAATGGCTACTTTCCTTATTTTTATGTGCCTTACTAATATTTTTATTCTCATCCTTAGTTTTAAAATGTTTTTTCATAGGGTTTAAGGTTGGGTAAGAGGAAATAAGTATCCAAGCTTAATGTTGTGAATATTTTTCATGAAAAGAAATAATGTTTTATTTTTAAAGACTATTGTATTTTGAAAAAAATGGACACTATTTTAGTATTATCTATTTTTTATGCTTGTGGGTTGATATGTATGAATTATGAACTAATTATCTAAAAATATAAACTTAAAATATCTTTGGGAATGTATGAAAGTAAATTCTAGTTGAATTACCTAGATTATGTAATGTTTAAGATTGAGTCCTTATAGTTTATATCAGAGCACATTTTAGATAAATTGAGGGGTTTGGATGATGATAATAGAATACCATAAATGATTTTTACCATATGGTTATGTTGAAATGATATATAATTTTAATATTACCATGTTGATTCATCTAAATTATGTCTTTTCAGAATAGTTTTCTAGAAAAGAAAAAGGGAAGCTAAAGTAAGAAGAGACCGAGATGATTATATCTTACTAAATCTACAAACTAGAATAGTGAGAATTGGAACAGAGCAGTTTGTGACAGTAATGGATCATATGATGCATTGAATACATGGAGTTGGAAACTATTCATGATAAAATCCAGAGCTTCCACAAAAGAACATGATGATAGTAGAACATTTTATGAAGCAACACCACCCTTATTTCAGTGGATCTTCTGAAATAATGGTACCTGAAGGGTGGATTAAATCCCATGGAAAGATATTTGATTTCATGGGGTTTTTAGATAATCAAAAGGTTAGTCTTTCTATTTATCATTTTTAAGGTGAAACTGACCAGTGGTGGTAAACACTCAAGAATATCAGGGAAAGATAAGAGATTAATGCCTTGTAATGGGATAAATTTAAGAATATTTTATTTGAAAAATATTTTCCTATGGTGGTTTGAGTTAGGATGGAAAATAAATTCCTTGAATTAAAACAAAATGAGGAAGATTCAGTGGTTGTGTATGAATAAAAATTTACTCAAATGGTGATGTATTCTTAAAATTTTATTTAGGATATTTATAGTAAAATTAATCTCTTTTAATCAGGATTGAAGCCAAGATATATAAGGGAATTATATTCCCATGAATTTAAAAGTTATGAGAATATTTTTTGATATATTGAGAGGGTATAAATTGAGTTTTCTGATGATCACATATACTTTGACAACAAAAATAAGAAAAGGTCTAAATTGCAAGCAATGGGTAAGAATCAATCAAATAAATATGAAGGTAAGAAAATCCAGTTTCTAGTTTGTGGTAAGTATGGAAAAAAGAACCACAGGGAAGGCCTTAACAAATACAGGAAGTGTTTATGATGTGGTAAGTTTGGACATATGTCCTGAGATTACAATGAAAATGATATTAAGTTTATTTCTAATATGAAAAATATAAAGTGTTTTAAGTGTGGTGAGATGGGTAATTATTCACATACCTACCCAGAGAAGAATCTAAATGATAGGAAGTAGCTGGAATTTATGAAGAAATTTGTAGTGAAATCCTTTGTGATTTTTTTATCAGATGTTGGTCCATCTAATGAAGTGGTATCCGGTGCATTTTTTGTTTACTCAGATTTTTCTAATGTCCTATTTAATATAGGGTCTACACATTCCTTTATTTTTGAATAATTTTCTAGAAAATTAGAAATTTCACCTCAAGAAATTAAACCAAAACACATGGATAAAACATCAGGGGAAATATTAAAGATAAAATCAATTATAATAATCTTCCTTTTGTTGTATGTGGAAATAAATTACCTGAAAATCTTATTGTTTTACTCCTAGTTGCGTTTGATGTTATTCTGGGTATAGATTGGCTATTTTTTTACCATGATATGATTAATTGTAGATATAAAGAAGTTTTTTTTCAGAAAGAGTTTTAGTTTGTATAAAATAATGAACTCATACCATTGAAAATATATTAGGAAGTTGGGAAACTATTAAAATATAGAAATGAAATTTATCTTTCACACATTATTGAAAACAAGAGTACTATTCAAATTAATGATTTACCAGTGGTAAATGAATACCTGGATGTTTTTTTATGATGAGTTGCCTAGTGTTATACCAAATTAGGAAGTTGAATTTTCTATTGACTTAGTTATAGATTTTATGACGGTATCAAAATCCCCTTATCTAATGTCTCAAGTGGAACTTCTAGAATTGAAAAAGAAGTTGCAAGATTTTCTTGATAAAGGTTTAATATGTCCTAACACTTCACCATGGGGTTCTCTTATTTTTTTATTAAAAAGAAATATGGTTCTATGAGTATTTACATTGATTATAGAGCTTTTAATAACATTATTGTTAAGAATAAGTATCTTTTACCTCATATCGATGACTTGTTTGATCAGCTCCATGGAGCTCAGTATTTTTCCAAGATTGACATGAGATCCAGGTACTATCGGATGAAGGGGAAGGAGGATTACATCCTAAAAACAAAATTTCATACTAGATATAGGAATTATGAGTTTCTTGTTATTCCCTTTGGTTTGAAGAATTACCATATTGTAATTATAGATCTTATAAATAGAATATTCTATAAATATTTGGATAAGTTTGTGGTTGTATTTATAAATGAAATTTTTGTCTTTTCAAAAATTTATGAGGATCGTGAAAAAAATATAAGGATTATCCTACAAACTATAAAATAAAATAATTTATATTGGAAATTTAGAAAATGTGACTTTTAGTTACAACAGATTTTTTTCTTGGGAGCATTGTTAGTAAAGATGGCATAACCGTTGATGCCACCAAAACAAAAGTGGTTGATGAATGGTCAAGACCAATAAATATTACTGAGATTTATTGTTTTCTTAGATTAGCAGGCTATTACTGACAATTTTCTAAAAACTTTTCATGGTTATCTAGCTAGATAACCAATTTAACCTGAAAATGTGTTAAATTCATCTTGAAAAAAGACCGTGATGATTGTTTTCATGAATTAAAAAGAAGATTGGTGAATGATCCTATTTTTTCCTTTCTCTCAAGAAATAGTGATTTTCTCATCTATATGGATTCTTTATTAAAGGGAATTGGTTGTGTTATGATGTAGAATGATTAGGTAATTTCTTATGCTTCAAGAAAACTGAAACCTCATGAATAAAATTATCCTAAACATGATTTGGAATTAGTTAATGTTGTTTTTGCTTTAAAAATTTTGATACATCATTTATACAGAGGAAGATGTGAATTATATTCTGATAATAAAAGTTTAAAGTATATATTTAATCAGAATGAATTGAACATGAAGTAGATAAGATGACTAGAACTGATAAAGGATTATGATTTCACGGTCAATTACCATCTAAGAAAAGAGAACAAAGTGGTACATGCATTGAGTTGAAAACATCATGAATCATTAACCATGTTGTGTGTAGAATATGACTCTATGATTAATGATTTGATGAATTTTTTCCTAAAAGTTGTGGGTGTAGGAAATTTCTCTATTTTGTTTTAGGTATAAGTGAAGTCATATCTGCGAGACAAAATTAAGCATGCTCAAAAAAAACTGTGAGTTACAGAAAAAGGTAGAATTTGTTAATAAAGGAATGTTTTATGAATTTTATTTTGATAAATATTGTGTCTTGAGATTTGGAAAAAGATTATGTGTGCCTTGTGATTCCTAACTTAATAAAGGATTGTTAAGTGAAGCTAATAGTTCTCCATTTTCGGTTCATCCTGGAGACACTAAGATGTAAAGAGACCTTCGGGGTTAATAGTAGTGGGATAGAATGAAAAGAAATATTACTGATTTTCCCATGAAATGTTTGAATTGTAAACATGTAAAAGAAGAGCGATAACTACCAAAGGGGATGATTTATCCTTTTATAGTGACACAACAGAAATGAGAAAATATATCCATGGATTTTGTGGGGGGATTAACAAAGACGTATCAAGGTAATAATAAAATTTGGGTTATTGTTGATCTACTAACTAAATTTACACATTTTCTTCCTATTCAAGATACTTTTTCCCTAGATCAAATTTATCAGTTGTATCATAAAGAGATAGTTATGTTACATGGAGTTACTCTCTCTATTTTATTTGATCATGTTCCTAGGTTCACTTATAACTTTTGAAATGGTCTTCAGAAGTCATTGGGAGCTGATTTAAATTTCAACACTGATTTTTATCCTCAATCTGATGGATAGTAAAAGAAACTAATTCAAATATTGGAGGATATACTTTTATTTTATTAAATGGATTACCAGGGAAGTTAGAATTATCATCTTTTATTAGTTGGGTATTCTTAGAATAATAGGTTTCATTACAGTATACAAATAGAATATTTTGAGGCTTTATATGGAAAATGGTGTTGAACACGAGTATTTTGGGATGAATTCATGGAAAGGAAGTTGATGGGACTATAATTAGTAGAATAATTGGATGATAAATTAAATATGATCCAACAACATATGGGAAAAAATTAGAGCAAACATAAAAATTATATAGATAATAGGAGGAAAGATCATTCTTTTGAGGTAGGTGATCATGTTTTCCTTAAAATATATCCCCGGAAAAGTGTCATGTGTTTTGGTAAGAAATGAAAGATAATTCCATGATTCGTTATACCTTATGAATTCCTAGATAAATTTGGACCAGTCTCCTACCGAGTAGCCTTGCCTTTGAGTTTATCCCAGGTACACAATGTTTTGCACGTTTCCATGTTAAGAAAGTATGTGCTAGATTCATCTCATGTTTTGAGCCCAAAAGTAGTTTAGCTAAAAGAGAACCTTTATTATGAATAGAAAATGGTTTATATTCTTGATCAAAGAAAGAAAGTATTATAGAACAATGTAATTCTCCCAGTCAAGGTTTTGTGGAGAAACCACAGGGTTGAAGAAGCAACATGAGAATATGAAAATGCTATGAGGGGAAGGTATCTCCATTTGTTTAATAAGTGAATAAATTATGACTACACAATTTATAGGGATGGAAAGTAAAAACCTATTAAAAATAGAATAATTTGGTTTCATAATATTAATATTGAATTAAATAGTTAAATTCACTATGTTGAGTAATTTTTAAAATAAATAATTTTATTAGACAAATTTTTTATATTGTTCTATTTAAATGATTAATTTTAAAAATATTTTGTTTTAATTTGAAAAAAATAATTTTATTTTTGAATTCATCATGTCAAAATCATCTTATTATGAATTTTTGATAATTTTCTAAAAAAATATATTTTTTCTGAATAGTAAAAAATACAGCCTTTTTAAAATACAGTAATTTTTGTGACATCGTAAATAGATAAATTATGATATAAAATTTATTAAAATTATATAATTACTAAATATGATACTATAATATAAATATTTTATGAAAATAGTTCTAAATATGTAAATTATAATTTCTTTATTGATAAGTATAAAGATCAATGTTAGTGTCGATGCAGTGCCTGCACAACGTTGGCAAAGTCAAATTTGGTTTCTTATAGATAATAATTGAGTGATAAAAAGTATTTTAATGACCTTTTTTATTAATTATTATGTATAATTGATGTTTTGGGATGATATTTTCTAATTTTAGAGTTATATAACACGAGTCTTATCCAAATGCCTATATAGTGCTTGCGTAAGGCAAGAAAAGTAAAATTAACAAATTAAAGAAGCTGTCCTAACATGGATACGATTAAATATGATTAATGAAAAAATATAAATGATTATATTGAACCAAATTAATTTATTTTTATTATATTAATTTATTTTTATTTTTTATATATGAAATAAATAACTTTAATGGTTATGCAATGCTGATGCAATTCTTGTTCCATGAGAAGAAAAAATAATAAAATGATTTTAATTAAAATTATAAGAACCATTAAATGACCAAAAAACTTGGATAAACCTTATTAGTTGATTATATGTATACCATTTTTTCCCAAGGGTAAAATTAATGACTATTTGAAGCCACTTGTATATGATTAAAACCATTCATAGTATTTTATTTAAAAGATAGTCAAGTTGTTCACACTATAGTTTTTAATTAGTATAATACTTTAATATATAGATTTACATGAGATATTTTCGACCATAAATAGTCATATGAAGTAAAATAATTTTATATTATTCATTAAAATTTATTTTTAACTTTTAGGTGATAAATAATTGCCTTAATGTCTTGAACAATGATGATGAAATAATTATTTAATTAATGAACAAATAAAATATATGATATTAAAAATATTAAAGTAAATAAAATTTGATACTTTTAAGGAAATATTTGAATTATATAGATAAATATGACATTTCTAGGATATAATATTGTTTTTGAGTTTTACACTTTGATTTTATGTTTTTAAAGTCACAGTAATGAATAGTGTTAAAATTTGAAAAAAATGATATTTCATGAATAAAATATTTTATTAAATTATTTAAAAATGAAAAAATATCTTGAATAAGAACTAATGGGATAATATTTTATCTAAAATGTAATACCATCTAATTTTTAGGCCTTTTTGAAGTCTTTACCCCTGTATTGGACTTATTATATTTTAATATTTTAATTAATTCCTAAATTTCCCCTCACCTCAATTATAAAAATAGACTCTTTCCTTCACTTAATTTCATCACCTTGATCCTTATTTCTCGACTATCCTCTGAAAAATTCTGTTCTCCTCATCTCTTTACACATTCTAGTGTTTCTTGCCTCACAAAAAGACTAATTCCAAGTGCCCTAAGGCGGTTCTCAAGGAGAAATATTTGAGAGGTAAATTACTTATTCTTATCTTTTAAATTCTTTCTCACTTATACCTTATCCTAACCCCCTATAAAAAGTTTCATGGTAACTCTAGTATCATATATATATTGGAATTTTATTTTTTTAATCGTATATTCATAATCAAATCTATTATTTTCTTCTTTTTATTCTTAAAAATGAAATCATCATCCATGGTGTGTCAATTCCCCACCTTTGTGGACAATGAGTTTTCATTTCTCATTACCACATTCATGGAAAGATTAAATTCACTTATAATTGTATAAAATGACCTAAATATATATATTTTCTATCTTCACAATAATTATTTTCATTTGCAAATAAAATCCATAATGAACTGAACATGAAACTATGAAACGAACTCACCCGAAACAATGGAAATAACATATATTATTAATAAATGGGTGAAAAGGTGTTATAATATGATCATGTAAGGTATTATAAACATGAATATCATTAAGGAATAAATTATTAACACTATTTAAACCATTATACAAGAGGTTTAAACACATTTTATGGAATTCGAACCTGAAGTAAGAGACGTTTCATTTAAAAATCATCTTTTAATTTATATTTTTAGAAAATTCAAAAGGATTTATTTTTTAAACGTATATGACATGGGAATATTTCCCAATTTTTTGTTTCCTTAATGTTTTTATGCTTTCATTTCAAGATTACAAGGTTATTTTCAAATAAAATGTTTTCCTTTGTATGTGTGCAATCACTACTAGAAATACAGGTATTTGCGACGGGTCATTTGCGACGGGATCCCGTCACAAATGGCCTTTTTCGACGGGGCCCCGTCTCAAATGACCCGTTGTAGAAAACGGTGTTGCAACTAATTTTTTTTGCGACGGGCCCGTCGCAAAAAATTTATTTGCGACGGAAAATGGGCCCGTCGCAAATAGATTTCTGTTTTTTAAAAAAAAAAAATTTGCGACGGGCCCGTCGCAACAAAGTATTTGCGACTGGCCCTTTTCCCGTCGCAAATAATAATAAAAAAATTAAAAAAATTAAAAAATTATTTATTGATATTTAAATATATTAATCTATTTATATTGATATAAATATAATATTTATTTTATAAATATTTTTTTGAAAGGATCTATGGAAATATAATATTAATTTATAAGATATTTAATAAAATAGGATTATAAAATAAATTAAAAAATATTTTTAATTAGTTATTATGTAATTTTTATCAATTAATAGTCATTTAATAACTCTTTGAATATAAACAAAATAAAAAAATTAATGAAAGATCCAAAATAAGTTGAAAATGAAACCCAAACTTCAAACGTTCATAACTTTTGATCTGGGACTCCGTTTGAGCTCTACAGCATATCAAATCGAAGCTTAGAATGATCTCTACAGCCCTATGGACCATTGAAACTAGTCCAAGGTTTTTTCAAGTCCAAAAAAGGTTCAGAAGGCCTCCAAAACTAAGTTTTTAGTTGGGGTACCCCGGGTTTTTACCATTCAAACAACTATAACTTCTGATCCCAATGTCCAATAAACCTGTACCATATATCATATCGAAGATCGTTTCATGTTCTTCGATTTGACTAATTGTAAAGCTGAAACGGACTCCTAGATTAGAAGTTATGGTCATTTTAACATTCAAATGGATATAACTTCCGATACGGATGTCCGTTTGGCCTGTACCACACATCATATCGAAGATCATTTCATTTTCTTCGATTTTACTGGTTGTGGAGTTTAAACAGACTTACAGATTAGAAGTTATAGTCGTTTTAACATTCTCGATGGATTTTCACCCCCTTATTTCCATGTATTCATTCATAACTGTACATATATATATATCTGTGTGTGTGTGTGTGTATTGTATATATGTATGTATGTATGTATTTATTTATTTATAAATACACATAAAAAACATATCCTATAAATTTATTTAAAACTAAGTTTATAAATATATATTAATATACAAATAAATATACGAATAAAAATTTATAACTACACACATATATATATAAATAGATATAAATATATATAAATATACGAATATATATATATATATATTAATATATTAATTAATATATATATATATATTTATTCATATAACCAAATATATTTATATTAATATAAATATATATTAATATACGAATAAATATAACTATATATATATAGATAGATCATTAAATGTATAAAAAAATGAAATGGCTTAGTTGTAAAGGTTAATGCGTGCATGGGGGGGGGGGTTATTAATAATTATTATTAATTATTAGTAATTAATAGTAATTATTAGTAATTATTAGTAATTATTAGCAATTATTCGTACTTTTTCTTATTTTTCGCAATTGTTCCTAATTATTTCCTAATTATTCTAAATTATTACTAATTATTACTAATTATTACTATTTATTCCTAATTATTAGTATTTATTACTAATTATTAGTATTTATTCTTAATTATGACTAATTATTTATAATTATTCCTAATTATGACAAATTATTATTAATTATTCCTATTTATTATTAATTATTTCTAATTATTATTAATTATTTCTAATTACCATTAACTATGAACAATGGATACTAATAATTTAAATTTATTAAATAAAAAAACAATCTAAACATAATTAAATTACAACTAATTAAGAATAATTAAAACTGATAAAAAATTTAAAATAAATATTAAATTAAAATGAACATAAATACCTTTAAAATTAATCCGAGGTTGATCTCTGATAGTTGTTGAAGACTTCAATATCAACTCCGGAAATAAAAACTAAACTTAAGAAACTGTGAACTCTAAAAATAGAGTTTTGAGAGAAGTAGAAGATAGAGTTTGAGAATGAATGAAAAAAAACGGATGAGGGTATTTATAGGCTAGCTTATTTGCGACAGGACTATTTGCGATGGTACCCGTCACAAATACTTTAGACCGCATTTATCAAGGTCAATGGTTAAATAGTTATTTGCGACGGATCCCGTCGCAAATAATAACCTGCCGACATACTATTTGCAATGGGGGTATATTCCCGTCGCAAATATTTTTTACTGCCGCCAGTTATTTGTGATGGGTGGTAACCCCCCGTCGCAAATAAAATTCCCGCGGTTTAGCGTGCATTGCGTGCCAAACCTTTTGTGACGGGTGAGCTTTCCCCATCGCAAATAAGTAGTTATTTGCGATGGGAAAATTCCCCCATCGCAAATAAGTTTCTAACGGGAGTATTTGCGATAAGATTTATCCCCGTCGCAAATAACCCGTCGCAAAAACCCCTTTTTCCCATAGTGAATATTCCTTTAATATTTTATTTTTATCAAGGAATGATTTTTATGATGCAAGTATTGTTTTTTAATTATTATGTTATGGTTCTTGGGAATTGTTTATGATGATGTTTGGTTCCATGATATCCCTCCAATTTATTGGGTATTTTTATGTTGAAAGTTGACCATAATGGTTATTTCAAGTGTAACTATGATGGTTAAATTATAAGGTAGTCGTGAGGGTTACATTGTAAGGTATCCGCGAGGGTTACAAATTGTATGGTAGCTACGAGGGTTATAATATTAAGTAAGTTTGATAATAAAATGATTCCCAAAGTTACCTAAATGGTTTATTTATGTTTTCTATGTTTAATATAAATCTCATATTTTAAAAAAGTAAGTATATGATTCTTTAAGGGTGTGAAATATATCTTTATGAAAATTATTTCATATGTTTATAAGTATTCATCGACTAATGGTTTATTTAATTATTTTTATGCCTCTTACTGAGATTTTTTAGCTCATCCCAATATTTAAAATATTTTTCACAGGGTTTAGGGTTGGAAAATAGAAAATAAGAATCCAAGATGAATGTTGTGAATATTTGTCATGAAAATAAATCATGTTTTATTTTTAAAGGATTATTATATTATGAAGAAATGGATACTGTTTTGTAATATCTACTTTGTATGCTTGTGGGTTGTTATATATGAATTATGAACTAGTTATCTAATACTCAAAACTGAAAATATCTTTAGGAATGTACAAAAGTAAATTCTAGTTGAATTAACTAGAATATGTAATGTTTAATATTGGGTCCTTATAGAGACGACTATTTGTTGGTTTTTATCCTCATTTATGGAGGTATGATTAATTTTGTAAGATATTTATTTTAAATGAACTTTGTTTATTAATTTTTGTAATAATTTTCTAATTATTTATTTTATTTTCACAGTTTTTTTCATTTAGTTGTTGGGAATACTGGTGAAATTCTAAGAAATTATTTTTCTGAGCCATTGGTGTCATGGGAATTGGTTCCCATCACCGTGCATCACCAAATGTTTTACCATTGGATTGAATGTTATTAAATAATATATATTTTTTAAAAATTATTTAATTACTAACATATTGTTTTTAATTTTCCTAGAGATTTTATTTTCTCTGATTCTCGATAGCATGAGATATCCCATTTAAGAGGCATGTGGAATTTGTATACATGAGCGGTTTTTTCAGTTTCTATACTACCTCAGAAAGTGAGCTATGGATAAAGCTTTTGATATCATTTTCAACCAGTCTTGTGTCTCCCATCGACCTAACTATATCTCATCGGAGGTATGGGATGGATTGTGCTCCTATTATCTGGGAGAGACTTTTACGAGGAGTTCATTGTATGGACATTAGAGCATAGGGAGGAAAGAGGTCACACATATGGAAAGAATTCATAAATATTTCATGCAATGATGATTGCATACATCGACGACATATGGTATGTGATAGTATTATATATATATATATAATTTAACTATAACATGTTTTTTTATATTATACAGGTTACTACTGACCCATCTATTATGAAGTTTCATGTTTTTAATAAGATGTATAATAATCCTCGTATTGTAGAAGTTGAAGGTGATCGACAACACCATATTGTGGTGAGTAATTTATTTAAAAATTTCACAAATATTAATTTTATTTTTTTTCTAATTTGTAATTAGATTTGAAGGAAACTTATGAGGTTGTGAATTATTATTTACTAGAGATTAAAGTGGAGAGTAAAAAATATGCCACTGGTGAATTAGGTTTTTATGAGGGGACCTGGATACAAGAGACTTTTCATGGTTTCGAGAAACACCAGGTGGTTGGTATTGGTTCCCAACTCCTAACTACGAGTTATTATGGTACTACTGTGATGTCATCATTGAGCTCGAAGGGAGCTCTTGGAGAGTCATCGTCATTGTTGTTGTCCACTGCATAGTATGAGGAGAGGTTGAGTGCTTAGGATGAGATGTGTCACGACCCGAACCTACCCGGGCTCGAGCCGCAACTACCCCAAGCCTGCCTCCATAGGCCAGGGGCTGGCAACCAGCGCCGAAGGCACAAAAAATTGGGGAAGCCTTTTCCTAAGTACCTATACACACACACACAACACACTCAATGAAAAAGTGCAGAGTAAAAGAAAAGACAAGAAAAGGGCAACTGCTATATATATAAACCACAAAAGTGAATCGACCTATAAACAGTACAAGGTACAAGATGAAGGTAAACTGAAAAGAAAAGGGAAAAAACATGCACCCAACCAAAAAGTGCCACAACCCGACAACAGGTAAAACAACAGTAAACAGCTGGGAGGGTCCCACACTTGGAACCCGACAACGACCACCGCACACGGTCCAAGCTCCTGGCTCTTAATCTCCTCTGACGTCACGTCCAACCTTTCCGTCGTCTGTAAGGGCACACCAAGTGCGGGAAAAGCCCAAGCAGGAGTGAGTATAAAAATACTCAGTAGGATACCCCGAAGGATCGAGGGAGAAACAAAGGAGGTACCGATGATTGAGAAGTAGATCGAACATGGAAAGTAGAAAGGTACAACTGAAAGTGAAGGAAAGAGTACAGTAAAAAGTCTAGCTCAACCCAACAAGAGGAAAGAAGGTAGACTCGTCCAGACATAAGGAGATGGAAACGGTGAGAAGATAAACTTCCCGTCAAGTATTCTCTACCTATAGTAGGAGAGTAGACTCGCCCAACCATGAGAAGATAGACACGGAAAGCACGTGGCATACCTCGCGAGTCTTCGCCTCTCCTGGAAGGAGAGTATCCAAACCCAAGAAGTGGGTACTAGAACAAGGTATATACAAATCCGTATGCTCAAACAAAAAGACCAAACAAGATCGTAAGGGGATCTTCATCCCGTAGCTCAGCACAAGAAAAGTGAGTCGCCAACAGTCCCAGAAGTAACACCATCGATGCCCAGCATCCCGCACGTTTGCCCCGAACTACAAGTCAAGGGGCTCAAACCACCGCACCTCGACACTATCCGCTTTGGGCGGAACTGACTCGCTCGCACGGTTTTTAGGTCACGTCACAAGGATGCATCTCGGTGGGGGAAAAGCTCCTCGTACTTGATAGTTCTGAGGGAACGTCAAACCAAAACTCGTCACTGCCCCGCAGTCGAGAGGTCTCCTCAAAGTCGACAGGCGAACCCCTGCCCAGCCCTGCTGGAGGTTCCTTGGAAGTCGACGGGTTCCCACTATAGGGAGACCCGACAAGAGTCGATAGGTTCCACACTGCCTAGTCCCGTAACAGGGTAATACACTGGAGGGAGACCCGACTAAAGTCAGCGACGGGACCACTACCCAGCCCAGCTGGAGGTAACCCGATATCGGGGACCACTGACCAGCCCAGCTGGAGGTAAGCAGGGCATCGGGGACCACTGCCCAGCCCATCTGGAGGTAAGCCCGACATCGGGGACCACTGCCCAGCCCAGCTGGAGGTAAGCCCGACATCGGGGACCACTGCCCAGCCATGCTGGTGGTAAACCCAGAACTGCTCTGGCCATCCCTGCTGGATGGTACCGCTCGGTGAACACCGCTGTACTGGACATCCCTGCTGGATGGTACACTAGTGAGCCCTGCTCAAAACAACCTCAGCCCTGCTATAAACAACCTCAGCCCTGCTGGTAACAACCGCCTGGGTAGAGGATCGGTGCCCGCGTAAAGTGTTGGTCACACCGAATCCACAAGAACTCTACCAGGGAACACAGAGTGATGGGAGTAACTCCCCGGCCTCTCAGGGAAATCACACTCCAATCCGCTGAGTCACTGTCAAAGCGGACCGAGTCAAATCATCCCAGAAAGTGGGAAAACACCCACACTGTACGAGCACACGTAGTCTCAAACGGTGTCGCAGTCCGGTGAAAGGGAACGGTACTGAAACCCCTCATAGCTGAAGAAACAGAGGAACAAACCATCTCTGTTGGCCAAATGAGAACATGACCAGGGGAAAACTCTGCTGGTCAAAACCATCGAGAAGAGGACTAGGGGGAAACTCAACCCTGCTGGCCAAACAAATGATCACCAAGCTAGGGGAAGACTCAACCCTGCTGGTCAACAAACAAGAACAGAGGAACTCTCTACGTCGCGAGAGGTCAAAAGTACGTAAAACCGAGCACGAAACGCACATGGGACCCAAATGATGTGTGGCCCCAAGTCAAACCCAACTGAGCGCACAAATGTTCTCAGGTACAACAACCACATGTACCTCCAAGCGTTCCCGTATACTCCCCGAGTATACCACGTTCCAGCCCAAAGGCTATCGTTCACATGGAACCCAACGTCAACGCGAAGGCGTAACGTAACAACTCCAACCTTCCACCTCAACGGCTGAGGCACGACCAACCACATCTCTTTATCCACCAACATCACCCTCCCTGGAGTGCACACGATCACACACTAGGGGTCCACTACAAGCACGGTAGGACGAACCACCACCATAGAACCTTTTATTCCACATTTAACAAGACCACACAAGAGGCTCCGCACAACCAAACAGATCGCACCGTTGTAATCCGTGCGGAAAAACACGCGAGATCGACTACTTACTAGCCTCTAACGGATATCCGACGGAAAAGTCACCAACACCGCCTCACGCCCGAACGACATCCCATGATCCCAAGCCTCGATCCCAAAAACAGTCGGGCGCATCGCACCATTGCGATCCTCTCGGGAAAACACGTCAAAAAGACTACTCACTTGAGCGCAACGAATATCCAGAGAAAAAGATGCATTCTGGCGCATCGCACATGAGTGTTGCTTCGTGGGACCCACATCCCGGTCTCGAAACACAACGAACGGATCACACCGTTGCGATCCTCTCAAAAAAGTACACAAGATGGACTATTCACTTGTGCAAAACGGTCACCCGGTGAAAAATCCGGAAATCACCGTCAACGCCCAGACGACCCTCGTGGGGCCCACCCCTGCGTGCCTAATTAACGCGGGTGAATTGCGCTAAATTGATTCCCTCGGAAAAACACCCAACATCGGCTGCTCGCACGCCCCAAGATGAAAAATTCGTGAAATGCTGCACGCAGCTCGAAAGACGGTTCGTGGGGCCCGCACCTCAACTTCGGCCTCAATTCCTGAAACAACCCTGGTAAGCTCCACCTCGGTGCTAGGGTCCCAACGCCACTGATGGGGCTTAAAATGGACGTCGGACGCGCCCGTTTCGTCCAAAACAAGAATCCCTGGGATAACGTCAAACCGCTTAAAGACGCGTCGTGCCTCCTAGGCCCCTCATTTCATGAATTAAAAATTCCCAAAACCATCTCAAAAAGTCCACCTTGACGCGAGGAAGGCACTTCCACATACGGAATGCAAATTGGACACCCGTAGTGGAAGATATGGGTGTCCGAACACAAAGGGGACAATCCCCTTGGGCTGGACCGGCCTGGACCGGCCGGTCCGCCCGTTCTGTGCCGGCCCGCGGCTCAGCCGCGCGGGCCGGCGGTGGATCTGTGGTCCACTATTTGTCAACCGGCCACGAGGGGCCGGTCTTGGTCCTACACGGAGACCCACCGAGCACGAGTCTCAGTCTCCCGCGTGAAGTCGCGGGCGCGACTTCGTCCACCCGAGCGCCGCCGACCAACCCCACCGCGCTCGCCCGCCATGAAGCCAGCTGCGCCGACGCCCAGGAGCCAGCCGCCGTGCATGCCCCGCGGTTACTCCCCTACCGCTTGCTCCCACCGGCTGACACCCGTCCGAAGCACCTCGACCGAGCCGCGCCGCTGCCTCTACCGAGCCGGGTCGCCCCAAAACCGCCGGAAACCCCCTTCAACACCCGATCTTCGACGATCGATTGCGGTTCGCTCGTAACTCGGATTTTGAATCTGTAAAATGCGATGGAAATATCAAAATACGAACTACTGGGGTATGGTATTTTCTCTAAAATAAATCATCATTTATACAACCAAAATTTTGGGCGAAAGGGTGCGGGAAAACAAAAACGAACAAGATCCTACCCCGCGGGGCTTCGCCCGAAGCTTCACGACAATCCGCCGGCTGCCACGCCTTGGAGAGGATGGAGATGGGAGGAGGGGCTTGAGCTACCTTGGTGTGTTCCTTCCGACAAGGAATTGGGAAAAGGGGTGGAGTGGGTGTGATGGATTATTTAAAAAAAATTAATTAATTAAATTCTTAATTAATTTAAAACCTCAAAATTTTCCCGCATCCGAAACTCTCGACGGGGTGGAGGTTAAGCCTCCACTAGGGTAAACAACTCCTCCCGAGCACAACGGTGGTCTCGAAATTTGATTTTGATCTTCCGTTTAAAAGTTAAAAATCAGAACGCCCAAAGCTGCCAAATTACCAAAACGCTCCTGGTGCCATTTTTTACAGACGACCCGCGCCCGCAAAACTTATACCCCTCCTAGGGTAAACGGAACGCTCTGGACTCAACGATACCATCAGTTTTCCAATCCAAGCCACCATTTAAGAGATACTTGAGTTAAACCGTTGAATGAATAAATTAATTAATTTAATTATCCGTTTAACGTTCCGAAAGCGGGCGAGGGTTCTAAACGTCCTGCACCGACAAGTTTTATGTCATTAATAGGGTAAAAACCCCACTCCGGACCCATCTGTACACTCAGAACTCTTATCTAGAACTCCTTTTAGGAGTCATCCCATTTATTTGGCGTTTCCAGTGTGAACGCACTGAAAATTTAATTCCGGCCACACCGGGGCTCAGAATCGCACGCCGTCTGAAGGCGCTGCTCTGGAATATCATAAAGAATATTCCAAAGTCTTTCGAAGAAAAAAATGGCTTCTTACATCATTCCCTCCTTCAAGCTTTTCGTCCCTGAAAAGCAAAACCATGGGACAACTCAGGGTACTAAGAGCACACCTGGCTCCCCCGTACCTAGAAGAACTCTCGCACTGCTCTGCGCCACCGTACACAGACCAAAGGATTTGATCTGTTCACGCGAGGTATGCTATCGCCGATGACGTGCATGGGAGTACACACACTTCTTCTCAGGTGAGTCACTTGGAAGACGCTATGCACCCAAACCAACCTTTGGGGTTAGGGCAAGGCAGTAGGGAACCTCGTCATCCCTTTGCACAGTCTCAAACGGCCCGAAGGCTCTTGGGGGTAGCTCACCTCCCCGAATGAACCCTTACGTCGCACGCCGCGACTTGAATCACCGCCCACACCTAGAACAAGGCCTGATGATTCCCTCCTTCAGAACATCCATATGGTGAAACAACCAAGGATATCTGGTCACATAAGGTTCCACAGTCAATGTACCATGACCATGACTCTCTTACACGCTCGGGGAGCAAAGGATTCAACACCATCAACTAGAGAAAAAGGCCTCACGCCCTTTTACCTTACCAACACAGGGTTACACCGATGCCCGCGCCACCCTGGTAACAACTCAAGCAAGGAGCAGGGAGGAAATCATTCCACACCCAGAGTCTATGAATTCTACTGTAAGAAGTAGAAGAGCTATAGAGCGTACCTCTTATCACCTCATGCTATACAGGATCGTAGACATCCCAAGCTCGCGACTGTCTTCGGTCCCAACTATCAGCTCCCGGAGCCTATCGTGGACCGCCTAGTGGTGATGAGAAGACCTCGTAAAACCGTCCCCAAATACCAGATCCTCCAGCTCCTCTACTAGCACCACCTCCCTGGGTACTACTCCGATCACGGCGCTGCCTCTATCATGGTGGCGCTCCTGCTGCCTGCCCGAAGCTCTCCGCATGCTTGGTCGGGCAGTCTTGTGCCAAGTGGCCTCGCCCGTCGCAAGCACAACACCGACTCTCTCCAAGCTGCATTGGTGCCCTCCGGCACCACTATGGTGTACGACCACACCCCTGAGTCCGGTTGTCAGAAAGCCACCTGCGTCAAGGTTTTGCTTGCCGATGCCAACTAGCTGCGGCAGGCGTCTCGGCTCCAACATGCCTGCCACCACCACCAACTCTCAAACGTGATAGGAAGATCTCTTTCACCAGCACCTGCTCTAGCACCCTGGAATATGTGTAAATGACCAAGGGTACTATGACAGCACGAATCTCTCGGCGGAGACTCTGCTCAAACTTCTGCGCTCGGATGTTGTCGTCATGGACGAAGTCCGGGTAAAAGCGTGCACGGTCTGCAAAACTAGCCGCGTACTCGACCACTGTCATCCCTCCCTGCTGAAACTGCAGGAGCTCCTCAATCCGAACGGAGCGCAAGCAGGATGGAAAAAACTCCTCACGAAACAATAACTGAAAGTCGTCCCACGAAAGAGATGACTCTTCAAGAAACTGAGTCACCAGACTCCACCAACGTCGATCTGATCCACGAAAAAGGTTGGCTGCCAAAGCCACTCTCTGATCTGTCGGCGTCTGCACAAGCCTGAAAAGGCAAACCACTATCTCTATCCAAACCTCTGACACCTGAGGGTTTGGCTCACTACTAAACCTCAGTGGTCTCTGACGCTGGAACTCACGGAGCGCGCTCAACCTGCGCTCAAACTCATCCTGCTCTGCTGAAGCTGTCAGCTGCTCAACAAGTGGGGGTGCTGCTACCAGCCCACCTGAAGAAAGGGATCGCATGATGGGTCCTAGACTGTGGCCTTGTAGCTCACAGAGTCGTCATCACGAACCAAAGCTGGTATCCTGGCTGGCTGTCTTCACGGAGACATCCTAAAAATTATCAAGGAGTGCTGCGGTCAGATGAGCATATAGGTATATACCAATAACAACAACAATGGGGAGATGACTCAAGAAGGACAGTCAAAGACTCAATCCTATGTGATGCACAAACAAATTTTCCCTACAACAAGTGTCTCAGCATGCCGAGTCGACAAGCGGGTTATCAAGGTCCTCGTGAATGGATACGTCAGCCACCGCACCATCAGTGGACTCCCTGGCCTGAGAGCCGTCTCGAGACACGTTAACACTGTTGCCCTAAATCCCAACCAATTCCTCTTTAGGGATGTACAAACAACATCCCAAGGAATGAACCACCTCTGATACCACTTTTTCATGACCCGACCCTACCCGGGCTCAAGCCGCAACTACCCCAAGCCCGCCTCCATAGGCCAGGGGCTGATGACCAGCACCGAAGGCACAATAACTCGGGGAGGCCTTTGCCTAAGTACCTGTACACACACATGTAGCACACTCAATGAAAAAGTGTAGAGTAAAAGAAAAGACAAGAAAAGGGAAACTGCTATATATATAAACCACAAAAGTGCATTGAACTATAAAAAGTACAAGGTACAAGCTGAAGGTAAACTGAAAATAAAAGGGAAAAAACACGTGCCCAACCATAAAGTGCCACAACCCGACAATAGGTAAAACAACAGTAAACAACTGGGAGGGTCCCACACCAGGAACCTGACAACAACCACCGCACGCGGTCCAAGCTCCCGGCTCCTAAGCTCCTCTGATGTCACGTCCAACCTATCAGTCTTCTTCAAGGGAAAACCAAGTGCGGGAAAAGCCCAAGCAGGGGTGAGTATAAAAATAATCATTAGGATACCTCGAAGGCTAGAGGGAGCAACAAAGGAGGTACCGACGGGTGAGCAATAGATCAAATAGGGAAAGTAGAAAGGTATAACTGAAAGTGAAGTAAAGAGTATAGTAAAGAGTCTAGCTCAACCCAACAAGAGGAAGGAAGGTAGACTCATCCAGACACAAGGAGATGGAAACGGTGAGAAGATGAAATTCCCTTCAAGTCTTTGATACCTATAGCAAGAGAGTAGACTCATCCAACCATGAGAAGATAGACACGGAAAGCACGTGGCATACCCCGCGCGTCTTTGCCTCTCCTGGAAAGAGAGTATCCAAACCCAAGAAGTGGGTACTAGAACAAGGTATATACAAATCTGTATGCTCAAACAAGAAGCCCAAACAAGATCGTAAGGGGATCTTCATCCCGTAGCTCAGCCCAAGAAAAGTGAGTCTCCAACAGTCCCAGAAGTAACACCATCGATTCCCAGCATCCCGCACGTCTGCCCCGAACTACAAGTCAAGGGGCTCAAACCACCGCACCTCGACACTATCCGCTTTGGGCGGCACTAACTCGCTCGCACGATTTTTAGGTCACGTCACAAGGACGCGTCTTGGTGGGGGAAAATCTCATCGTACTTGAGAGTTATGAGGGAACGTCAAACCACAACTTGTCACTGCCCCGCAGTTGAGAGGTCTCCTCAAAGACGACAGGAGACCCCCTGCCCAGCCCTACTGGAGGGTCCCTGGAAGTCGATGGGTTCCCACTATAGGGAGACCCGGCAAGAGTCGACAGGTGCCACACTGCCCAGTCCCGTAACAGGGTAATCCATTGGAGGGCGACCCGACTAAAGTCGGCGATGAGACCACTACCCAGCCCAGATGGAGGTAACCCGACATCAGGGACCACTGCCCGGCCCAGCTGGAGGTAAGCCCGGCATCAGGGACCACTACCCAGCCCAGCGGGAGGTAAGCCCGACATCGGGGACCACTGCCCAACCCAGCTGGAGGTAAGCCTGGCATCGAGGACCACTGCCCAGCCCCGCTGGAGGTAAACCCAGAACTGCTCTGACCATCCCTGCTGGATGGTACCACTCGGTGAACACCGCTGTACTGGCCATCCCTACTGGATGGTACACTGGCGAGCCCTGCTCGAAACAACCTCAGCCCTGATGGAAACAACCTCAGCCCTACTGGAAACAACCTCATCCCTACTGGTAACAACCTCCTGGGTAGATGATCGGTGCCCGCGTAACGTGTTGGTCACACCGAATACACAAGAACTCTACCAGGGAACACAGAGTGACGGGAGAAACTCCCCGGCCTCTCAGGGAGATCACACTCCAATCCACTGAGTCACTGTCGAAGCGGACCGAGTCAACTCATCCCAGAAAGTGGGAAAACACCCATGTTATACGAGCACACATAGTCGCAAACAGTGCTGCTGTCCGGTGAAAGGGCACGGTACTGAAACCCCTCACAGTTGAAGAAATAGAGGAAAAAACATCTCTGTCGGCCAAACGAGAACAGGACTAGGGGAAAACTATGATAGTCAAAACCATTGAGAATAGGACTAGGGGGAAACTCAAACCTGCTGGCCAAACAAACGAGCACCAAGCTAGGGGAAGAATTAACCCTTCCGGTTAACAAACAAGAATAGAGGAACCCTCTACGTTGCGAGAGGTCAAAAGTATGTAAAGCAGAGCACGACACGCACATGGGGCCCACATGATATGTGGTCCCAATTCAACCCCAACTAAGCACACAAACATCCTCAGGTACAACAACCACATGTACCTCCAAGCGTTCCCATATACTCCCCGAGTATACCACGTTCCAGCCCAAATTCTATCGTGCACACGACACCCAACATCAATGCGAAGGCGTAACGTAACAACTCCAACCTTCCTCCTCAATGGCTGAGGCACGACCAACCACATCTACTTAACCACCAACATCACCCTTCCATGAGTGCACACGATCACACGCCAGGGGTCCGCTACAAGCATGGTAGGATGAACCACCACCGGAGCACCTTTTATTCCTCATTTAACAAGATCGCGCAAGAGTCTCTGCATAACCAAACGGATTTCACCGTTGTAATCCTCACGGAAAAACACGCGAGATCGACTACTTACTCACCTCCAATGGATATCTGACGGAAAATTCACCAACACCGCCTCACGCCTGAATGGCATCCTGTGATCCCGAGCCTTGGCCCCGAAAACAGTCGGGCGCATCGCACCATTGCGATACCCTCGGGAAAACACGTCAAAAAGACTGCTCACTTGAGCGCAACAGATATCCGGAAAAAAAGATGCATTCTAGCACACCGCATATGAGCGTCGCTTCGTGGGACCCACATCCCGGTCTCGAAACACAACGAACGGATCACACCGTTTTGATCCTCTCGAAAAAGTACACAAGATGGACTATTCACTTGTGCAAAACGGTCACCCAGTGTAAAAGCTGGAAATCACCATCAATGCCCAAAAGGCCCTCGCGGGGCCCGCACCAGCATGCGGAATTAACGCGGGTGGATTGCGCCAAAGCGATGCCCTCGGAAAAACACCCGACATTGGCTGCTCGCACGCCCCGAACGGACGCCCGATGAAAAAGTCGTGAAACGCTGCACGCAGCTCGAAAGAGGGGCCGTGGGGCCCGCACCTCAACTTTGACCTCAATGCCTGAAACAACCCTGGCAAGCTCTGCCTCGTTTCCAGGGTCCCAACGCCACTGACAGCGCTTAAAATGGACGTCGGACGCGCCCACACCGTCCAAAACAAGAATCCCCGGGATAAAGTCAAACCGCTTAAAGACGCGTCGTGCCTCCGAGGCCCCTCGTTTCGGGAATTAAAAATTCCTGAAACCATATCAAAAAGTCCTCCTTGACACGAGGAAGGAACTTCCACAGATGGCATGAAAATCGAACACCCGTAGTGGAAGATACGGGTGTCCGAACACAAAGGGGACAATCCCCTTGGGTTGGACCGGCCTGGACCGGCTTGGACCTGCCGGTCCGCCCGTTCTGGGCCGGCCTGCGGCTCAGCCGCGCGGGCCGGCGGTGGACCCACGGTACACCATTTTAAAAATGTCTACGAGGGGCCTGTCTTGGTCCTGTGTGGAGACCCGCCAAATGCGGGTCTTGGTCTCCCGCGTGAAGTCGCGGGCGCGACTTCGTCCACCCGAGCGCCGCCGACCAACCCCGCTGCGCTCGCCCGCCGTGAAGCCAGCTGCGCCGACGCCTAGGAGCCAGCCGCCACACACGACCCACGAGTTCTCCTCTGCCACTCACTCCCACCGGATGACACACGCCCGAAGTTCCTCGACCGAGCCGCGCCGCCGCCTCCGCCGAGCCGGGCCGCCCCAAAACCGCCGGAAACCCCCTTCAACACCCGATCTTCGACGATCGATTGCGGTTCGCTCGTAACTCGGATTTCGAATCCATAAAATGAGACGGAAAGATAAAAATACGAACTAATGGTTTATGGGATTTTCTCTAAAATAAATCAGCATTTAGGCAACCAAAAGTTTGGGTGAAAGGGTTCGGGAAAACAAAAACGAACAAGATCCTACCTCGCGGGGCTTCGCCCGAAGCTTCGCGACGATCCGCCGGCCGCCATGACTTGGAGAGGATGGATATGGGAGGAGGGGATTGATATGACTTACTGTGTTCCTTCCTCCAGGGAATTGGGCAAAGGGGTGGAGTGGGGGTGAGAGCTTATTTAAAGAAAATTAATTAATTAAATTCTTAATTAATTTAAAACCTCAAAATTTGCCCGCATCCGAAACTCTCGACGGGGTCAAGGTTAAGCCTCCCCTAGGGTAAAAACCACTTCCTGATCACAACGGTGGTCTCAGAATTTGATTCTGATCTTCCTTTTAAAAGTTATAAAGCTGAACGCCCAAAGCCGCCAAATTACCAAAACGCCCCTGGGGCCATTTTTTACTGACGACCCGCGCCCGCAAAACTTATACCCCTCATAGGGTAAACAGAACGCTCTGGACTCAACGATGCCCTCAGTTTTCCAATCCAAGACACCATTTAAGAGATACTTGAGTTAAGCTGCTGAACGAATAAATTAATTAATTTAATTATCCGTTTAACGTTCCGAAAGCGGGCGAGGGGTCCAAACGTCCTGCACCGACAAGTTTTATGTCGTTCCTAGGGTAAAAACCCCATTCCGTACCCATCCGTACACTCAGATCTCCTATCCAGAACTACGTTTATGAGTTATCCCATTTATTTTGTGTTTCCAGTGTGAACGCACTAAAAATTTAATTCCGGCCACACCGGGGCTCGGAATCGCACGCCGTCTGAAGGCGCAGCTCTGGAATATCATCAAGAATATTCCAAAGTCTTTTGCAGCAAAAACTAGGTTCTTACAAGATGATACAACAAATGTAGAAATAGAGGGAGGAGTTTGAGCAACAACGTCAGAGAGATGAGTAGATGTTGGAGTATATGGGATGGCTTATGTGTGGCATTGGAATGGAGTTTCCTCCCCTAGATCCTTTGAGTTATCATCCTCCATCTGACATGAGTTGATGATATGTGAAGTTTTATGATTATTTTGTAATTTGGCATAAAAAATATATTAATTTTAAAATTATATATTACTTTTATGTTTGTTTTAATTTTTTTTATTTTTTTTATTTTTTACATATTTTTAATTTTTTAATTTTTTTAATTTTTTTAATTTTTTTTAATATTTTTAATTATTTTTAATTTTTTAAAAAATTTAATTTTGTAATATTTTTTAATTTTGTAATGATTTTTAATTTTTTTAATTAGTTGTAAATTTTTAACATTTTTCATTATTTTTTAGTTTTATTATTATTTTATTTTTTAAAACTTTTTTATTTATATAAAAATATTTTTTATTATATTTAATTTTTTATAATTATATTTATTTATTTTTATTTATTTTAATTTTTTCTATTTTATTTTTCTAAAAAAATAATAGTATTTGTGATGGATTAATTGTGATGCACCTTTACAATTACCTTTTTTTAAACATAGACGTGTACTATTTGTGATGGGTTCCTAGTCCATGGAAATTAAATTTTATTTTCCATGGCCAGTCACAGATACCTTCATCTACATGTCATTTATTGCAACAACACATTTGCGACGGGCTCCTGTCGCAAATGACCTTTCCTGAATGAAGTCCATCACGAATTCACCATCGTAAATATCACAATATCTTGTAGTGTTATAGCTAGAATGTAGGTTATTACCGAGTTGGATCGACCCTTAAGGAGGTCAAGGATGCCTCAGTTATTACCTTGGATTCTCTTTATTATAATTATTATCAAGGATGCCTTGGTTATTACCTTGGATCCTCTCTCATTATTATCATAATCAAGGATTCATTATTTATTACCTTGAATGCTCTATTATTATTATTATTATTATAGGATGCCTTTGTTATTACCTTGGATCCACTGCTATTATTATTACTATAGGATACCTTGATCATTCCTTGGATCCTCATACATCACTTATTATAAACTGGAAAATAATTAATTAAATGATACATGTTTAGACACCAACTGAGGATGAAGTAGGTATTGGAGTATTTACACTGTTGTACTATATTTACTTTCAAATATACCTTCACACTCTTCAGTTAAAATTCATAGATTGGATGTTATAAATGCCATTGGTAGTGGCCTACTAAGATTTATCTCACACCCTATCTGGGCCGCTGATGGTACTTGGGATGATTATATGTATGTAGGTGTTGATAAGGGGAAATGTCCAAATTTGGACATCTAATCTCGACTGCTTTCTTAGGATGGATATGGGTAGCAGAATGACTGAGCCAGAGCTCCAGATGCTTGGATAGTTTTGAACATTTTTATTACTTTTGAATAGAAAGTATAGTACTGCTTCCTAATACTTTGAATCCATGTTTTCCTACTTTATAGAGAAATGACATTACACAATCTTATTTTTTATATGATTCTATTTCCATATTATTATTATTATTTTATGTTTCTTGAGTTTCTTATTATTTATGTATTCTTTCGCTGAGTAATTTATTGATATCATGCTTCCATTATTTTATCTTCTTATTATATCTATTGTGCTCCACTCTGACACAAGGGAATTATCTCTCCACATACTCACCCTAGGCCCTCACTACCTATTAGTGACCTCTAGTGTATGGGGAGGCATGCTTGAGGCCAAGCGACCCACTGGAAAAGGGAAACTATGAGTGGAACCCGGGTCGAGACGCCACAAAGTGGTATTAATGCGTGTTTTATTTTCTTTTGTATTATTGTTTTAGAATATTGAAAGGAGATTAGGAACATGTTTGAACCTGGTTATAAGCCTTGACTAGGTGTATCTAACCCACATTTGGGGTAAATACCAAGTTTTATGGGAATGAGAAATTCTTGTTCTATATTTTTCTTATTACAGTTGATATCTTTTCACCATTGGGTGATGCACACGATTGTGATATTTTGATATGCCTTCTGTATATTTTACGTTGGCATTATACAAAAGGGTGTATTGTTTTATGAATCATTATAGGAACCTAGGATGCACATTCCATGCATATACCATGACATATAGGTGCATTTCACAGCTTGTATTGCCTATGTTTCCTGTGATTTTTGAGTGGGCCATGGTTGTTTATATATGCATTTGATGATAAAATATTCTACATGGTATAGAAATTGTTTTTTTAAAGTGTCAACATCAATCAAAATAGTTTTTTTATATAGGCTGATGGTGGCATCGTAAATGGATGGTTTCTACCCATTTCAACTATGTACCTATGGATACATGATCTTCTCTTTAACTACAATTGAGTGGTTTCTAGTTTCAATTAATGAGGTGTATGGGCCCTCATGGATTGGAATGGGTCATTTACTAAGTCGATCCACCGTATATTACCCGTTACATTCTAATATTGAATGTATATGGGGTTGAATGAAATTGAGTGGGTGTCGATTTTAGTGATAAGGTGTATGAGACCTTATTCATTGGGAATGGCGAACCATTTAAATTGAACATTAATATATATAAGAAAATAAAAAACTTAAATGTGAATCCTCACTTATAAAATGAAATGGTTTCCATTAAATGAAAAGTCAAGGTATAGTTGAAACATAACCTATTGGAACCCCTACAAATCAAACTTGAACACTTTCCAATACCCTATCCTTCTAAGTGGGTAGTTGGGGGTAGTGCATGGGTAGTGGGACCTATTTTTTTAATATACTTTCAATATTTTATATATCTACTCTAAAATCATGATATGATGTGTGTTCTTGTAATTTTTAGAGTTATCCCACTACAATGTCCTCCTATCGTGTGCTAGGAAGGTGGGGATGACCATGCTCTAGAGATGGTGGGCCCCGAGCCTCCAATTTTACTGCCTATAATTACACTTTAGGCACCACTTGTTATACCTAAACTATGAATTGATGCTCAAATTTGAGAGAGTTTTATATGTATGATGAATTCCATGTAGTGTGCTTCATGACCTACACCTTCTATGGATAATCTGACTAGCGAGTTCCTGCAACAGCATCCTCCCATATTTTTGGGGGATGAAGTTCCACAAGCTATTGAGTCTTGGCTTGAATCCACTCTATATATCTTTGAGCATCTGGATATGAATCCATAGAGGAGGGTCAATCTTTCCATATATATTCTTGATGATTACACCAAACACTGGTGTGATGTGATTACTTGGGTTGGTCGTCATCAGGGCATGGTCTGGGCAAACTTCCAGACTACCTTATATGATCACTTCTTTACTCAGATGATGATAGATGACCAATATAGAGATTTCATGCATATGGAGTAGGGTTCTCTTTCCATTATGAACTATTCCATGTGTTTTACTGAGTTAAAATTCTTAGCACCACTTCTAGTTGGTGATGAGCTATCGCGTGTTAGATGCTTTGAGGATGAGCTTAAATATGCCATCTATACTTAGGTGAATGTATTTCAAAAACATATTTTGAGATGGTTAATTAGGCTCTTATCACTAAGTGAAACCCAAGGAAAGGAAATAGTCCCAGGAATAGAGTTTCAATGCCAAGATAGGGTAGTAGTTCTTCTGGTAGCAGGAAGCGTAGCCTTGAGGTTTCTCATCAGAGTAGTGGAAACCAAAGTACCCGCACTGGAAGCCCTATTATATGCCATCAGTGAGGAAATAGGTTGAATTTGAAGCCTCAATGTGATAAATACCCTCTTGAGTGTCGTTATTTTGGCTGAATGGGATATATTTAGAGATTCTGTCAGACCATTCCATCTTCTTCTAGTAGAAGAGACTCCACACCAGCTCCAACTTCAGGGGTAAGATCTTTTTCAACACATCAGGTGGGGATTTGGAGTAGCACCAGTAGGACAAGCCAAAGTGGATGTCATGTCCATAGTATCCATAATTATGATAATCCATTTTAGTAGAGAGAACATGCTTAGGGTAGTCCAACTATAGCACAAGGTTGTGGATCAGGTCAGTTTCATGATTTATAGCTGATACCTGAGGATGAGAGTGACATACCATCTACAGTATGGGGTAATAATATAGTAGCCTCAAATATTGTATCTTATTTATTTGTTATAGGTTATTCACACTACTTTATTTGTTTATCATCCATGGAAGGTATTAGGTTGCATATTCAGCACTTCTGTGGTGTAATGACCCTGGACACACCGTTGGGAGTGCAATACGAGGGAATATTCTAATTCAGGGACTTCCCCTTGAGGTAAGTAGTTATAACTTCTTATGGTACCTCTTTGTTCTTGTGATGAATGGATTTTATGTCATTATCAAGATGGATTATTTGGTTACATATGACACCTTTGTGGACTACTATCATCGTAGGGTGTCTTTTACATCACTGGTGGGTAGCAGTTATCTCTACAAGGGTGAGTGGGATTTATAGGCCAGTAGAGCTAGACTAAAGCATCCTGGACTAGGTGGAGTGACCACCCAAATTTCTAGTCACTTAATAGATTAATAGGGAATATATCTAGAATATTTTCCTCCCATAGTAGATCATTTTAGGGATGTCAATCCCAATTTTTTTTATGTTTTATCTCCTGAGAGCGAGTAAGAGTTTATGATTGAGGTTATTACAGAAGTAGCTCTAGTGTCCATTCCTCTATATAGGATGGTTCCTACCGAGATCCAAGATATCAATAGATAGTTGGAGGATTTACAATCAAAGGGTTTTATCTAACCCATAACATCTTCTTGGGGTTCACCCATGCTTTTTGTCAAGAAGGTGGATGAGATCCTTAGGCTATGCATGTATTACTAGAAGTTAAACCATGTTAAAATTAATAACCAATATCTACTACCATGGATAGATGATCACTTTGACATTATCCAAGGATCTAGGGTATTCTCATAGATTAACCTAATATTGGGTTATCATCAGGTGTGATTAAGGCCTTTATACATACCTCATACAAATTTTTTATAACAGTATGGTCTATATGAGTACCTTTTTATGTTATGTTTTCTTATTAATACACCCGTCATTTTTATATCTTTGATGAATAGGGTTTTCCATCCCTATCTGGATTCTTTTTTCATGGTATTTTTAGATGACATATTAATGTATTATCATACTAGTAGTGACCATGATAGACACCTTGAGATCATTTTAAATATACTGAGAGATAATCATCTTTATGAAAACATTTCTAAGTTACACTTATGGATCAGAAAATTTCACTTATTAGGTCATATTATCTTGGAGTCAGGAGTATTAGTTGACCCAGAGAAGGTGAGTGATGTGGTTTCCTTGGATCATCCCATGAATGTGTTTAATATAAAGTGTTTCTTAGATATGGATGGATATTATAGTAATTTCATGTAGGAATCATCGTTCCTTGATACACCTCTTACTATTCTTACCAATAAGAGTGCTAAGTTTTAGGGTTAGAAGTGCGAGATAGGGCCTTTCAAGAGATAAAAGGGAGGCTTACCTCGACACCTATTATGATTCTTACAGAGCCTAGAAGAGGATATATAGTTTTCTATGATGCATTATACATTGGGATAGGTGAAGTGATGATGTAGGAGGATATAGTCATTGCATAAAAATCATGAAATTTGAGGCCTCATTAGAGAAATTACCCAATACATGACCTTGAGATAGCAGCAGTTTTCCATGCCTTGGAGACACCATCTAATGGGTGAGTGATTTTTGGTGTATATAGAATATAAGAGTCTCAAATATATCTTAACATAACATGAATTGAATCTCATACAAAAAATATGGGTCAAATACCTCCAATATGTTGATTTTGAGTTTTCCTATATGCTTGGAAAGGGCAATGCTGTTATGGATGCACTAACTAGAAAAAACTAGGCACAAGCCATACAGGAAGCAAATGATGATTGGAAATTGATGGACCTATTTTTTTAGTTTCATATGGAGTTTCATGAGAGTTACAATCAATCTTCTCTTATAGCCCTGGTAGTTACCTCTTCCCTCCTTGATAAGGTGAAGATCAACATTTTTTTGGATCTTGAAGACTTTGTTCTCTGTGAGAGTATTTCTGGTGAGGAACCACTTATGGGTTTGTATATTGATGGATATGACATCCTATTTAATCATGGGAATTTCTATGTTACTACAGATATGAGGGAGGAACTGATGCGATATTTCCATGCTTCTTAGTAGGCAGTTCATCCAAGAATCTCTAAGAAGTATCGACATATGTGATGCCAATATTGGTGTCCTAGGATGAAGCATTATATAATAGGATTTATCATGAGGTGTTCCACCTATCAGTAAGTAAAGGTGGAGAAACAGTGACCTGTAGTATTCTTATAGTCATTACCAGTCCCAGAATGGAAATGGGAATATTTCTGTAATGGATTTCATAGTTTGCATACCGATTTCACCTCAAGGTAGCGACACAGTTTGGGTAGTCATGGATCGACTGATGAAGGTAGCCCACTTCATTTCTATATGGGATACTTCCTCAGTTTATGAGCTTATAACATTGTATGTTCAGGAGATCATACATCTAGAAAATGTCACTCATACTATCATTTCAGATATGGAAGATCATTTCACATCGAGGTTCTACTAGGGGTTACAAAGAGCTATGGGTATACATGTTCTCCTGAGTATAAATTTTCACCCTCAGACTGATGCACAATTGAAATGGATGATACATGTGTTAGAAGACATGATCTGAGTATGATTCATTTATTTTGTTTGTTTTTGGGAGAAACATATTCCGCTCATCAATTTCTCCTACAATAATAGTTTTTAGGTGAAGATTTAGATGTCTCCTTATGATTCCTTGTATGATTGGTTGTTTCATTCACCCATATACTGGTTAGAGGTAGGAGGGGCAGCTCCACTAGGTCCTCATCTTGTTTAGGAGACATTAGAGTAGGTTCAGATGATCAGGAAGCATATTTCTACTGCTCAGTATGAACAAAAATATAATGTTAATTTCCATCGATGACCTCTGAAGTTCAAGGTTAGGGATTGTTTTTTCTCAAGGATATCAACCAGACTTGGGCATAGATGGATATGTAGGAAAGATAAGTTGATTCCTCATTATGTTAGGACATTCGAGATCTTAGAAAGAGTCGAGCTGATATCCTATCAGGTGTTATTACCTCAAAGTTACCTGTTACACTAGTGATTTCATTTTGAGGTACATTTCAATTTATTTTTTTTCTATCATTTTTCACTTTGGTTCTACCTAGTATTTTTGGAGAAAAATAAAAATTTTGGTTCAACAATAGGTGGTTCATGGTTGGCACAAGGTTTTTCAAATCGTGCGCCCTTTCCCAGGTAACTATGTGGGAAAGTGGTGTTTTTGGACCATAGCTAACCGCATGGCTAGAACATGGTTTATAAACCGTATGGGATAATAGTGTGGCAAGTTCTTCTTAGATAGTAATGAGGAGAATGGTTTGTACACAATTTCAAAAAATGTGCGGTTAATCCATGGGACTTGTCCAGGTCATTAAAAATTATATTTTTATCTTTTTTATCCCCTTGATTTTTAACCCCAAACACCCATATTTCTCCCCACTCCAGATTATTCACCCTAAGAGCCTCTCCCTCTCCATCCATCCAAGTTTAATTTTTTATTAAAACCATTTTTAGGAAAAATGGGAAATCGAAGTTCATAAAGAGTTACCACTACATGCTGAAAGAGCTCACAAACTGGTTAAACACAAGACTAATGTTACTTGACCCGACTATTCTATAAAGCTTCCAGTGCAACAAACTGACCTGGATACCTGGATCTTCTCTGATGAGATCTTCAAGATGGGATATCATCCTTTCCATTGTCTGAATAAATTCCTCTGAGTTGATTTTCCTTTGGTTAAAGCCTCATTCCAGAATTATATCTTACTTATCTATCCAGACTTCTTGCTCCTTTGTAGCATTAACTTGCAACCTTCATTCATAAATCCTATTGAGTTCTTCTTTTGAAACATTGGGTCGTAAGTCTTGCTCAAACATGTCTTCCTTAGAGTGCAGAATTAGTTGCAAGCACTCCCCATCTTCTCCCATATTTCCTTTGTTCCTTCCTTTCTTGGCCGATCGAGTTTCCATAGGTTTTTTTAGGTAAGAGTAATCCTTGCATCCCTTTTCCTTTTCCCCTGAACCACTATACATTTTCCTAAATCTTTAATACTTTTCTTCCCCTTCTTCCGGCGAAGGCTATGAGGACCTTTCCCTTGACATTGGTCCATGCTATCCACTGAAGGTAGACTATTACTTTCATCCCATGATGAGTCATCCTCCTCATTCCATGGAGGTTCTTGGTCTTCTAATCCATCAAAGCGGTTCCCAAGATTTAACTGCGGGTCAACTATAAGGGGCCTCTACTTAATTTGAGATTTCACTTTGCCCACATTATTCTCCCAGCCAGTTCTTTTCTCCCCAGACCTAGCCATCAGATGGATGAGAGTGTTTGGGTCTAATTACCTCAAAATATTCACATCAACAGACTTCCTTTGACCCTCATGAGATGTTGCAGCCAACAAATAAGGCTTCTCCTGCACTGATTGTGATTCATTGAATTGCACATACCCTCGGCCCATATACTGTTGCTGGTAATTATTTTCCTCCCAGCCTCTATTTTGAGATCCACCGAAACTATGTACCTCTCTCCCAGCTAATCTCATCGCACCATCCCTGAGAGTAGCTATTGGGTCCACCGAGGCCACTGCTAAGGGAATCTCCTTTTCAACTCTACAAATGCCCAAGTCATGCTTCAATCGGGAAAAGATTTTCTCAACCCGTGGTCCAGCCTCCTCTGGCCTCCCCTTCTTCACATCCCTTGTGGAAATCAAGGGATTTTCCTGATTCTGAGCCTCCTCGTTACAGGCTCCCGCTACTAGAGAATCATGATTCCTAACTAGATTAAGCTGTAATGGAAATTCCCTGCACACATATTCTTGCACGCCTAATCCTCCACTATCCCGCAACTGATAGTCAAAAGTTGCATCTGCTTGCACTACTGAAATCCGGTCCCGGTTCAAACGACGACACTCAGAGGTGAAATGGCCGAATTTGATGCATCCCGAGAAGAAAGACGGCCATGCTTCAAACACCACTCTCTGCTTCCATCTGAAATCCTCTCCGACCGAGATCCACAACCACTCTGATTGTGGTTTAGAGACGTCGACCTCAACTCAAGTGTGAGGAAAAATCAGATGATAGATCATGGAGGTACAGTGATCCGAACATAGAAATCTTCCAAAAAAGTTCCAGAGAATGCAAATAATGGAAGGATTTTAGAATGGTAGAGGAAGATCAGGAAAGCTTACCCACACTGTAGCCGAAGGCAGGTCACGATTCATGTTGAGATTGAAAGACCATCAAATGAGGATTAAACTGCATCCATTGAAGACCCGAGGAGCGCTGGACCATGTGACAACCAAATATTTCTCTGATGAGAATCGAATCATCAGTTGGCGATGATCAAGAAGACCCACCACCACCTGGTTTCGAAGACCCCATGATTCGAAGACAAAATGGTCAAAGGTGTCAACCGAAGGGCGATGACCCCTGAAGCGAGCAACCAGAGTCAATATATGAAGATCCGATGCTGTATTGAACTCCTGTGAGGAAATCGCAAGCTGGGGATATCCTTCATGAAGGTCGGGGACCTTAGGGAAAAAATGGGTCGACATGAAGGGAGGGAGATGATTCGGGTTGGTGAAAGGGGTGAAAGGGTGAGCCGTCGAGAAAAGAATATGCACCCCCTCCCCCTGGTGAGGAGGAGGGGGCTGTAGCCACATGCATCTTTAGGCTAGGGCATCACTGCCAACAAGGAAGGAAGACAATCTCATCCCGAATCCTCCTCTCCCTCTCCCATTTCATCTCTTGGGCCTCCATTTTAAGGTGATTTTGGTGGGATTTATATATGATTATTCAAGTAAGTGCCTCTCATTCTTGATTTCCACCTCTTTCTAGGGTTCCTTCTTATTCTTTCTTGGGGTTTCTTATTTCTATTGGGCAGGGTAAAATTTTTAGGGTTGGATATTATAGTTTAGGGATTTATCTTGATTTTTAGGGTTTAATTTTTCCTTTATAGGGTTCTCTTTAGGTGCGGTTGTGGTTTTTAACCATTTTCCGAAAATTTCTTCACTTGAAGTAGGTGGTTATGTGCTTAAACATTGTTTGATGATTTTCATATGCTTTACTAAGTGTTGAAATATGTTCTATGATTTATGTGTATGGTGAAAAATGTTTTTTTGAAGGATTTTTATATGTTTATGGAATAAAAGTAGTTTTTGAATGGAAATTAATTGTTTCTCAAGTGTGTATCCTTATTATGCTTCTTGAAAGTGGTTTATAAATTGTGCACTTGGTTTAGTTAAATGTGAAAGCAGTGAGAAACCTATTTTTAAGTGGATATGTTGTATGTGTGAAATTGAAAAAGGATTTGGACCATGAGAAATGGTGGTTTTTTATATATATTCATATTACTTGTGTGTGAATGTGAATGTGGTGACCTATGTGACATGTGAAATGGAAATTGATCACAAAGGGAATCCTAGGTATCTGGTTGAGCAGAATATGAATTGTATGCTAGTTGACTCAGAAGTGGCATGTCCTGGATTCATCTAGTGGGGTTGATGATTACAAAAATAAATAAATATTTATGATGATTGGAGACCACTAGAATTTTGGATGATTCTACTCTCTAGTGGATCATGCATGGGAACATTATAGGTGTGGTTTCTATACCATGTTTCAATGAGATACGATGTACCTAGTATCCCATTTTAGCTAGTTCTTATAGAGATATCCCGTGAACTAGTTTTATTTTGTGATGTGGTGCCATCCGTCGACATATGGTGGACCTTTAGTAAAATTACTTTTTAAATAAAAGGTTATTTGAGAAAAAAAATTCTTTAAAATTCATTTCATTTAAATATGGTTTTCATTAAAATTATTTCTATGGAAATTGTTCTAGCCCCTATTTATAAAACTTGATGTTAATTGTATTATAATGTTTTTGTCATGGAATCTCATTATTGGGTCACATAATACTGGGATATGGCTCACAACCTATACACACCTATGGGTGTATGTAGACCTTGATATGTTTGACTTAGGTAACGAAAATGTGTGTTGTAAGGGGGGTTTGGTTTGCTAGTGGTCCTCCCTTATAGGTGTTGGTGGTGGTGGCATGGGGATGCTTCTCCTCTTGTTACATGGAGATTTTGGGATGGTTTTTTACTTCCATTTTATTATATCACTTTTAGTTTTTGTACAAAGCTGTAAAATATTGAATTTAAAATTTTTTATGCCTTGTTTGGATTTGGTTATTTATAGTTATTTTTTTAAATATATTTGTTATTTATCCTTATGTGAATGGTTTAAATCATTCCCAAATCATGTTGTTGATACCTAGGCACTGGTTTCCAGCCCTTGGGGATCAAGAATTCCCTTTGGGTCATGCCATAGACTGGTTCGGGTGTTGGGTTGGATGGAAATTTGGATTGGTTTATGATAGTAATGTTCTATGCATTATGTCTTCCAAATTTAATAGCTCCACTGTTATTATACCAACCCATATCATACTTTTGGTCTCGAGGAGGTTGAGTTAGATGTTGATGATTCTTTTGAGGATTATCCATATGAATCATTGAATAGAGAACAAAGTCTCTCTAAGGCTAGTCTGTCCCTTTAGTATGGGTTCTAGGGTAGCATGGTTGGGTACAAGATGAGACTTAGTAGTGGGAGTACAACACACTTTCTTAGTCAAAAGAGTTGTTCTCAAAAATCATTTTTCCTCCCTTATAAGGTGAACTTGAGATGAGTTCCTTTAAGGGTTAAGACTATAAGAACCTGATTTTTATATAAGGTATGGATCATTTTAATTTCTATTGAATTTTTTTGGACCTAATGTGGTTGCCTAATGAGTTCATGAGAGTTTTAAGGGTGTCTGGGACTTTTTCAGAGCCTGGAGGCTTGATTTTTTAGAAAAGGAAATTGGGCCGCATAGTTAATAGAAATCGTGAAATCTAGTCTACATGGTCTCCTTAACTGTATGAGGTCTAGATAGAGGGCTCTAGGGGGGCACACTATTTGAGGAAAACATGCATAAATTGTAGAACTTCTATGTGCGTGATCAATAATTTTTAGTAGAGCCATATAGCATGATTTTCTCATAGTTTCTTAGACTATATAGTCTAACCATGTAATTCCCTACTTAAGTAGTGATATTCACAATTTTGGCACACAGTTTGTCTAACCGTGCATCCAAACTGTGCAACCTATAAATTCTTGGGTAAAATGACCAAAATTTCCTTAAATGTTTAATAAACCTACCCCAATACCTCTTTAACTCCTTCAATGTATAGGAGGCCTTTATTTTTCCTATTAGATCTCTCAAAATCCCCTCTTCATACTTTCTTATCCTAATTCATTGTCTGATATCAGATTCAATCACCATTGGTCTCGTTGAATTCCTCCAGGCAATCTCTTCGATCCTTAGGCCTGGTTCATCATTTTTATTTTCCTCGATGTCATTATTTTGATATAGGCTACCATTCCCTATTTTCTAGGCTTTGATCCATTATTTCATTTTATTTCAATAAAAGACAAAATAAGGGATGATACTAGATAAGGAGAGTGTTATAGGCTCAAGGTAGGTGGTCAATGACTCCTCCCTCAAGTATCGCCATTTTATAAACTATCATCATTGTGCACAAGCCGATTTCATTGGGTGTTTCCTATTAAATTCATATTTCATAATTTTAATCATTATACTCATATTCTAGATCCTTAATCCTAATTTTTATTCATATCATTGGAGTTATAAACTCAATTCTAACCACCACAAGTAGGGTGCTTCATAAATTATGCCTTTAGTGGCTTGTTTTGACTATCTGCGCCACCGTTTGGGTGTGGTATCACTTGATCCTTCTATGGTAAGTGTTCTTATATAATAAATGGATCCTAAGTTTATAAATGTATATAACATGTATAATCACTACATGAACCATCTAAGGTAAGTGTTCTAATTAATTAATTAACCTTTCAGATGCAAATGGAAAGTGTATTATATATATCACTTTTCCTAGTTAAATGAAATTAAATGGAATTGGTTGCATGTCCTTAGCCTTCCTTGTCATGCATATGAAAGGTAAATGAATGAAACTAATAATTTAATAAGTAATTACATTAGTAAATGGTTTCATGACCTTTTGGCCTTGTCACTTAGTATGAAAGGTACTGGAATAGACCTTCTAGATTATAAAATGGCATGAGTATTACATAGCCTAAATTAAATAATGAATTAATTATAAGGTTCCTAGTGTGTATGGACCTTTTTATCAATATAGGAGTGGTTGGATTTGAGTCATCCTTGGATTCCTAAGGGAATTACTTGATCAATAAGTGGGATCCAGTTGGGTTCAAGGAGACGATTTCCAAGAAATATACCCACCTTGGAACTTGGTACTTATCTACCAATGGATTCTTAACATGATTTAATAGGATCCCTTCACTATTTTCCAGATATTAGGATTACTTAGATACAATCCTTAGATCCCACTTGACATCTTCAGACATGTGGTTCCATGGATTCACCCCATTGGTCCTAGTCATTCCTATCCCATGATTAACTTGGAAAAGATCCTTGTAATTGGTTAGAATCATTTACAATGGAATAACTTGGATGATGCCCCTTGGATCACACTTAGACCCCATATATACATGATGTAGGTTATTCTCGAGTTGGTATGACCCTTGAGGTCAAGGATGCCTTGGTTATTACCTTGGATCCTCTGTTATTATTATTATTATTATTATTATAGGATTCCTTGGTTATTACCTTGTATCCTCTATTATTATTATTATTACTATAGGATTCCTTGGTCATACCTTGGATCTTTATACATCACATATTATAAACTAAAACATAATTAATTAAATGATACATGATTAGACACCAGCTGAGTCTGAAGTAGGTATTGGGGTATTTAAATTGTTGTATTGTCTTTACTTTCATATATACCTATACACTAATTCAGTTTATATTCATATATTGTATAGTATATATTTTATTGGTATTGGACTATTGAGATTTATCTCACACCCTCTTTAGACCATTTATGGTACCTGAGAAGATTATATGTATGCAATTGTTGATAATGAGAAATGTCCCGCTTTGGACACCTAATCTTGACTATATTCTTAGGATAGAGCTTGGTAATAGATGACCGAGTCGGAGCTCAGGATACTTGGATAGTTTTGGCCCTTTTTATTCTTTTTTTATATCATGTATAGTACTACTACTTGCTAATTTGTATCCACATTATCCTAATTTATAGATACATGAAACTACATCATCATATTTTGTATATGATTTAGTTTCTAGATTTTGAGTATTATTATATGTTACTTAAGTTTCTTATTAACTATGTCTACTTCCACTGAGTTATTCTTTGATATCATTCTCCTTATATTTTATATTATTATTATATATATTGTGCTCTACTATGACATGAGGGAATAATATCTCTATGGATAAACCCTAGACCCTCGGTGCTAGTCAGCAAACTCTGGAATACAGAGAGGTGCGCTTGAGGCCATGTGGCCCACCAACACGGGGAACTTCTTGGTGGAACCTGATCCAGGATGTCACACTTTCCATGCCTTTATCTAATGTTTCCATATTGATTATAATGATGATCCTGTGATTATTATGTGAGGATTATTATTATTCTCGCTCATGTTATATTGATTCATGTCCCTTATTCTCCCTCTTACTGAGATTTTAGATCACCCCTTTATTTTATTTATACCCTCATGTGACTACTTATTGAAATGAGAATGTAAGAGATTTTTAGAGGATAAAGAAGAAAATTTTTATTAATGATTTTTTATTATTATGTACAAGTGATGTATGGTCATAGTTTTCCCAAGATACTAAACATTTCAATCCGTGAATGTATAACTATTATGTTTTTTATCTTTAAAATGATGTAATAGTCATGTAAGAAAAATTAGGGATTCTATAATTTTTAATGGTTCTCATACATTATGATTATTATTAATAAATGTTACAACTCTCAAACTTAGATGTATTTCAAAAACAATGATGATAATAGTTCATGGATAATTTGGATACATTGGGTGCATCATGAGTGATGTGTTATTAATGATTAAGCTGAGGAAGTATTTTTCCCTCCCATATTTATGAAATATTATATCTCAGTCCTTTTATTTGAATAAAACCATAAAATTAAATTCCATGGATATGGTGCAGTGACATGTTTATTTCAAATAGTAAAAGAAAGATGTATTGAGCACATAGGTTGATGACATGGATGAAAAACCTTCTTGATAATATATTGAGACAAAGGGATTATATTACACAGTGAGTGTTCATATGTGGTCATCATCATTGTGGAATTAAGTTTATTCTATTGGGTTTCTTAAAAAATTTCTAGACAATAGTTTTGAACTTTAGGAAATACAACCTAATGCCATTGAGAAATAATCCTAATGGGTCATACACTAAGTGTATTTTTTGATCCCAATTAAATTATATTTGAATTTAATTAATGAAATAAATATAATTCTCAAGACCAAAGAATAATTTTATTCATGTTTTATTAATTTCAAATTTTTATTGATGAATGTGTTGGGACCAGTGTTTCATTTAATGTCAATGATGTGCCAATATGTGTTTAGTGAGTTTGGATGGAGTGGTGATTCCTGGATAATTGTTATGGATTCATCTAATGGAATTTAATTTTTGACTTATAAAATTATCTTTGGATATATCTAAGTATTTTTTAAGTTATATTTAATGTTGAAGACATGTGATAATGAGTTTTCAAATTTTTTACTGTAAATTAAAACCTTTAAAATATCTATTTTCATGATGGTTTGAAGATGCCATGAAAAAATGATAAAGTACAAGAAATATTATTTAAAGAAAATTTGTTCTCATACTTGAAGAATTAATGCAGGAAGGAGTTGTTTTTAAGTTATATTGGAAAATTTTAAGGCATTTGAGAATGGTTTGGAAAGAATTGTGACCTCATATAAAAAAGAGGCCAACCTACTGACCAGCTAAGGCCATGGCTCAACCATAGGCTCATGTGGGACTGAGGTCTACCATGACCAATGAGAGCTATCCTAGGATATCCATAAGGTGGATGGGTTTTGAACAATCCCATGACATGCCCATGTATAAGTACCATAGGAGAGGATGGGTGCATGGAGCATGCCTTTAGGGTTCTAGTGGCCATGTAAGATCATGGACCTTGTGTCATGTGTTAAGGGTGTGACCGATGCTAATCCACAATAGCTATCTCAAGCTACTAGTCACACTCCTATATTGATAAAATATAGTGATTCTTGGGAGAATAATCAATGTGGGTGGGTGCCCATGGAACATTTTTCCCCCAACATCAAAATGATAGATAAAACATGGACCGCACGATACGACCAATCTCAGGCATCTGATCAAGCAGGGGACATCGTCTCCTACCTTCTTACACACAAGAATATGTTGTGCATCAGTGTCATCCCAAATGTTCGATGATCTATAAATCGAACATCTACCACAATGGTGTGGATAGGATGAGGCATTTGATATCAATTTGGTATCATTCATGCAATTGATTTCTTGTATACATGATGATAAAGATAAGAATAAGATTTGACTGAATGAAAAAAAGTTACATTTTACTATTTGAGCATACTCTATTAAAAGAAATCGAGCATAAGTTAGGTGAAGGGAAATAGATCCTAATAACATGCATGTGAGCTTATCACTGCAGAGGATCAATGTGAGGATTATTTTTTTAGTGTCACATAAAGATTCAAAGAACCTAAGATCTTTGGGAATTTCAAAAGTCTGTGACTCAGCAGTATTTGTGGGGTGTTGAAGGATTCCATGATGCAACATTAAAATTAGATCATATGTGGTTCTTATCTCCTATAAAATAACAACCCCTAAATTGAGAGAGGTGCCACTGTTACTTTGAGAGAGCTCTCATCTTTCCAAATAAAAATAGAGCACCATGAATGGATCCTAGTTTGCAAAGAAGGAAGACCTTCCATGAATATTTTTCTTACATTAAAGATAATAATCCCACATACCACTTAACATGTGAACCACTCACTCAATATTTACACTAAGAAACTTAGTTTCACGAAGCATTCAAGGAATCACAATAACCCTCACACGTATTCATCCCGGTTTGCAAGAAACACTAATAACTTGTGTCTTCCTGTATTACGTGAGAAAGGCTGACAGAACGAGATATTGTTCACTGACACTACATCTTGTGAATAAGATATTGTGTGCATAATATAAAACCCATCCAGTTTGGCATGGAAGGAGAAGAAGAACAGTGCAAGTGGCCCATGCACTAGGTATGCTTAAATAAGATCTTGTACAATATCTAATACATGCATTGGGAATCATGAATGTGTCCAGTGTATAAAAACCCATTGCATGAAGGACTATCATGGTACATAGAATATACATACATGTTATAACATGAATGCATGAGATATAAGTGTTGTGTGTGAATCTTGAAAGAAGATAGTGAATTGGTTCATCCATTCTTACATACATACGTACCAAGCCATATCCTACAAGATCATGGAGGAAAATCATATATCATCCTAAATTTGATCAAAACTTCATTAAAGGTGAAGTATTATAGTTGGTTTTGAGAGATATTAAAGTCTTCTAGTTGGATATAGGAGTAGAATGAGTCTCTTAGTTGGATCTAGAGATGAAGTATTTCAGTAGAAACTAAAATCAGTGGAAGTCTTTCAATTTGAGCTGGAAGAAAATGGAGTCTCTCAATTAGAGATGGAGCATTGTAATCACTTTTATAATAGTGAAGAATCCATGTTGGGGGAATAACATGGAACTGAGTAGATCTTTGTACCAAACCTTATAAATATTGTGTGCTTCTTTGTATATTAATATCACTACACATGAACAATGATTGATAGATAATATTGAGTGGATCGATAACCTTAAAAAATTTTATAGGTCGAATTTTAATGAAAATGAATTTTTAAAAAGAAACCACTGATTCACCCCTCCCCTATCAGTGGTCAATCCAACCTGGGGATCTACAAGTGGTATCAGAGGATAAGATTACTTTTAAAGATTTAATAATCCCTTTGAAAGATAGAGAATCTTAATTCTGTCAACAACTAAGGTGTTCCAAAATTTTATGGTAATAATTATCACAGTTGGAAGAATAGGATGCTACCCTATCTCCTATTACTCAGTCTATAAGTGAGAGATGATGCAAAAATGGGTTTTCCACCCATTGATGATGATGATTCCATGAAATAAGATGATAATAGAAATATGGAGTTAGATGTAAAGGCTCAAAATTCCATCTTGATAGCTCTAATAGAAAATTTCTACACAAAGTTCAGGGGTCTCTAGACTACCAAGGATATTTGGGATAAACATAGAAGCAACTATGAAGGAAATTTAAAATTCAAGGAAGACAAACTATATGTTTGGAGGATTAAGTTTGAGGAAATTAAAATGAATGATGAAGAAATTATTTATGACTATTTCATAGGAGTAAATATGATAGTAATAAATATTTTAGGATTTTTGTAGAAGTTGGAAAACTCTATCATTTTAAAAAAAAACGTATGATGAATTTTCTAGACCATTTTGTTTTAAAGGTCTCAGCCCAGAGAAAAAGATATGATTTTTCTCTTGATAAACCACATAAAATTCTCATAGCTTATGAGATGAGAAAAATTATATATTTTAAGAATAAATAAAAAATTCAAATGGCCTTTGAAGCCACAAGAAATAGAAAATTTATAGAAGAAGAGGCTGAAGAATATGAATATTTATATAGTGATGATGATGAGGATGACTTCAATCACCTTTTTTACCTTATATCAAATGGGACCAAGAAGGGAAAATGGAAGGTCAAGAATAATCAACCACCTAAATGCTTCAACTGTGGTAGAATTGGTAATTTTTAAAAGAGGTTTCCAAAGAAGAAGGTTGAAAAATCATAATCAGAATCATAATTAGATGATGAAACACCCCATAAAAATAAATGGGATAATAACAAGAAGAAACAATATAGTATCAAGAAGATAAATCTTATGAGAAATAATAATAAAGATTCAACATCAATTTTCTCTTAAAATAATGAAGTGGGTTTCCTTTCTTGAGAAAATATAAGAATTTATTAATCAAGTAGTAGTGGAGATAAAGAGGAAATAATAGAACTTGAGTGGAAGAATAAAGAATAATTATTATTATACAGGGAATATATTAAATATCTCAATAAATAAATGAATAATATTGAGAATGAAAACAATAAATTAACTGATGAAAATAATAAGGAAGAAATAGTTCATTTTGATGAAGAAAATATTAAGTTGATCTATAAATAATGATATTTTTTCAGTGAGATCAATATGCACAAATTAAAAACTACTTAATAAGATAAGATTATATGTGACCTTGATAAGGATTTTAATACTAGATAATAAGAGTTGTTTAAGACACAAGCCATATGTTTTACAGTTCAACATGAGTGGAATATGGCCAGAAAATATTTCAATAAATCTATTGAGATCAAGGGAGAAACTTCTCAAGATAGGTAGAATAAAGGTAAAATTTCATTTTATCATTTTGATGGATTTGTTACTTCTAATCGTAAAAGTGTAAAATCTAAAGGTGAGAGATGTTGGTATGATGTTCCAACCTAAAAAAGGCTTTCTAGAAGGTGTTTATGTCATGTTAATTTATTAAAATTTGATCCACTTTATGTTACCCATTTTTACCTTTATTTACCTTGATTAAAAATAAACCAAGATATTTAAAAAAAATAATGTAAATTCTATTAAAAAAATTGAACGATATGATTCTGAATTTGGACTCAATTTCAATCTCTAAATATTTTAAAATGAACTTTTAAATTAAAACATATAATATATATAAAAACTGTTTTTGTAGAAAATGTCTTTATAAAATAATATTTATTCTTAGTCAAATTACATATCAATTAATACTTAAATATATTTAAATATATTTTTTATATAAATATAAACATTAAATTAGAGTAATTATTTAAAATAGATCAACATAATTTATTTTGATGAGAATTAGGGAAACACTTGTAAAAATAATTCTTTGAAAATGACTCTTTTACCATTATTATGGTAATTAATTTTAACTTTTGTAACTATTTTTTTTATAAAAATGATATTATCCTTGTTAAATAATTTGAACATTATGATTATAAATATTTAAATCATTTTAACCAATTGAATTTTGAAAAGTGATAAAAATTAATTTTCATGTAACCGTACATAAATAATGAAGTGATTTTAGAAAAAAATGTAACTTATAACCATAGAATGAATTTATTACATGACTAGTTAGATCTATTGGGTGGATGTTAAAATATTTTACTATATATACTATCAACACATTTAATTAAAAAATTATTTGACTATAACATAATAAAATTTATAACATATAAAAATAATTTTTTTAGTAAAATATATTTCTATGCCAAAAATGATTTCATTAGTTATTTATACACACTAATTAAATTTTATCAATGAATAAGTATTGAAAATTACCATTATTTTTTTCTTTTTACATATATTTCATAATTTCATTACATCTTTTTATATCTTCCAACATAACAACTATGTTATAACAGTTATATTTTAATAATTACAATTTTCTCTTAATAAAATGCGTCACAATTTTGTTTTAGTTCGGTGTTTTTTATGATGAAAACAATTAAACATGGTATTTATTAAAGGGAAATTAATACTAAAAACACAGGGTACTGAAATGATACAATTTTCACATAGTGAAAATGTGTATGATTTCTTATGATAGATTTTTCAGCAATTAAATTTATTGTTTCTTTTGGTTTTTTTAATGAAAATATTATATGGTAGAAATATGGAAAGTCTATATAAAAGATTTATTTTAAAAAAAATTGATTGGTGCATGAAATTTAATTTTTTTTCTTACAAGTGTCTAAAAAATATGACTTTTATTCAAAATATGTAATGGAAAGGAAATTGTGAACTGAAGCTTCATATTTAAAAAGGTTTCATCATAAACTTGTTGGATTTTTAAATTATATAGTTAGAAAGTTATTTTTTATATATATAAATTTTATTTGATGATTTTATATTAAATCCATGATTTTTAAAAATATATATAATAAATAATGATTATAAAATTTTGTTGTTTTGGTTGATTATTTCATATTAACATTATCTGGATAAAATTAATTGTATTTATATTCATGTTAGTTTATAAGGTTTTATAAAATATCTATGGAATGTTTTTATTTCTTTAAGACAAAATCTAATCATGGTTTCAAAATAATATTACTTTAAAAGGGTGTTTTGTTATCAATTGTGGTTATCTTGATTATGAAAAGTGAGTGGAAAAACCATTTTAGAAAATTTTGTTTTGAAATTTTAAAAAAATTATTCCCAACAAAGTATTAATATTATTTTATTTTAGAAAGTTTTATATGATTATTTATACATTTAAAAATTATTTTTTGTGCTTTATTAATTAAAATTTTAATCCTAAATCAATACTTTTTTAACTGGTGCAATGTTTCATCATCATGTTTTGTCCATGTTTATTTTTCTTTTGGTTAAATTGATAAATCATGTCAAAATAATCAATTGTGTATTGTAAAAAAATAGTATGTTTTAATATTTGAAACTATAAAATTATGAATTTATTTATTTCTTTAATAAAAATAATGATTAATAGAGTATTTGTATTATTTATAAAATATAATAGTTTTTTAATTTGGTTGTTTTTTACCATGAAAATATGAAATAAATAATTTTTTATAGAGTTAAATAAATAATTCTATTAAACTTCATTTCATTAAAATAATAGATAATTATTTTACATGATAAGCAATATAAATTAGGAATAAAACTAAATTCAATCTAATGTGTAATGTGGTCAGAATGATCAAAAGTTTTATGTTATAATTAAAAATATTTTTCAAGTTAAAAATGTGGGTTAAACTATCAAAGCCAAATAAATGAGACCATATTGTCATAAAAATATAAAACTGTGATTATAAATTAAGTTGTGACAAGTTGTAGTTAACCACATTTAAATTTAGTGTAGTGTTTTATTGGAAATATTGAAAGTATTTTTTTAAAAATTAATACCGTTTTCTTTTTTAAAATTGCGATTCGCATAATCAAAACCAAAAAATGAGTTTGGATTATTATGAAAATATTGTATAATGATCATGGATTAATTTTTGATCTTTATAAATAAACCACCCATGAATCTGGTGTGTGGCATGGTCATAATGATCAAAATTACGTTTTTAATGTTAAAAACATGTGTTATCAAAAACAAAGAAGGAACTTAGATTTCAAGAAAAATCTAGGAATTTAATATTGGATTAGTATATGATGTGAGAGAACAATACATATGCTAATCTAGCATATGATATAGTCAGAATGTTTGAAAAGTAGTTTTTTAATTTTTCATTATTGTTTAAGTTAAAAATATGGGTGAAAATATAAAAATCGAGGAAATGAACTTAGATTTTTTAAAAAATATAAAAAAATCATGAATTAAATTTTGATGAGTAAAAATATGTCACACATCAATCTGATATGTGTTGTGCTTAAAATGATTCAAAATGAATTTTTATAATTGTAACACCATTTAAAATTATTAATGTGTTATTAATTATAGTTTTTAATTTTTTTATTGCATAAATGTAACTTTTAAATTTAATTTTATTTCAAAAAATGGGACAATCATTGTATATTGATCACTGACTTTTTTAAGTTCAGTTATTTAAATTTTTTTAAAATTATTATATAATAATTAAAAGTTTTCATAATATATAATTATTTAGAAATGTAGAATATATGGTTGAGGTATTATTTTGTTTTATTTTTTAAAGTGTTCCACATCATATAAATATTAAAACAAGATCAATAGTGACCATGAAATGACAATCACTATAGTCTCCCCAAAAAATTGAATGAGAAATAACAACTACCAGATAATTTTTTTCCAAATACACTGAAAAAATATTATGGGTTATATAGTGATCATTATTTGACAATCACTATTGGTTTCAATAATGTATTCCAAATGAAAATCATTATGCTTCGATGAAGGGCTAATACAATCACTTCCTAGCTGTCATTAGGCAACCTCTAAATGGTATATTTTTAGTAGTAGTAGTTTAGAGGTTTGATGAACCCAACTATCTCCATGTATTTTTTTCTAGAATAATAAATGCACAATGAGAAGTGTAAGATGGGGAAAAATGAGAAATAGGGTCAAATGGTATTAGAAGGAAGATGAAAACAAGAATTGCAATGTGATGAGCGTGGAAGACAATTGGGAAGACACAAAGGTTGATTAAAATGAAAACGATATGGACTTAATTAATTTATAATTTAAATATGTGTGTGCATTTGTTTGTGTGTTCATATATTAATTTATGTATATAAATTTTATATTTATAATATTTTTTATAGTGTGTGTTTTTGTATATAATATGTATAAAGTAAATTGTATAATTATTTGTTCTCTTGTTTTAAAAGCTACATCCACATTTAATTACTTTTTCATATAAGTCTGTAAGCATGATTTTAAAACCATGTTTTTATGTCTAACTAGATCTTTATTGTATGTTGGACCTACAACCATGGTTACATAACCCTTTTTGGATGAGCTAGTTCAACCAACATGGAAAAGTGATTTTCAATAGTTTGATCTTTTCCTTTATGTGATTATGATGCTACCTCATTTTCAAGCTTGGACTAATGCATTCCATTTGAGATGTGTCTATTATTGGAGTACATGATTCCTCCCATCTATACAAGTTTAACCATGTCATTACTCTCATTTAAACACACTACTAATAATCACCATATACAACTTATGTTATCGATGATTGTTTATAAATAACACTTAATTCCATTATAATAGCCACACAATGAATATATTACCCTAATAAAACCTTTTCAATTATCACAAATATATTCTTAAAAATTAAATTTCCAATGTTTTTACCTCTCATCCATATAATTTTTAATGCACAACTTACACTATTTTTTATATGTATTGTGTCTTGTATGTGCATATGTTCATACGTATATAATTTTTAGGTATCGCATTTCAAAAAACAATTTTTTATTTCAACAAAAACATCTAAAATTTTCAAAATAAATACATAAATTCACATTTTTAACAATTTTTAGAATAAATTTATTGAATTTGTCTATTCAAAGTCTCATAAAAAAGCATCATATAAATATGTTTTTTTGTGATACATTTAGATGATGATACAGAGAAAGAAAAACTGTTTTTTATTTTAAAAAATTAAAATTGATAAAATATGATTACAAAAAAATTATTAATTCAAAATCCTAAAAAAAATTAAATTAAATAACTATATTTTAAATCATTATTCTAAGAAAAATTATCCAGGTTCTTTTTTTTGAACAGAAAAAACCTGTTACATAATATGTTATCCACATGTCAGTGACCATGAGGTAGAAGGCCTATAGGGCGATGGTGGTATGGAAGGAAACATGGAAGAGATCGAAAATGTATTAGATAGTGGGCGTGAAGTTGTATATTTGGTAGAGGAGGAGGGAGGAGTTTTGGTCTCCTTCCTCGTTAGGCACATAGTTGAACCACAAATCCACTGGGAGGAGGTGTAAAATGTGGTCCATGGATGGGGGTGATCGGCTTTCGTGGGGACTCCGGATTTCGGTGAATTAGAATTAGGCATGGGTGGGGAATGGATGAAAGTCCCTTTCTAGCTCTAGGGATGGGATAAAACCTCCCAAATGTAGAAATTCCTCCCGCTCCATGGGGGATGAGTACAGAAGATGCAGAAAAGGAATGAAATTTAACTGAGAACCAATGATTTATATCAGAACTGTGCCCATGCTAATGGTCCACGATTCTTCCAACTGTCACATTACACCCCACCTCATTTTCCCAACCTCACGACTATCGACTCCCCCACCCCTCTCTCTTCCTTCCCTACTACCACGTTGCCCCGCCTCCTTCCATCAAGCCCCATTCCCATCCATCCCCCATCCCACCGCCGATATCCATCCACCCTCTTTCCAAAATAGAGCCCCTATATTAGGTAATCCTTTCATTTCAGGTAAAAATTACAGTTTATAATTTCCCATCCTTCTCCTTTAATTGATAGTGGTGATTTATTGATGTTATTCATTTTCTCAGTATTCTAATGTGACTACATATATAGATCTTTATTTGCTTTATGTTTTTAGGGGATCTTATTAGGAATCATAATTTTTTTGGGGCCATACCCTCGTTTATTCAATGGTGCTTGGTATTTTTTTATAATTTATGGTTGTTTTTGTTGTAATACTTGGTTTATGTTGAGTACAAATTCATGAAGTCTTTACTTTTACTTTGAAGTTGTAAGTTACTTTTTTAAATAACAATAATTTAAAAACATTGGGTCTCTTTAAATTTTTTATTCTTCTATATCCATGTCTTTCTTTTAGATGAAAACATGGATCTACAACATCCATGTCTCCAAGAGAACTTGTGAAACATCAATGTTTTTCACTAAAAATTATCTTCGTGCATAGAAGGATTTTCCAAAGGGTCTTCAAGTTAGTGGAAGGACAATGTGTGTATCTTCATACATTTGATGAAATTATAGTGATATTTTAATTTCATAAAAATAATAATTTTCTTAAATTTTATATCTTTAAATAAAAATAATTCTTCATTATTTCTCTTCAATTTATTTTATGATACTATTTCATAACAAACCATGTCATGCAATTTAGTTAACTTATCCATTTAATGAATATTTTATGATATTATTTCATAACATGTTATGACTTAAATTTTATATGTTTCCACCCTTTTCTTATTTCACTATATTCTATAACATATCTCAGTATATCTATAAGTGGCCTTTAATTTACTTAATTTCAGTTTAAACCAAAAAAAAGTAACCATGGATAAACCATAATATTTCATAATTCAAATCGGTTGGATTGACACAATGGAAATTTAAAAATAATAGCATCAAAAGGTTATATGTGTGTATTTATATTTTCATATTTCACTTCTATAAGACAATGTGATCCTTCTTTTTCTCTTGTCCTAAATTTTAACTTAATTGAAAATTATTTTAGCGATTGAAATGATTAGTTTTCTTATTAAGTAATAAATATAGTTACCATATTAATTTCATTTTGCATTTTAATAAGTTTTTATGACATTTTATGTAATTTCTTAATGCTTACAGTGTTCCAATGATTTTCTTCATTGGTTTTATCATTATTCATTCAAGAATTAAAGGCCTCATTAGGCTTGTAGTATTCCATTAACTGAAAAATCCTATAATCTATGAATTCTATCTCTTATTGTTCTTGTTGATATCCATCAAATTGGGTTTCCAGCAAATTATTCACCATAAAGGGTACTCAATAAACCATCATTAATTTTCTAGGCTAAAAGGTAGATATCAATATCAAGGATGAAATATAATAGTATGCTTATTTCTAAAATTCTCAATCTGTTCTATAGAGTATGGTTCATGAACCTATTCATACAATAAAAAACATTAACACCCACACACATAAAATAGAAAATTAAAAAAAATAGAAAATTAAAAATAAGTGAACCAAGAAATTAATACTATGAATTTTTTTCTAGTTATATGGATATTATCACAAAAAATTGTACTAAAAATATTTAACACCACTAAGTATCATCATTTCATATGGGAGGTGATTCAAACATTAGAAAATTATATTCATTCCATTTATACTACTGAAACTACTAAAATTTAGTATGGTAGTGGGGAGTCTAAGATCGATCCACTGGGAATGGGTCACAAATCCCATCCACGTGAGTCTTTCATAATTTTTAGTTTAAAATGTCAAAATAGAGAACAAAAAATATGAAAGGAAAATTATAAACATAGAAATTTGACAATGAATTAATTTTTATTGAAATAGAGATGGTTGAATAAATTCAAATTAGTTTTTTTCTAAAAATTATATCTTTATTAACTCATGTAATTGGATGAATTTATTTATTGAAAGAATCCATCAAGGAAATTTATCTTCACTTGGTGAATTTTAACTAATACTATCCTATTTATTTTAATTCCAAATAGTAGAAGGTATCTAACTAAACTAAATTTATTTAAGTGCCAATATCTATTATAAATGAAAAATAATGTCTAATATCACAGTCCCATACTTTTCTATCACATTGGGTATCCTTAATTTTTTTTATCTAAAAAAACAATAATATAGTAAAAATATATATTAAACTCAATATAATAATGAATCAATAAATTAAATAGACATGAAAAATAAATCTATTAATAATCAATCACTATCCTCCTTCTCTTGATTTGTCATCACATAAGTGACTAATCTCTCATAAAAGTATTACCATCCATCATGAATTAATATTTTTTATTAAGAGTTAAAGAATAATTTAACTTACAAGATAAAATCAGGGAAAATATTATTGGTAGATTGAAAAACTTAACAAACATTAAAGGATTTAATTACACACTCTTCATTAACAATATCGTTATTAATGTTACCTATAAAAGATTATAAGTCATTAAATGTGTATTTTCTCTTAATGAAATTCATAATTATGATCTCTTTTAACTTTATACTATATCACAGTTTGATGTAAGGGGTTATTTTTCAATTATATGTATGTAAATTAAAAGCTCTTATGTATTTCACTTGAGTGGAATTATTCATATTGCAATATCATGGTTTGTGTTCCATAAGGCTTATCTCCAGCATTCCAAATTCTGATTCCCCAAGGTTTATGGTGTATAATTTTGATAAATCTACCATGATATACTTCTTAAAATAATTATTTTGGGTAGTTTGAGATATGATAGTGTCTTTAGTTGCAGTGAAAGATTTATTTTCTTCACCAATTACCAATATAATTCTATTTTTCATTCTAAAGATTATAACCATAACACAATGTTACTTGGATCCTACACATTTACTATTATACAAGAATCTTGCAGCATAGTGCTTCTTATTCAAGGAGCAAGATCTAATTTTAATTTTCTATGTTTTTTTTTCATATATTCCATATGGAATTGGATATCCAATTATTTAGTGATCACCTCCTTTCAATTCATACACATCTCCAACCAAACTCAGTGGTACTACAATATCAATGGCAGCAACATCATTTCTTTTATAATTTCTTTAATTTAATAATCAATCCTCTAAAAAATCCAAACATCTCCATCCTAATACAAATCCTTGAGAAAAAAATCAGTTGGATATTGATTGATTATTTAAATATTAAAATCATTAGAAATTATTATGTATGTTTTTGGGGTTTTAGTCAACACACCAGATACTCCCACCCTACTAATTCCATCCTTAGACCACATTAAGAGTTATTAAAGGAAATGGTTTTATTTTATGGCTCATATTAAAGTGAATAATTATCCAAAATGACTTAATAATTGGAATTTAAAATTTAAAATTGATAATTTAGTGATGGTGGGAAGTGTGTTTCTATAATATAAGACACAAAGGGGTTTCTTGAGTGAGTGAAAAAGAGTAGAGTGTAGAAATAGGAGTAAAGAGGATGTGACAACTATTAATATATCAAGATATTGGTTTGAATATGTTTATATAGGTGTAATCCTTGAACATTTATGATCAAAGAGATACTATGATGAAATAGAATAAAATGGTTCTATAGTACATTTCTATGTCTGTTATTAGTGATTGATGATCAAGAATTATATATCCATAAAGATATCATAATTATAGTATAATTAAGAAGTTATATGGTGAGGAAGTTTTTTCTTGTTGAATTTTAGAGTTTCAATTTTCATAGTCAAGAATTAGTGGTGATAATGTTTTAATTGTAGATTTAGATGTTTTTGGTAATAAATTATTCTTTTTTTGTCTCATTGGAGATTTGTACCACGTCATTGTAGATTTAGATGTTTTTTGGTAATAAATTATTATTTTTTGTTATCTCATTGGAGAGTTATACCACATACTCACCATCAAAATCATGCAAGAGGGTTTTCTTCACATAATGAATCTAGAAATCTAATATTTCTAACAGAAATTGACCTATATGAAGCTCTCAATTCTCTAATATATCATTTGTGAAGGTCCTCATTTACCCTAACATATCTTTTGGAAACTCCCTACTACCATTACATGAAATCCAGTTACCTTTAACAATCCATGAATGACCTATATATAGATCCATATTTCATTGAATTTCCATTATATAGGGTTCCCTTACCCTTATGTAGCACCCATTTACCTTTTCGTAGATCTAGTTTCTTGGGGGATACCTTTCTACAACTTGTGATAATTTAAAGTTACCTTTCATTTGATCATATAAATTGATCGACCACATGAGTAAATGATTGACTATGAACCACTTGGATCAACTACATGATAGTGAGGACTAATCACATGATAAGAGGAATGATTGTGACTATATATTGTGTGGGTTTTGGTCAACCACACATATAATTTACTTACCATGGAGATCGAACCTGCAATTGTTGATGAATATCGTGAGTTAACAGATCATCTGCAAGACTTAATGACTGATTACGTGCCTTAGTGGATCGAACACATGAATGAATGTGAAATGGATCAATCATAAGCATCAAGACATATAAAACCTTTTAAATTTATTCAGTCAAGATCACATATTCTTCAAACTACCTCTATCCATGCTCAATCACTTACAAACATATTAAATCCCCTTTATGAGTTTATGAAACATCCTCTTCTCAATTCCCATGAACTTTCAGAATGTATACTCAACCTTGAGCATCAAATATATTTCATTTCACTTTAATCATAATAAAAAATAAAGCTTCATTCATGTGTTGTTCCACACATATTACAGGAGTCACATGCAATATCATATTGGGATATTGTCATTTTACCAATTCATGGGTCTTGAATCCCCAACCATCAAACTCCAATATGATAGCCATATATCACATATTATAATAGTTCTTCAAGTTTTACACTGTAGAAATAATTTCAATTTTTGTGGGGTTAATTTAGATAGCATTTAAGGTTTATGTGTTTTAATTTGCAAGGTCTAAATATACGAAATTCATTTTAACTGTTTTTTGTATATGAAATATTGTTCATGTGTTTAATTTCAAAGGTTGAAAATTTTGAATGTTGAATTAAATAAGTTATTAATTATTTATATTATAATATGCATGTGCTTTTAGCATGTTTAATTTTATGTTTAATTTTTAAAATATTTAAAACTGATTTTTTTATTCTTCTCAGCTACAATGATTATTTCTATGTGGGACTGTTACAAGGATTTCCTTGTTGGCCTGTGTTCTTGATTTCTTAATTGTGCATTACTTTAGGATTAAATGTGAGTTATTGATCATTATAATATTGTAGCTTAGGAGAACCCCTTTTGTGTTTCTTGGTGTGTTTCTTTATTGAGTATATTAAGATGAATATCCATCATTAGTTTTTGGCCTGCAACCATGTGTCATGTACCCCAGAATGACTATAAATCACAGGGAAATTATCTTATTATTATTTTTAATGTGTAAGGGTTTATGAAATGTCAAAAGAATGTGTGGTCTCTCATCAATGATTGAATATATAGTTTTTAAAGTATTGATGCCCTTTAAAAACACACCAGGGTGGGGGGTCAAAACCAACCAAAAGGTCTTGGAATGACATTAAATCATATGAAAACAACCATAGAGTAAATTGTGAAATGATTTAAAAGATGGTATGTCAATCAAAGGATTAATTTTCCTAAGATTATGGAAAATTCACTTTTAGAGTCATAAAACATCAAAACATGAATTTAAAGGTCATATCAATAGAAAATGACTTCAGAATGACTTGAATATGTAAGAAAATTGTCTTATTATTATTTATGATGTGTAAGAGTGGATGAAACGTCAATAATATGTGCAGTCTTCCTAAAATGACCAAATATGTGGTTTTTAAAAGTTTGACGTCCTTTAAAAAGGTGTGCCTAGGGGTAAAAACCAACTTAACGATATATGAATGTCGTGAAATCAGGAAAAAATTAACATAGAGTGAATTGTGATATGTCAAGTAGAAAAAATGTCAATCTGATCTGGAATTTTCCTGGAAGGACTGAAAATACAATTTTAGTTTTATAAAACACCAAAACAAGTGTTTAAATATACATAGAAAATGACCTCATAATGATTTGAAATCATAGGAAAATCATCTTTTTTTATGTGTATGAGGAGACACCACATCAATCAGATGCGTGGTCTTCCTGGAAGGACTGAATATGAAATTTTTAAAGGATTTAAACCCTTTAAAAACACATATGGGGTCAAAACCAACCGAACAACATCTGAATGTCATGATTTCTGATGAAAAAAACTATAGAGTGAATTATAAAATGGTCAAGAAGATGATACTTCAATATGAGGTGTCATTTGTCCGGGATGATGGAAAACACACTTTTAGTGTCATAAAACACCAAAACATGCATTTAATGGTCATATATAAATGAAACAACTTTTGAATGACTTGAAATCATAGGAAACACATCTTATTATTTTTCATGATGTGTATGAGAAGACGACATATCAATTGGATGAGCGGTTTGCACGAAATTACTGAATAAGAATTTTTTAAAGGTTCGACACCCTTTAAAAACACATGGGGGTTCAAAACCAACCAAAAAACCTCTGAAGATCATGAAATTAGACTAAAACAACCATATAGTGGATTTTGAAATGGTCAAGCATATGGTAAGTCATTCGTAGGTTTCGTTTTCTTAGATGATAGGAAACACACATTTAGTGTTATAAAACAAAAAAATGTGTGTTTAACAGTAAAAAATATAGTAAATTAATTTGTAATGACTTGAAATTAAAGTAAAAAGTTTTTATTATTATTCTTGATGTGTACGAGAAGACGACTTGTCAATCAGATAAGTGGTCTACTCGGAATTACTGAATATGCAGTTTTTAAAGTTTTAACGCCATTTAAAAACACATGGTGGTAAAAACCAACCAAAAGACCCCATAAGGGATTGAAATAAGAAAACAAAAACAATAGAGTAAATTTGTAAATGGTTGAGGAGATGATACGTCAATCAGAGGTGTCGTTTTCATGGGATGATGGAATAATCAATTTTAGCATAAAAACACCAAAATGTGAGTTTAACAGTCAGATATATATCAAACAATACTAGAATGCCATAAAATTATAGAAAAACCATAATATTTTTATTCGATATGTGTAAGACTAGATAAAACATCAATCGGATGAGCATTTTCCCCCAAAATACTGAATATGTGGTTTTTAAAGGTGTGACACCCTTTAAAAAGGTGCATCTGGTGGTAAAAACCAACCGAAACACATATGAATTTTGTGAAATTAGATAACAAAAACCATACATGAATTATAAAATTATTGAGTAGAAGGAATATGAATCCAAACTGGCATCTATCTAGGAGGACCGAAAACACATTTTTAGTGTCATAAAACACCAAACCACACATTTAACGGCCATATCCTTAGAAAATGATCCCAAAATGATGTGAAATTATAGAGAAACCATTTAATTATTATTTTTGATGTGTATGAGTAGAAAAAATGTCAATCATATGTGTGTTCTATTCGAAACGACTGAATATGGAATTTTTAAAGGTTTGACGCCCTTTAAAAACACACGAAGGGTCAAAATCAACTGAACGACCTCTGAATTCCATAAAACCGTAGGAAAAAAAATCTTTGAGTGTATAAGGTACTTCAATCGATGGTGTTGTTTTCCCTACATGATGAAAAACACAATCTTAGTGTCATAAAATACCAAAACACATGTTTAACAGTCAGATATATAGAAAACTCCCTTAGAATGACTTGAAATCATAGAAAAATCGGCTTATTATTATTCTTAACATGTAGGAGAAGATAAAACCTCAATAAGATGAGCAGTATGTCAAGAATGAATGAATATGTGGTTTTTAAAGGTTTGACGCCCTTTAAAAATGTGTTTTTAGGGAGAAAAACCAACCGAATGGCATCCAGATGCTGTGAAATCAGACAACAACAACCGTATTGTGAATTGCGAAATGGTCGAGAAGAAAAAAGGTCAATATGATTTGGAATTTTCCCGGGATGACAAAAAAATGCATGTTTAGTGTCATAAAACATCAAAACGCATATTTAATGGTTAGATCCATAGAAAAAGACCGTGTAATGGGATGAAATAATAGGACTATTGTAACATCCAAAGATTTTAAAAGGAAACACCAAGTGCTTAAATGAACTACTAAATAATATGTGAGATTTATAAACTAACTATTAAACATAATTTTTCTATTTCTATGTTTTTAATTTTGAAAAATGGAAATACACGGTTGTGATCAGTAAGTTTTTTGGAGTCTGATTGAACAAACTTAATGTTTGGTGAATAGTAACCTACCATAATGAATAGTAATATATCCTTATGAATAGTAATGTTACCATTATGAATAGAAACATACCATTATAAATAGTAAACTCATCTATGATAGTATATATATAAGATTTAATTAAAAGTATGATATACCAATATCTTGAAATAAATAAATAAATGTTTTAAAATTGTTATTTTTCGAATAAAATATTATCTAATTTAAAAACTAAATTTATCATATTTAGAAAATTATTTTGATAAAATGGACTTCATTTTTGGATTCTACACATCAAAAAATTGTTGGGGTGAATTTTTGGTAATTTCCTGAAATACTTGAATTTTTTATGAATAGTAAAATACGATGATTTAAAAATTAAGCTAAATACTTGATTTAAGGAGTCATGAATGATGTTTTGATGATTTAAGAACACTTATCTCGAAATCAAATGCACTTATTACCATTTATGGTCTTATAATAATAACTATTGATTGTCTTGTGGAAAAATAATAAAATAATGATTAAAATAAGGGAAAACTCCTCCTCTGCTCCACTATAAATACCACCCGCTCCCCCTCTTCCTTCCACACCTATAAAGCCTTGATACTTTACTAAGTTCTACCCAATAATACTCCCAATACCCTTCCCCACATCCAATACCTTTTGGTCTCACCAAAAGGAAAAAACCAAGGGCCTTAAGAAGGATCTCAAGGAGAAGAGATCAATAGGTAAACATCCTCTTTTGTTTTCTTTCGTTTCTTTTCATTTTCTTTTCTATTCCTATTCTTTCATCACCTCCCCTTATCCAAGAGGAATTAATTATAAAGTATCTTACATATTCTGGATTTCATTATGTTTATTTAAGATTCACTATTATACTTCTTCTCCTCTCCCACTTATTCTAGAAATAAAAACACCGTCTGTGATGTGTCGATTTACAGACATCGTGGATGATGTGTTTTCAATTTCTTTTACTTACTTAAAAACTGGTCATGAAACCATTTTTATGGTAGAACAAGATTATAATTTAGGTATTATATTTTATGTAAGGTTCTGTAGTCTTTTTTTACACATGATATTAATTTACAAATCAAAATGAGTTCGTTATTATCAAAGAACCACCAAAATGATCTAAACGAACATCATTAATGTTTTAACTAATAAATCACCCTCATATAAGAATTAAAAATGATAAATGGTATAATTTAAGGTTAAGGAAACATGAATATACCATTTCATTCTACTTCTGTAATTTCATATGACAATAGAATCAAATACAAACCAGCCATGGAAATCATGTAAAGAACGCACCCGAAACAATAGAAGGAACAAAATATTAATAACCGAAGGGTAAAATGATGTTAAGAAATGATCATATAAGGTGTTATAAACATGAATATGTTTCTTTAAGATATTAATAATACTATTTTAACTATTATACATGAGGTTTAAACACATTTTAAGTAACACAAATCCGAGGTAAGGAAATTCTTAACCCAGTTTCCATTCTTTGGGTTAACCTTCTCCTTTATTCATTATTTGGTATTGAGAATATTTGTATGATGAATTTTTGTTTATATTATGTATTATTATGTGTATTTATAGTTTATACACATATCTATTCCATTATATTAATTCTCACTCCAATTATATTTGTAATAGACTCTTTAACTAAAACATTGTTTTAAATGTTTTAAAGATATATTCTTCTAAATCATTATATTTTATGTCTATGTATTCCAAATGGTTTTTATGAATGTATCTATATGGTTATTAATGTTCTAATTACACTTATGTTTTTTGAAAATGGATCTTTTTCATTTTTTGTAAGGTTCCTTCTTTTGAAATCCTTTTTAAATGTCTCTTTTGCGTAAATTCAAGAAGAATAATTTTTTATATACGGTGTGAGAGATTTCTCCCACTTTCATAACACTTTTATATTGTAATGATTATTTTATACATTTTAATAATTATTTTTGAAAAATATGATTTCATTATTATTTTGGATGTTTTTATTTCATTTTTATGAAAAGAAGGGTATTTTCATATGTGAATGTGTTTTTCTAATGGGATTAAATGGGTTATCAAGTGATTTATTCATGATATGTTCCTTGGACATAGTTATGTTGGGTTGATCCCATTATAGCTCAAGATATGTTGGGTTGATCCCATTATAGCTCATGATATGTTGGGTTGAGCCCATTATAGCTCAAGATATGATAGGTGAGCCCCATTATAGCTCTCCAATGCATTGGGTACTCTGGAGATGGAAGTTGACCGAGTGGTTATTCCATGTGTAAGGGTGATTGTAAGAGTGATATGGTACATATTTCCCAAGGCAACTACATGATATTTATATGCATGATTATGAATTTTCAAGAAAGGGGTTTTATAGGGTTTTCTTTTTTCCACCAGACTAATGGTTTTTCATTCTTTATGAACCTTACTGATCTTTTTGTGCTCATAATATGTTTTTAAAATGTTTTTATAGGATTCCATAGATGTTCAAAGGATAGTTAAGGTTATACTGCATATAAATCTAATTAGTTATATTATAATTATTCTTTGTAAACTCTGATTCAATATATGTAATTTGTTTTCTAATTCTCTAGAACCTAGACCAGAAAAGGTCCTCTATTGTATTTAATGTTATGTATTTATTCAAGTTTATTTTATAAAAAAATTACACAACATTTGTAAAGGGTTAAAACCAGGTTTCGAGTTTGGGTCTTTATAGTTGGTACCAGAGGAGGGGTCTAGAAAACTTTGATGATTAGACGTTGCCATTTTTGAAAACAAATTTAAGTGATAATTTTTACTTTTAAACTTCTAGTTAATTAAGTACACATAATAAAATAGTTTTTCTTAATCATCAATATGTAAATTTATAAATATAAGTAAAATGAACGAATTGTGAGGGTGAAATTCATTTGGGAGGGGGATAATGTAACATCCTTAGATTTTAAAAGGAAACACTCTATGCTTAAATGAACTACTAAATACCATGTGACCTTTATAAAATAACCATTAAAAATAATTTTTATGCTTTTGTGTTTTGAATTTTAAAAAACAGACATATACGGTTGTGATCAATATGTTTTTTGGAGTCTGATAGAACAAACTTATTTTTTTGGTGAATAGTAACCTACCCTTATGAATAATAACCTACCCTTATGAATAGTAGTGTTACCCTTATGAATAGTAACATACATTTATAAATAGTAGCCTCACCTACGATAGTATATATATAATATTTAATTAAAAGTATGATATACCCATAACGTGGAATAAGTAAATAAATGTTTTAAAATTGTTATTTTTTGAATAAAATATTATTTTATTTAAAAAATAAATTTATCATATTTAGAAAATTATTTTAATAAAATTGAATTCATTTTTGGATTCTACACATCAAAAAATGGTCGAGGTTAATTTTTGATAATTTTCTGAAATACTTGAATTTTTTATGAATAGTGAAATACAATAATTTAAGAATTAAGCTAAATATTTTATTTAAGGAGTCATGGATGATGTTTTTCTGATGTAAGAACACATATATCCAAATAACATGCAATTATTACTATTTTTGGTCTTGGAATCATAACTATTTATTGTCTTGTGGAAAAATAATAAAATAATGATTAAAATAATGGAAAACTCCTCCTCTCCTCCACTATAAATACCACCCCCTCCCCCCTCTTCCTTACACTCCTATAAAGCATTGATACTTGCCTAAGTTCTATGAAATAATACTCCCAATACCTTTCAACATGTCCAATACCTTCAAGTCACACAAAAAATCCAAAACCAAGGGCCTTAAGAAGGATCTCAAGGAGAAGGGATCAAGAGGTAAACATCCACTTTTGTTTTCTTTCTTTTCTTTTCATTTTATTTTCTCTTATTATTATTTCCTCACCTACCCTTATCCAAGAGGAAATAATGATCCAGTATCTTACATAGTATGGATTTCATCATTTTTATGTACGATTCACCATTATACTTCTTCTCCTCTCCCTCTTATTCTAGAAATAAAAACACTATCCGTGATGTGTCGATTTACCGACATCATGGAGGATGTATTTTCAATTTATTTTACTTCATTCAATACTGGTCATGAAACCATTTTTATGATTGAACCAGATTATAGTTTATTTATTATATATTATTTAATTTTTTTTAATCTTTTTTCACACACGATATTAATATACAAAACAAAATGAGTTCGTTATTATTGAAGAACCACCAAAATGATCTAAACGAACATCATTAATGTTTTAACTCATGAATAATCCTCATATAAGAGTTAAAAATGATAAATGGTATAATTTAAGGTTATGGAAACATGAAAATACCATTTCATTTTATTTCTATAATTTCATACGACAAGAGAATCCAATACAAACCAGCCATGTAAATCATGTAAAGAACGCACCTGAAACAATAGAAAAAACATAATGCTAATGATTAAAAGGAAAAATTATGTTATGAAATGATCATATAAGGTGTTATAAACATGAATATGTTTCTTTAATATATTAATAATAATCTTTTAACCATTATACGTGAGGTTTAAACACGTTTGAAGTAAGATGAACCCGAGGTAAGATAATTCTTAACCCAATTTCTATTCTTTGTGTTAACCTTATCCTTTATTAATTATGCGGTATTGAGATTATTTGTGTGATTAATTCTTGTTTATATTATGTTTTATTATGTTTATTTACAGTTTATACACATATCCATTCCATGATATTAATTCTCACTCCAATTATATTTGTATGGGACTCTTTAACTAAAACATTATTTTACATGTTTTAAAGATTTATTCTTCTAAATCAATATATTTTATGTCTATGTCTTCCAAATGGTTTTTATGAATGTATCTATATGGTTATTAATATTCTAATTACAGTTATATTTTTTAAAAATGGGAAATTTTCATTTTTTTGTAAGTTTCCTTATTTTGAAATCCTTTTTAAATGTCTCTTTTGTGTAAATTGAAGAAATCTACTTTTTTTATATATAGTGTGAGTGATTTATCCCTATTTAATGAAACTTTTCTATTGTAATGATTCTTTTATATGTTTTAATAGTTAGTTTTGAAAAATATTATTTCATTAATATTTTCGAGATTTTTATTTCATTTTTATGAAAAAAGGGTATTTTGATATGTGAATATTTTTTGCGCATGGGATTAAATGAGTTATCAAGTGATTTATTCATGATATGTTCCTTGGACATAGTTATGTTGGGTTGAGCCCATTATGGATAAAGATATGTGGGGTTGATCCCATTATAGCTCATAATATGTTGGGTTAATCCCATTATATCTCAAGATAAGATGGGTGAACCCCATTATAGCTCTCCAATGAATTGGTTACTCCAGAGATGGAAGTTGACCGAGTGGTTATTCCATGTGTAAGTGTGATTGTTCGTGTGATATGGTAAATATGTTCCAAGGAAACTACATGATGTTTCTATGAATGATTATGACTTTTCAAGAAAAGGGGTTTTAAAGGGTTTTCTTGTACCCACTGGACTAATGGTTTTTCATTCTTTATGCACCTTACTGAGCTTTTTGTGCTCATCATATGTTTTTAAAATGCTTTTCACATGATTCCTTATATGTTAAAAGGACAGTTAAGGTGCTACTGCATATGAATCAAATTAGTTATATTGTAATTATTTTTTATAAACTCTAATTCAATATATGTAAGTTTTTTTCTAATTATCCAGAACCTAGACCAGAAAAGGCCCTCTATTGTATTTAATGATGTGTATTTATTCAAGTTTCTTTTATAAAAAAAGTACACACTATTTGTAAAGGGTTGAACCTGGGTTTTGGGTTCAGGTATTTATAGTTAGTATTAAAGGAGGAGTCTAGACAACTTTAGATATTAGACGTTGCCATTTTTTTAGAAAAATTTAAGTGATAGTGTTTACTTTTAAGCTTATAGTTAATTATCTACACATAAGAAAATAGTTTTTCTTAATTATCGACATGTAAATTCAGAAATATATGTACAATGAATGAATTATGAGGGCACAATTCATTTGGGGGGGTATAATGTAACATCCCAAGATTTTAAAAGGAAAAATGATGTGATTAAATGAACTACTAAATACTACGTGACCTTTATAAACTAACCATTAAACATAATTTTTCTTCTTCTATGTTTTGAATTTTGAAAAACGGACATACATGGTTGCAATCAGTAAGTTTTTTGGAGTCTGATAGAACAAACTTAATTTTTGGTGAATAGTAACATACTGTTATGAATAGTAATGTTACCTTTATGAATAGTAACCTACCCTTATAAATAGCAACCTCACATATGATAGTATATATATTAGATTTAATTAAATGTATGATATACCCATATCTTGGAATAAGTAAATAATTGTTTTAAAATTGTTATTTTTCAAAAAAAATATTACTTTAATTAAAAACTAAATTTATTATATTTAGAAAATTATTTTGATAAAATTAAATTTATTTTTGGATTCTACACAGTGAAAAATGGTTGGGGTGAATTTTTGGTAATTTTCTAAAATACTTGAATTTTTGATGAATAATGAAATACGATAATTTAAAAATTAAGCTAAATACTTGATTTAAGGAGTCATGGATGATATTTTTCTGATTTAAGAACACTTATCTCGAACTCACATGAAATTATTACTATTTTTGGTATTATAATCATAACTATTTCATGTCTTGTGGAATAATAAAAAAATAATTATTAAAATAAGGGAAAACTCCTCTTCTCCTCCACTATAAATACCACCCAATCCCCCCTCTTCCTTCAAAACCTCTAAAGCCTTTATCCTTGACTAAGTTATACCCAATACTCCTTAAAATACCCTTCCCTATGCCCAAGACCTTTTGGTCTCACCAAAAGGCCAAAACCAAGGGCCTTAAGAAGGATCTGAAGGAGAAGAGATGAATAGGTAAACATCCTCTTTTGTTTTCTTTCATTTCATTTCATTTTCTTTTCTATTATTATTCTTTCCTCACCTACCGTTATACAAGAGGACTGAATGATAAAATATATTACATATTCTGGATTTAATCATGTTTATGGGAGATTCACCATTATACTTCTTATCCTCTCCCACTTATTCTAGAAATAAAAACACCATCTGTGATGTGTCGATTTACCAACATCATGGATGATGTGTTTTCAATTTATTTTAATTCTTTCAAGACTGGTCATTAAACCATTTTTTTAGTTAAACCAGATTATAATTTATGTATTATATCTTATGTAAGGTTCTATAATCTTTTTGTACACATGATATTAATTTAAAAAAATGTTTTTTTATTATCAAAGAACCACCAAAATGATCTAAATGAACATCATTAATGTTTTAACTGATGAATCATCCTCATATAAGAATTAAAAATGATAAATGTTTTAATTTAAGGATAAGGAAACATGAAAATAATATTTCATTCCACTTCTATAATTTCATACGACAAGATAATCAAATACAAACTGGCCATGGATATCTTGTAAAGGACGCACCTGAAACAATGGAAGGAACAAAATACTAATAATTAAATGGTAAAATGATGTTATGAAATGATAATATAAGGTTTTATAAACATGAATATGTTTCTGTAAGATATTAATAATACTCTTCTAACCATTATACATTAGGTTTAAACAAATTTGAAGTAAGATGAACCTGAGGTAAGGGAATTCTTAACCCAATTTCCATTCTTTGGGTTAACATTCTCCTTTATTCATTATGTGGTATTGAGATTATTTGTGTGATGAATTTTTGTTTATATTATTTTTTGTTATGTATATTTACTGTTTATACACATATCCATTCTATTCTATTAATTCTCACTCCAATTATATTTGTAATAGACTCTTTAACTAAAAAATTGTTTTAAATGTTTTAAAGATTTATTCCTCTAAATCATTATATTTTATGTCTATGTCTAACAAATGGTTTTTATGAATGTATATATATGGTTATTAATGTTCTAATTACAATTATTTTTTTTGAAAATGGATCTTTTTAATTTTTTTGTAAGGTTCCTTTTTTTTGAAATCCTTTTTAAATGTCTCTTTTGCATAAATTCAAGAAGACTACTTTTTTATATATGGTGTGAGAAATTTCTTAGGCTTTCATGAAAATTTTCTACTATAATGATTCTTTTATATTTTTTAATATTTATTTTTGAAAAATATTATTTCATATTATTTTTGAGGTTTTTATTTCATTTTTATGAAAGAAGGGTATTTTGATATGTGAATGTGTTTTGCTTATGGGATTAAATGAGTTATCAAGTGATTTACTCATGATATGTTCCATGGACATATTTATGTTGGGTTGAGCCCATTATAGCTCAAGATATGTTGGGTTGATCCCATTATAGCTCATGATATGTTGGGTCGAGCCCATTATAGCTTAAGATATGATGGGTGAGCCCCATTATATCTCTCCAATGCATTGGGTACTCCGAAGATGGAAGTTGACCGAGTGGTTATTCCATGTGTAAGGGTGATTGTAAGAGTGATATGGTAAATATGTACCTAGGAAGCTACATGATGTTTCTTTGCATTCTTATGAATTTTTAAGAAAAGGGTTTTTAAAGGGTTTTCTTGTTTTCAATGGACTAACAATTTTTCATTCTTTATCCACCTTACTGACCTATTTGTGCTTATCCCAAGTTTTTAAAATATTTTTCACTTGATTTATTAGATGTTAAAATGATAGTTAAGGTGCTACTGCAGATGAATCCGATTAGTTATATTGTAATTATTTTTTGTAAACTCTAATTCAATATATGTAAGTTGTTGTCTAATTTTCTAGAACCTAGACTGAAAAGGCACTATTTTGTATTTATTAATGTGTATTTATTCAAATTTCTTTTATAAAAAAATTACATAGCATTTGTAAAGGGTTGAACCCGGGTTTCAGGTTCGGTTTTTTTTCAACCACAGTCTAATTTTTATTTTTGACATGTAAAAGGAGAGGACATGTCAATTGGAAGTGTGGTCTTTCCATAACGATCAAATATGTGGGTTTTAAGGGTTTGATGACTTTTAAAAAAACACAGGGGGTAAAAACCCAAAAAACAACCTCCAAATGTCATGAAATCATACTAAAAAAATCTTATTGTGAATTATGAAATGATCGAGTAGATGGTACATCAATCAGGGGTGTTGTTTGTCCAAGATGACGGAAAACACACTTTTAGTGTCATAAAACACCAAAACATGCATTTAAAGGTCATATATATATATATATAAACCTTTTAATGACTTGAAATCACAAGAAAACTATATTATTATTGTTTTTGGTGTGTATGATAAACTGACACATCAATCAGACGAGTGTTCTGCCTAATGACGTAATATGATATTTTTATATGTTTGATGCCCTTTAAAATGGTGAGTCTTGGGGTCAAAACCAAATGAATGAAACCCAAATTCCCTGAAATTAGATAAAAACAACTTTAGAGTAAATTTTTAAATGGTTCAGTAGAAGGAACGTCAATATGAGTTGTCGTTTACCTAGGAGGACTGAAAACACACTTTTTGTGTCATAAAACACCAAAACACACATTTAATAGTTATATCCATATAAAAAAACTTTGGAATGAATTGAAATCAAATGAAAACCATAAAATTATTATTTTTGAAATTTATGAGGAGACGACACATAAATCAGACTTGCGGTCTCTCTAGAATGCCCGAATTTGTGATTTTAAAGGTTTAACGCCCTTTAAAAACACACGGGAGGTCAAAACACACTGAACAACCTTAGAATACCATAAAAACATAGGACAAAAATCGTAGAGTGAATTTTGAAATGTTCGAGTAGACTATATATCAATTGGAGGTGTCGTTTGCTCGGGATGATGGAAAATACAATTTTAGTGTTATAAAACCCAAACATGTGTTTAACAGTTAGATATATAAAAAATGACCTCATAATGAATTTAAATAACCAAAAAATAAAATAATTATTATTCGTGTTGTGTACGAGTAGATTTCATATCAATCAGATGAGCGATCTGTTCAGAATGATTGAATATGTAGTATTTAAAGGTTTGATGTCCTTTAAAAGGATACATATGGGGGTTAAAACCAACCAAATGACATACAAATGCCCTGAAATTATAAGAAAATGTATAGTGATTTGTGAAATGGTCGAGAAGATGAAATGTCAATTCGAGCTAATGTTTTCCTAGGAGGAACAAAAATGCTCTTTTAGTATCATAAAACACCAAAATTCACATTTAATGGCCATATCCATAGAAAGAGACTCTGCAATGACAATAAATCAGAGGATAATTTTCTAATTTTTTTTGTACAAGGAGACGACACATCAATAAGATGTTTAGTCTATCTTGAATGACTGAATATGTAGTCTTTGAAGGTTTGTCACCCATTAAAAACACGTGGGGGGTAAAAAATAAACTGAATGACGTTCTAATGACATGAAATCATAGGATTAAAACCATAGTGTAAAATTTGAAATGGTCGAGCAAATGGTACATTAATCGAACATGTCATTTTCCCGGGATGATGAAAGACACAATTTTAGGGTCATAAAACACCAAAATGTGTGTTTAACGGTTAGATATATAGATAACGACCTCATAATGAAACAAAATCACATGAGAACCATATTATTATTATTCTTGATGTGTACGAGCAGAAAAAACATCAATCAGATGAGCTGTCTATCCGAAACCACTGAATATGTGGGTTTTAAAGGTTTGACACCCTTTAAAAATGTGTGTCTAGGATTTAAAACCAACTGAACGACATCCATATATCATGAAATCATACAAAGAAAAGTATAGAGTTAATTTTTAAATAGTCGAGTAAACATAACATCAATCCAATCTGGCGTTTTCTTGGGAGGACTGAAAACATACTTTTTGTTTCAAAAAACACCAAAACACTTGTTTAAAGACCATATCCATAGAAAACAACCCCAAAATGACATGAAATAACTTTAAAAATATCTCATTATTATTTTTGACATGTAAAAGGAACTAAAAATTCAATCGGACATACAATCTATCCAAAATAGCTGAATATGAAATATTTAAAGGATTGATGTCTTTTAAAAACATGAAGGGGGGTCAAATCCAACCGAATGACCTCTTAATTCCATGAAATGAAACAACAAAAACCATTGAGTGAACTATGAAATGGTAGAGTATATAGTAATTCAATCATAGGTTCCATTTTCCCAAGATGATGGAGAACATACTTTTAGTGTCATAAAACTTCAAAACATGTGTTTAACGGTCATATATATAGAAAAAGACCTCAGAATGAATTGAAATCACTATAAATCTGTCTTTTTGTCATTCATTACATGTTCAAGTAAATGATATATAATTCAGATGCACGGTCTGTTTCGAACTACTGAATTAGCAGTTTTAAATTTTTAAAAAATAATTAGACATTATTAATATATTTTCTAGGTAAAATAACTATGATCTGTTGTACTAATATTTAAATGAAATATTTTATTTCACTTAAATTATTAGTTATCATATTTTTTACTGCATTTTATTAAAATTTTTCATAAAATTTTATTAGATAATGGGTGTGGATCTTGGAAGATGATGAGGAAAAAATATTTATGGATCTTCACTTTTAAATATTTTGGAAAAAATATTTTATTTTTTGAAATATGTTGTTTTTCTAATTTTGGTGTGATTTTTTTAAAAAAATAATCAAACTTATAGCATATTCCATATGATGGTCGCTATAGGTTATGCCAAGTAATCCTTTAGTGACCGCCAAATGGTAGTCGCTAAAGGCGATCCAATGTAGGTAGCGGCCACTACAGGTATTCCTATGTTGGTCTATTGAAACTACCAAATGATAGTCTCTATAGGTGACCTCGACCTGATCTATAGTGTTTTCCAAATGGTGGATGTTAAAGGGAACAATGACAGATGTAAAGCATTTACCGTTTGGTGGATTCTGAGTGGCCTCTATAAGACTTTAGTGACTACTTTTGACAGTTACTAAAGGAATTTTTCTACTATTGAATGGTGGGCTTAGACGCTATCCAGACCTGCAAGTAGGGATCACTGGGCTACGGTTGCAACAGATCTACAATGCCTTTGATTCACACCTTCCCTCACCCCATGCTCCACCGTGATCTTGGCCAGACATGTGCGGGTTTTATCGGAGAAGAAGAAGAAATCAAAATTGGAGATAGAGTGGTGTAGGATATTCAAGGCATTCCGATATTTAGTGTTCTAATTCATTAACCCAAAAAGTATTGTGAACAAAAACCTCCTGAAAAGTAATCGCTAACACAAATTAAGTCAAAATAATAGAAAATAATCTGATTCCCTCAAACCCAATAATACCATCCCCATGTGTCATTACATTTAAACACATAATCGTGTTTTCAAGAAACTTAGTGTCTTCTTCCAAACACCATGACCACAGATGCAGTGTGGATGGATCCACTGGCTCCATCACCCTGACTCTTCTTATTGGTTCAATCACTGCTCCCTTCCCGTATCTCTACCCTTTCCCTAGCTTGCACCATTTTGTGGTCGAGAGAGAAGCTAACATCCCAGATTCTCTCGACATCCAGATGTCCAAAACATGGATAAAAGACGGTGAAACATGGTTCCCCATTGGGTGGAGACATGGATTTTTTTAATATGTTTTCTAAAAAAATTAAAAAATTAAAAATCATAGAATAATTTTAAAACAAAATTATAAGCTTTCTAATCCACCAATTTGAAACTTAAAAATGTTTCAAGTACGTGAATTTTCTAGCCTATAAAAAATAAACTATATGATTAATATAAATGAAAATTAAAACATGGATTTAAAATATTATAAATAGTTGAAAATAAAAAGGATTTCTTGAAAAGAATGACGAAAAATTATTTATATGCTTTCTAATCCATCAACTTGAAACATAAAAATATTTCAAGTACGTGAATTTTCTAGCCTATAAAATATAAACTGTAAAACCAATATAAATAAAAATTTAAACATTGATTAAACATATAATAAATAGTCTAAAATAAAAATAATTTCTTAAAAAATGTTGATGAAATATAATTTATAAGCTTTTTAATCCCCAAACTTGAAACATAAAAATGTTTATAGTACGTGATTTGTTTTTCCTATAAAATATAAAATATAAGAACAATATAAATGAAAATATAAAAATTGATTAAAAATATAATAAATAGTTTAAAATAAAAATAACTTCTTTAATTTTTTTGCTGAAAATTAATTTATATGATTTCTAATCCACCAACTTTAAACTTAAAAATGTTTTAAGTATGTGATTTTTCTAGACTATAAAATATAAAATATAAGACCAATATAAAAAAAAATTTAAAAATTGATTGAATATATAATAAATAGTTGAAAATTAAAATAATTTATTCAAAAAATTTGATGAAAAATAATTTATAAGTTTTCTAATCCACCAACTTGAAAATTAAATTTTTTTCAAGTACATGACTTTACTAGCCTATAAAATATAAAAAATAAGACCAATATAAATGAAAATTTAAACATTAATTAAAAGTATAAGAATTAGTCAAAAATAAAAATAATTTATTAAAAAATTTTGAGGGAAAATAATTTATAAGCTTTATAGTCCACCAAATTGAAACTTAAAAATGTTTAAAGTTGGTGGATTTGGATCCTCCTTGACATTCCTTCTTTTCGTTCTCACTTCCGAGTAACTTTTCTTACAGTAATTTTATTTTCATTTATTTATTTTATTTATGAAACTCTTAATTTTAAAAAAATATTATGATGTTGATGCTATATTTTAAATTTTATTTACATTTTTTAATACTGTATATTTTATAAGTTTTTAAAGTTATCTACATGAAATTTAATAATCATTCCTATGTTTCATGTAGTCGACTTTGAAAGCTTTTAAATATAAACTGTGATTAAAATATTAATGAAAACCAAAACACTAGATAAAAATATAAGAAGGGATAATAGTAATAATAACATCTTTATTTCAATAGATATAAAACATATAAATGAACATGTACAATCAATGTCTATGTCTATGGTGAGGATATTCCATCCCACATGGTGGTCTATGAATAAGATGTCTGCTTCGAGTTCACTGTGGAGTTTGATGACCTAGAAAGGGATGATCCTCAGGCACTAGAACATCGACCATCACATCCTCCACCTATGTGTCAGTGGGAGGAGTTGTCAATTGCATGTCGTACTGCACTCCTGATTCTTCTCCCACAAGGGTGGTAGAAGAACCTTCCATCATCGTAGTGGGGAACCAAACCTGCAATGGAGCTATACCCCAAGGATGCGATGGATCTGGACCCCAAGGTTGTGATGGATCTATACCCCAAGGTTGTGATGGATCTGTACCCCAAGGCTATGATGGATTTGGACCCCAAGATAGAGAGAACTATGAATATCCTATAAAGAAAGACAGATCCCATGCCACATGAGGCACATCCTGAATTGGATGAGGCTGGACTTCTAGAGGGCTGACATCTGCTTGTAGAATAAGTGAAGCCACATGTGTAGAACGATGCTGTCTACGTCGCTGTCATCTTGGATTCTTAGAACTAGCAGCTGATTTAGGATGTTACTTTGGGACATGAACCCCTCTCTCTAGGCTAGATGCTCAAATATGCTCTCGGAAAGTGCATGGTGAGATGACCTCTTCTCCAGCGCTTCTGTATGGATAGCTACCCGGTTAAAGACACCCTCCTCCTCTTCATCACTCATGCAGACAAGATTTTCTGAGTGACTTCCCTGTAAATAAATTCAAAATTAATTGTAAAATAGTTCAATAAACAAACTAATGAAAATTTATTGACTTACAATCTTATAAATCTCTCTACCGTGTTAGGTAAGGTACAATATAGACTTTAGTCTATACCATGACTCATACTCAACCTTCTTCGAAAGAAAGAATCGATTAGTAGGTACAAACTAGATCCAAAATTCTCCCCATATGCACCAGGAGTTAAGAAAGCAGGCATGTACTCAGCACTAGTCCTCATCCTGCCTCCCTCTCAGCTTCACCTCATGAAGGTGCTCTGTCTGTCTCTGTGGAAAATGAATCGGCTGGGCACACTAAAACTGGATCATGACTCTGTCAGGCTACCACCAATCAATAATATGGAATTGAATGAGGGAAACTATAGCCATAGAATCCTCGATCCCAACCGTGAAATACAGTGGAAACTGGTCCATAATAGTCCAATTGGAAGCCATGAAATCTGAAATGACATGTGACATTTGTAAAAAAAATCCTTACTAAAAACCAAAATTGATTCTATTATTAAATTTTTTAAAAGTGATAGATTGTATATAAATACCTGGTTGGGTAAGGGATAGTACAACTGAAGCTGATATACGCCTAAATGGTGTCTCAGAACCGCGTGGAAATTGTGTTTCTAACACCACCTGTAAAATAAAACATTGATAGTGACAAATAATGAGAAATTAAATTCAATAACTCCTAGTAGAATCAGAAAACAATAAAAATGAGTGATCATACTAGTGTCCACACAGAGCATCATGCATCACCTCCATATTTATTGGTAGACCAACAAGCTTAGGGGAAAATGTGGGGATGCACTCCCATTCCCACATCTGAAGAAGGATGACGCATCCCCTGAGACCTGTGGGGTCCCTGTGGGATAACCTGCATAATGCTATGTACGTGTATGCCAAGTAGAATAATCCCCAACTGTACATCTCGACCCAATCAAAGTCCTCTAGTAGGGGTATATACATCATGTGCACATGCATCCCTGAGTGATCAGTACACATGCTCCCTTCAATGAGCTATAATATATATGCACGGGCACAATGCATGACAGTCTACTCATCAACATCATCAGGTAAATGTGGAATCTATGACTCCAATCAAGCCATAGATATTGATGCTCTATCTTTTTCACTATGGTTGGAAAAAAATTCAACGCCTAACAATCACTGAGCAAGGTCGGGCCAAGATGCACGAGTGGGTCCAATAATGGCTCTACCCTAGATAGGAAGACTAAGAAGTGCTGCTACATCCTTGAGGGTGATGTTCATCTCTCCCTCAGGTAGGTGGAATGTGTGTGTCTCTGGTATCCACCTCCACGAGGGCAACAAATAGGCGATGGTTGAAAAATGTGAAATCTAATACGGTAATGCCATAGAAGCCATCACGGTGCAAGTATGGTCTAATGGAATGTGGAGGCTCCTGGGATGAAAATGATGCGCTCGATGAACCCTGATTGATCGATCCTCACCACTATCTAACAAGACTTCAGAAATATAGCTATCTTGTTGAGTGAGTAGTATGATATCATCCATCTATATATAAACAAATGAAATGAGTCGTAAGTGTAAAATGTAAATATAAAATTGTGGTCAACAGAATGTTATGACTTGTAGAATGAAAGACATTCCATGTTTATTCACATTATTTTATGAAGTTATTTTTACCAAAAGAACGGGCCATCCCTTTATTTTTTTCAAAGAATATTACTAATGTGTTGTTAAGATATGCTTTTACCTAGAAAAGGGTGTTTTGTAAGATATGGTTTTATATATTTATATATATAAACAATTTGTCTTTGTTATGTAGATGTCTATTAGAAAATGGTGTACTTTGTAATTTATGTCTGACTGTCCACATGATGGTATGTTTCATGATTATTTTGTCACATGTAATGGTCATTTTGTAACACTAACTGAACTTAAATAAAGAATTTATTGGAAATGAACCACGATGTAGATGGAATGGTGACAACGACGACAGTGATGATGTAAACTCATTCCATCACTACCATCATTGTCACTATTCCTCTTACATCGTGGTTGATTTCCCACAAATTCTTTCTTGAAGTTCTGTTAGTGTTATAGAATCAGCTATACTAACCTCTATTGTTGGTTGTATACTATATCAAACTCCTTTATCAGTATGTATAACCTCCCCATAGTATTAAACATAGGTAAAACCTAACTATATTCATCAAAAATGTTTTCTATCATGATTATAATAGTGTAACTAATATTGACAAAGATGGTTGATCATATAATCTTTATTATACTGAAATTTTATAACATATTCTTGTACAGTAATATATGATACTATTATTTCATTATATAAAAGTTTATTAGAATATCAATCAAATAATGTTATGAAAACTGAGGTAAAGGAATGATGTTTTTAGGTTTACAATTCATCTTTTAGGTATTAGGATTTAGAGATTAGGACTTTAGATATTGAGTTTTGGGTCTAGTTTTTTGGATTTTTTTTAAGGTTTTAGGGGTTAGGTTTATAATTTCAGGGTTAGGGTTTAGGTTTTAAGGTTTAGGGTTTAGAATTTTGATATTACGGTATAGGGAAGATGTTTTTGGGTTTAGTGTTCTGCTTTTGGGTTTTGGGGTTTAGAAAACTGAGGTAAAAAGAATAGATAACATCATATAATTTACAATATGATAATCTCACAATGAATACAATACATCATTGTGGCTGAGAGTGTGAACTTGACCCAACAGTGTTAGGTAATCATTTGCAGTTATGACCTTCTTGATGACATATGGTGCATCTCAAACTCTTCCCTTGTTCTTGAGGCTAGTACATCTCATTCTACATCCTTCTGGCCTTTGGTCTCCCATAGGGACACAACTTATTAATGTCAGGTATCACTATTGGTTGGTCTTCAGGCATTGGGAAATAATGAAACTCCCTAATATGCATCCATGGTACAACATAACAGTTAAAAATGGTGTCCATCCGATACACTGGATCAACATATACTTCCCATGATATGTTTACAGAGGCACATGTTGCGATGGTGTGTGTGCATGAAAATCATAAGTCCTAAAAGTTTCGAAATTGACATTGCCTCATTTCTAATAATACCACCATTTTCACCAATTATATTTGTGATGGGGTCTGGATGCTCTTGAACTTGAAATCAAGATTCTTCTCATCAAAAAAGGTAGATATGATAAGAAGAAGCTTCTTTAATATTCTTTTCAATCTCACATTGAAAGTGTTTTCCGTACCTTAGCCCCTATTGTATTCCGCCTGATGCTAGTTTTTGTTTATCAATAAAGTACTTCACGCAACGATATAATGTATCCTGGACTTGGGCAGTTATATGTAACTTGAAAAGCCCTTTGAAGACACCATTTATATACTCCAAAATATTTTTGGTCATGTGTCTAGACCTCTTCCCCCCATCATATGCCAATTTCCATTTTTCTTTTGGAATCCACTTCATATAATCATAAACTTCTTGATTAGACTGATGGATTTGTTTGAAACGTTCTTCAAACCGCTATTGATCTGACTGATATGTTACATATAATAGATGATATTTCACATAAATTGATTTTATCTTTACATTTAAATAGTAAAAAAACAAAGACAATGCATACCAAGCCTTGTGATTACCTTCTTCATCAGTTCGTTGTTGATTTTTTTTATGCACATTGCTAGCAATGTGACTAATGCAGAACTGATGATGTGAATTTGGGTATTTCCATGTATCAAGATCCGCATTGATTACCTCATTAATTGCCCGATTCTGATCAGATATCAAACAAACACCCCAAATATTGGTGAAATGGTTGCTGATACATGCCAAAAACCAACTCTAGGATTCATAGTTTTCTTTCTCTACAATGGAAAAGGAAAGTGGAAGAGGTGAATGGTTTTCATCTTGGGTTGCCGTAATCAACAATATGCCCTTGTATTTTTCGTATAGAAACGTTCCATCAATCTGAATGAACTATTTACTGAAACAAAATGTAGATATATAGGGGAGGAATGCCTAGAAAAACCAATGAAATTGAACACGATATGGATCAAGTCAGTTATCACGAGACACATGTTTGTTTTTATCAAGATGGAAGAAAACCTGGTTATGATTCCTCAGTATGGATAGTAATTACAACAACACCCGATATGAGTCATCCCAATCACCATAGACCTTCACAATTGCCTTCTGTTTTTCCATCCATGCCTTATTATAGGAAATATTGTAACCGAATGCCTGTTGTATCATCTATTGCACAAGGGATATTAGAACATCTTGGAATTCCCTAATCATGTCAACAAAAATGGATGACACAATGCATCCAATGAGGTATGATCTTGTGTCGGGCTTGGCTAAATGAAAGTATGAGCTACCTCAATCCTCGAGATTCTCCAACCTCCAAATTCACTATCCAGAATTGCCCTCAAGAAAAATCTACAATCATCACCATACTTCTCACACCGTATGGAATATTTACTATGGTTTGATTCCTAAACTATATATCTACATTGCCTCTCAATGTGAAATCTCTTTAGCATGTTTTTTAATGAATCTTTACTTGGAAAATTCCTTCCAACATATAAGGTTTTTTACATATCACTAAAACTGTCTGGTACAACTCTGGGAAACTCAGTTACCAGTGTGAGAACATTATTTTCGAATTTAGGAACACATGTTATTGCTTCTGACCAAGATGCAAATAGTGGTGGATGATTTATTGTCGGAAGAGGTTATTGTACAACTAATGCATTTATCGAAACATCCTCCCTAACTTCTAATGGTCCCTCATCATTAGCACTGTTGTCACTATCTGTTCCATCATTATGAAACTTCTCATCGGAAGTCAGATTGACATGTATATCCAATAGATCATCTAGGTTGTCCTCTTTTGCATCATTTGGAATAAGATCAAATTTATGGGGCAGACTATCTTCAACCACTCTTGTAAGTCTACGTCTTCGTACAACTATACATTGTTTTTGTATAGTAGAAACGTAAACATATAACTCCCTAATGGTACCATCTGACCATTGAGAAAATAAATTTATTTCTTAGACCCACTATGCATTAACAACCAATGTAAAAACTAGATGTCACAATGTTGTCGGGAATTGAAAATGTTTATAGCTTATAGACTTTATCTCTTGATCTGGTCCCAGATTTAAGGAACCAAAAATTCTATCTTAAAGGTCACTTAGGGTTACACAATAAGCTATACTAACCACTATTATTGGTTGTGTACTATGAGAAGCTCTTTTCTCAGTTTGAATAACCTCCCCATAGCAGTACACACAGGAAAACATGACTCTCTACGTCAAAAATATTTCTTTGATCAAAATTATGATAGTGTAATAAATATTAACAGTGATGGTTGACAATAAAATATTTATTAGAATGTAATTTTAGGATGCCTTTTTATACCCTAAAATATGCTAGTAATGTTTCATTATATAAAAGTTTGTCAGAATATAAGTCACATAATGTTTCAGAAACCAAGGTAAAAAGATAAGGAAACATAAAATTAGTTTATTTATCATTGATAAAATGGAAGTTCTGATAATATAAAGTGAAATGAATAAGAAAAAACACATTAAAAAACACATGAATGCTTTATGAAATATAATAAATTCTTTTACATTTTTCAATAAAATGTGTTTTGGATGAGATGAGTCTCACTTTGGATATGAGGTAAAATCGAGGTTATTTTTAATTGGAATATTAATAACATATTCAAAATATTTTTACTTCACTTTTGAACTTTCAAAAGCTTTCGACCTTCTAATGACATATCTTAGATGTCATCTTAGATGTCATTAGAAGGCCAAAAACTTTTGAAAGTTAAAAAGTGAAGTACATATCCTTTGAAGATGTTATTAAGCTGCCAACTAAAAATAAGAAAGATTTTACCTCATGTTCGAAGTGAGACTCATCTCATACAAACCAAATTCTATTGAAAAATTTCAATGAATTTATTTTATGTTATAAAGAATTCATGTGTTATTTAATGTGTTTGTTCTTCTTCATTTCACTTTATATGATCATAAGTATCATTAGCTAATCATTATATGGATTCATTTTTTAATACTATGTTATTCATTAATTAATATATAATTAATCATTTCTAAAAATAACTATTATTTCTAAACTATATAATCTTTATGATACTAAAATTTTAAAACATTTTCTTATATCCTAAACTATGATACTAATGTTTCTTAGTATAATTTTTACTAAGTTAATCATTTTTTAATCACTAGTTAATCATTACTAAGTTAATCATTAGTTAATAATTCTTCAATAACTCTATAATAGAGAATAAAAAACACATAAAATAACACATGAATGTTTTACAACATACAAGAAATACCAACATTTCTCAACAAAACTTGGTTTGGATGATATGATCCTAACTTTAGAAGTGAGGTAAAACCCAACTGATTTTTTGATAGCTTAAAAACATATTCTACAAGTATGTACTTAACTTATTAAGCACATATCTTTTGATAATGTCATTAAGCTACCAAATAAAAATAAACTATATTTTACCTCACTTCCGAAGTCACGCTCATCTCATCCAAACCACGTTTAATTGAAAAATGTCAAGGTATTTCTTGTATGTTGTAAAAAAATTTGTGTAATTTAATGTGTTTGTTCTTCTCCATTTCATTTTATATAATCATAATTGTCATTTTATCAATGATAAGTTTTATTACCTAATCATTACATGTATTCATCTTTTAATCCTAAGTTATTTAGTAATTAATCTATAATTAATCATTACTAATAAAAAATATTATTTCTAAACTATATAATCTTTATGATACTAAAATTTCAGAACATCTTGTTATATCTGAAACAATGATATTAATGTTTCTTAGTACATTTTTAACTAATCAATCATTCTTTAATCAATAGTTAATTACTATTAATTTATTATTTAATTATTTATTCTTTAATCATTAATCATATGATATTCATTAGTTAATTATAATTAACTAATCATATGTATTCATTTTTAATCATAAGTTATCATTAATTAATCTATAATTAATCATTACCACTAATAAGTATTACTTCTAAACTATATATAACTAATTAAACTACTTAATAAATAACATCTTTAAAACTGACTAAAAAGAATTCAATTACTAATAATAAATTTCATTATTTAATGCCTTTGTCCTTATCTATTTCATTCTATATCATCATAATTATCATTTTATCGTTGATAAATATACTGATTTGTTTTTTCTTTTCTTAGGTATTTTATTAGTTTATAAAGAAAATATGAATCATCTTAATCATATCCCCCATGAGTGTCAAACCAGAAATGCAGCAGGGCCCATTGTCATGCACCAGTTCCCATTCAAGTCTAGCTCAATGTGGTGTTTTCAGGTTTTACCCCTAGGTACATCTATGCCAGAGCCACATCCACTTGTTTGTATCCAGACAAGGATTTGATTGCTTAGATAACCACATAATCTTTATGCTACCAAAATTTCACAATACTTAATCCTAAGTCATTCTATATTTAATCTATACTTAATCTATACTTTATCATTATTAATAATAATTATTATTCCAAACAATATATAACTAATTAAACAGCCTAATAAACAAAATTTTTAGAACTAACTAAACTACTTAAAAAATGAAATATTTAGAACTAAAAAGAATTCAATTAAATAAATAAAAAATATTAAATTAAATAAAATAAACCTCTAAATGATGCTTCACAAAAAAACTGGGCCTTCTTTTGGACCACCAACTCCACCGCACATAAACTGAGTTTTTTAGAGAGTGAAGCAGTGGATTGAGGAGAGATGGGGGAAAATTGTAGTGAGGAGAATGGGGGGCAGGTTCCCTTTTATAGGGAGATGAGGGAAAGTTGGCATCCCCCCACCACCTTTGCTATGTCATCGATCCGGGCCAAAGGCGGTACAGGGGAGGGAAGGCGGCATTTTCTATACCGTCTTTGGGTATAAACCCAAAGGCAACATATTTTAGAAAAAAATTTAACCTATGTTTTCTCGATGCCGCCTTAAGGCATATTTAAAAAAAATAACCTACATTTTTTTAATTTTTTTTCATAAAACATATTAAAAAAAATCCTCGAGACGAGTATTATTCAAGACACGGTGTGGGCGGTGGGTGGGCAGATTTAGCAGGAGGGTTTTTTTTTGTTTAAGGGGGTAGGGCATTTATTAATTGGGGAAAGGGGGTGGTGCAGCGCCACTTCAAGTGGCACTTTGCACCACCACCCACTTCGCACGCCCCACCCCCTTTCATATATATATATATATTATAATAAATATAATATAAATATTATAAATTTATTATAAATATAAAATAAAATAAAATAAAAATAGAATTAAAAATTATAAAAAATATAATAAATATATGTGTAAATATAATAATAAATATAATAAATATATAATTGTAAATATAATAATAAATATGTAATTATAAGAATTTATTATATTTATTATATTTACATATAATTATAAATAAATATATAATAAATACATTATAAATATAATAAATATTATATATTATATATTTAAAAATATTATAAATTTATTACATCTTTAAATTATATACACTTATTAATAATTATTAATATATAATTATATATTTATCTATATTTATATTATATAATTATAAATATTTATTTATATTGATATTTTTAATTATATTTATTAATTATATATATACATATATTTATATAAATAAATTTATATAAATAATTTCAAATTTATAAATTCATATTTATTAATTATATATTTATAATTATATATATATATATTTATAATTATTATCATGTAATATATATATATATATATATTATAAATCTATCTTAATAAATCAATATTTATAATTATATATAAATATAATAAATATATAATTGTAAATATATAAATATTTATTTTATATTTATAATACATTTATTAAATTTTATAAGAACTATATATATACATATAAATCAATATTTATATAATTTCAAATATATTTAAAGATTCCAAATTATACATTTAGTATATATTTATTATATTTATTATTATAGTAATTATATATTAATTAAAAATATATTTGTAAATATAATTATAATTATATTTTTACTATAAATATTTATAATTTTATATTTATTACAAATATCAATACATATTTATTTATGATAATAATGATATATTTACTATAAATATTTATACTTATATATTTAAAAATAAATCTTAATTAAATTAGAAATATAAAATAATATAATTTGAAGTGGTGCTTTGACCACTTCAGCCCCACGCCACCCCCAACCCCCATATATAATAATAATAATAATAATAATAATAAATATATTTATAATAAATTTATTTATTATATGAAATATAATTACTAAAATAAATACAATAAATATATAATTATATTTATTATATTTATATTTATTATAATAAATATGTAATTATAATAAATATATGATTATAAAAATAAATATGTAGTTAGTAATAAATATGATTATAATAAATATGATTATAATAAATATATGATTATAATAAATATATTTATTTATAATTATATTTAAAAATATATTTCTAAATATAATTATAAATATTGTAAATATATTTAGACAAACGTGATTCTAATAAATAGATGATTATAATAAATATATAATCATGAAGAACATGAAATTAAAATTATAAATAAATAAATAAATAAATAAATAAATAAATAAATAAATAAATAAATAAATAAATATATATATAATTTCATATATTAATGTTAAATATATATATATTTAAAAATATGTATATATATAATTGTATTTATTTATAATTGTAAATATATATTTATATATAATTGCGAATATATTTAAAATGTATATATAAATATATTTTAATTATTATATTTGTCTAAATATCTTTATAATTTTTATAACTATATTTAGAAATATATTTATATAGTTATAAATATATATATATATTTATAAATAAATTTATAATATTTTTAAAAATATAATAAATTATAAATGAATATTTATAAATATGAATTTATTTTTATAAATTTAAATATATTTAGATATATAATAATTACAATTACAAATCTATCTCTATAAATAAATATTTTTAATTATATAATATAAATATTCATTATGAATATAATAAATAAATTATAAATATAAAATATAATAAATGTATAATTATAAATATAATAAATATATAACTATAAATATAACAAATATATGATAAATATAAAATAAATATTTATATATTTACAATTATATGTTGTTTATATTTATAATTATTAATGTAATAAATATAAATACAATAAATTTATAATCATATATATAAAAAATATATAATCATAAATATAATAAATATATAATTATAAATATAATATATATATATATATATATATAATTATAAATATGCATATATTTATAATTATATTTATTTATAATTGTTAATATATAATTTTATATTTATATATGTCGTTAAATATATATATTTATAATTATATTTATTTAGAATTTTAAATTTAAATTTATATCAATAAATTTATATTTATAAACATATATTTAATTAATAAATAAATATAAATAAATATAATAAATATATAATCATAAATATAATAAATATATAGTCATATATATATAATCATAAATATATATAATTATATAATTATATAATTATAATTACATTTAAAAATAGTAATTACAATTTTAAATACATATTTATAAATATGTATTTAAAAATAGAAATTATTTATAATTATATTTATAATTATATATAAATATATAAATATAAATAGACATTATATTTATATATATAATTATTTATAATTATATTTATAATTATATTTATAATTATATATAAATATTTAAATATAAATAAATATTATATTTAAAATTTATAAATTTATATATAATTATTTAAATACATAAATAAGCCATATTAAACTTACACATATATATATATAAATTATTAAAATTATTTATATTTATATAAATAAACCTTATTGAATATTAAATATTAAATAATTATTATAATTACATATTTATTATAATTATATAATTATGATAATAATCTATTTATTATATTTATAACTATATATTTATTATATTTTTAGTTATATATTTATTATATTTATAATTATATAATTATTATAATTATATAATTATTATAATTATATATATATGTATATATATTATAATCTTATAATTATTATAATTACATATTTATTATAATTACATATTTATTATAATTACATATTTATTATAATTTTATATTAAATATATAATTAATATATATATGTAGATAATTATAATTATATTAAATATATATTTATAATAAATATATTATAATTATGTATTTATGATATTTATAATTGTGTATTTATTATAATTATAATTATATATATATAATTATATATTTATTATAATTATATATTTATTTTAATTATATATTTATTATATTTATAATTATATGTTTATTATATTTATATATTTATTATAATTAGAAATTTATTATAATTATATATTAATTAAAATTATAGATTTTTTATATTTTTAGTTATATAATTATTATAATTTAATATTATATATATATATATATATTTATTTCATTATACTTTTATTATAAATAAATTCATATTTATAAATGTGACAAATAAATTTATTAAATATATTGATATATTTATATATAACTATATAATATATAGATTTATAATTGTATAATTATATTTATAAATATAATTATAAATAATCTCACATTTTTAAATTTATATTTATAAATATATTTTTAAAATTGTAATTATTTATTTTTAAATGTAATTATATATATATATATATATTATTAATAATGGTTGTTTGAGGATAGACCACCACTATCTGGCGCATGAAATCAAAAGCGCCACTTCAAGTGGCGCTATTTGACCCATTTTTCAAAATAAAAAAAATTAGATCCATTAAAATAAAATAAAAATTCAAATGCCCCTGATGACATCTAGTTGACCCTCCTTACCTCAGCAGCGTCTAGGGGACAGGTTTGGGCGGTGATCGGAGGGCCGCTATCATCATAGTGGCTATCTGGATCGGGGCCGTAGATGATCATGTAGGGATGGACATTACACACGATCTTTAAACTAGAGATTTTATTAAACATGCCCTTCTTGAGCCTCCCACCCAACGATCGCTCACCATCGATCATACCATATTCTGACAGGATTCTCCCATGAAAGGAAATGGGGATGGGTAGAGCCGAGGGTTTAAGTGCGAAGGTTAGGGGATAAGCAAACCAGAAGGGAAGAACAAGAAGCCAGTTCATCGCGCGTCGTAGGGTGAATAGAGTTTCAAAAATGACCCCGAGATCAGCAATGATGGAGTTAGTGTATTCATCCCCATGGATGAAGGACCGGATGACAAAATTAGATTCTCATAATTACACTACGATGTAGGGGTTTGACAATGACTGTCTGCCTTTGACGACAGAGCCTGTTATCATTGTTGTCGTCCGTGATGCACTGGAACCGCACCGTGGTCATGGTGTCCGGTAGCCAGACATCACCTTTATTGAAAACACAGTTACTCGTTTAGACATCCACCATGGGAGAAGGTCTTCTCGGGTCCTAAAGAGTTCGATTTAAAAATACTCTACGATATCATGCCTGCATGATCGTCTATGGCCCCGATATGAGTTTTTTCTATAAATAATAATAATATAAAAAAATATTACCTGAATAACGTTAAACCTAAACTAATTCCTGATGTAAGGTTCATTTTTTCAGTCTGTGGAACATGGAAAACGCCTCCTCGAAAGGCGCCTTCCTTGATAGTTTTATTTGGAAGGCATATTCCATTTGTGCGCCTTCTTAAACAAATTATTTAAGAAAGTTCTTTGTTGAAATGCACCCTCCTTCCATGATTTTTGAAGAAGGTGCTTTTTGGGAAAGCGCATTCTTTGAAAATATTTTGGTGAAGGTTCATTTCCATGATGCGCATTCTTTGAAAACATAAATAAGAAGGCGCTCTGTGAGAGAGTGCCTTCTGCTTCGCCTGTTAATAAATAACAGGTAGATCTTCATCACTCAGTCAGCAACCCCCCTCCATCAACATCGGTGTGCTCCGTGAAGCTCATTCCAAAATCAAGATTTTGGTTCATACTCTTGAATCTATATTCCACTCCTGGTGAAGCGTATATCCGGTTTTCTGGAACCATTTTATGCAACCTGTGAGGCTGGATCTTTGAAGTCTGTCGAATTGAGATCTGATTTACGATGAAACATAGATCTCGTTCTTTATACTGATCAGCTACACCCCCTCTGACGAACCCATCCCTCACAAACCTCGGCGACGAACCACTATGACGAACCCCTCCTTTGCGACTCCCTGTGTCGAACCCCTACAACCGAACCCCTCCCTCATAAACCCGATGAACCGCTGCTTTGCGGTGCCCCCCGCAAACCCCTACTTGTGGTTCCCATCTCCTCCACGAACCCCCTGTAGAACATATATATTTTAAATTTTAATTTAAATATATGTTGTATTTTATGGAAAATTATCTTTATTGTAACTTTTATATTATTTTGTTAAATTTTTATTTAATATGTTATATTATTTTGTTAATAATTCTACAACATGGCATTATTATTTTTTTGTAGAAGAATTGTTGTATTTTATTGGTTATATATTTTGTTTAATTGTATAAAATAATTACTAATTTAATTAGTGGTTTTGTATTTAATATATTTATTGGATAATATACTTTATATATTAATTTATTATTATAATTAATATATATGTTATGACATTGTGTAAGATATATATTATGTCTTACTTAATTAGAAATTTTGTAATTAATATATTATTGCATTGTAAATAAAATATATTAAATAGTTGGTTAATTGCAAGTTTATATTTTGAGTTAGTAAAATTAACTATTTTGTATTTAATTTCAATTGATAAAAACATTAAATCAAATTATTCTTTTTGGGATTTGATTATAAATTAATTGTTTTAAAAAATAAAAAAAATTTGTTAGTTAATTTAAATATTAATTGGTAAATTTGTTGCTTTTAATTAACTTTCATTTGTTCGTTATTGCATTGTATAATATACATACATACATACATACGTACATATATATCATGAATATTTTCATATGAATTATTTCATTCTATTATGCATGTGTGTGTATATATATAATTTAATTGTATAAAATATATTAGTAAATTAATTAGTGGTTTCTAAATTAATATATTATTACTATGTATGATATATAATATAATATTTCATTGTAATTATTATTGTAATATACATTAATATATTATTATAATAATTGAATAATATATTATTATTATATAATTGATTGTATAAAATATATTATTGGTAAATTAGTAATTTTGTAATTAATATACTATTTCATTGTAAAAAATATAGATTAATTAGTAAGTTAATTGTAAGTTAATATTTTAAGTTTGTGAAAGGATTTTTTTTTGTAAATTTCAATTGTATAATATATACATATATATATATATATATTATTTTATTCTATAAAATAAACTTATGTATATATATTAATATAATATTACATTGTAAATAAAATATTATTGCTTAGTATTTAACATATTAATAAACCATTCTCTGTGGAATCACTATTGTCCATTGTTGATGTCAATTTCATTTTTTCTCAAAGGAATTATAATCGAAATAATAATAGTTAAAGTTTGATGGTTTAATATTTATCTGAATAAATGTCTGTGTATGTATTTAACTTGAAATTTAATGTCAAATAACAGTTTTAGAAATATGTCCAAACAACTACGTGTGTTTGTATATCATGGAGGTGAAATAATAGATGATGAACATGGGACATTGTATATTGGTGGTCCTGCAAGATTAGTAAATCTTACTGGATGTGATACGATGAACGCCATTAACAATAAAATTCACTATCAATTGAAGCTTGCTGGGAATCAGTTTGTATCATTTATTATTTATAGATATCCTCAAACCCAAGATAATCTATATTATGTCACGAGCCATCCTCGGGGCCCATGCCGTAACTACCCCAAGCCCACCTTCCATAGGCCAGGGGCTGGCGACTAGCACCAAAGGCGTAATCCTGATAAAAGGGAAGGAATTTCCATTTAAACCTGTAACACACACAGTTTGAACACAAGAGGTAGATGAAACAACTGAAAATAATCACTAAGTAAAACTGAATACAAAAGTAAGTGCTGAAAGAAAAGGGGGCCAAAAATACAAACCCAACAATAAAGTAAAACTACAGAAAAGTAAACAGCAACTACTGAGTCATCCTCTAGGAATCCCACCTGAAGGGTGGGTATAGATGGCCTCCTCATCACCTCAGGTCCATCCTTCCGCTCCGTGTACGTCTCGCCAAGTGGTCCACCTTAGGGTACCGTCCAGCTCTACACCACTTTGCCTTGATTAGTGCTGACCGTCGTCTGCAACTAACACAACGAAGTGCGGGCGTTGCCCGTGCAGGGGTGAGTATAACGGTACTCAGTAGGGAACCCGAGACCCTCGAAATTCTCCCAGAATCCATGAAAGATAAACCACATAAGAAAGATATAATCACGAAGTATCAACCAACTCTACCTAGATATATGCCCATACATATACCTAAGTTACCAATATCAGTTCGGCTCCAACTCTCGAGCCCGAGTACAACCCAGTCCACACAGGAAGTAAATTCAATCACATCGATGATAATGATTGAAAGTCAACACTCAACTCACACATGTATACATATTTCATATAGTGATAGAGATGATCAGTTGTAGTCACCGATTCATCTAAGCTGTCAAACCCATGTAGGATCCAAGTAAAGAAGTCGTCACTGTCAAACCCATGTAGGATCCAAGTTCAGAAGTCGTCACTATCAAACCCATGTAGGATCCAAGTACAGAAGTCGTCACTTCCAAACCCATATAGGATCCAAGTAGAGAAGTTGTCACTGCCGAACCCACATAGGATCCAAGTATAGAAGTCATCACTGCCGAAACCACGTAGGATCCAAGTACAGAAGTCTTCACTGCCGAACCCACGTAAGATCCAAGTAGAAAAGTCGTCACTGCCGAACCCACGTAGGATCCAAGTACAGAAGTCATCGCAGTTGCAGCCAGATCTAGGGTTCCCGCACATAGCACGCTCGATTCCGGGAGGGTCCGCTCCTCGAGCCAAGGGGTCGTTACATCAACTACCACGAAGTCCAGAGTTGATTTACCCCAAAGTTCCGTCTCATCAAAAGGAACCCAACGCGACAAACGGCACGTCAATCGGATGCCCAGTCTGAGAGTTATTGGCTTTTCCATTCTAGGGGCCCGGTTAGAATTACGATCATTTCAAACCCATCCATTTTCCAAAGTTTTCCAAAACTCACTTAGAGTATTTCAAAAGGACCTCCTCATCGAGAGGATCCTAGTTCCGCAGACGGCGTGTCAATCGGACACGCGGTCTAGAAGATATCCACATTTAAGTGAAACGAGCCCGGCCCGTCAAGCCCAGTGGGCCGGCAGGTCGGCCTGACCCGATTTGGCAGGTCTGACCTGGCTGGGGGTCGGCCTGGCCCGGTGGAGCGCAGGCCACCCAAGGACCCGGCCTAGCGGGTCCTACCCGATTAGGGGGTCGGTCCGACCCAGTGGGGCGCGACCCACCCGCGAACCCGACACGGAGTTGCGGGCTGGTTCCGATCGCCCGGCGGCGCCGAGCAGCGCCACCCCTCATTGCTTCCCGGTCGGCCGAAGCCAGCTGGTATTTCCGGTGAAAGCAGCCCGCGGGTTACAGGCCACAGTTCCTTCACAACGCGACGCCAAGAGGGCGCAACGGTCTTCCAGCCCGGCCGGCAGGCGGCCGACCGGTTCGCCCTGCAAAGCGGCCTGCACAGCGGGCAACGGTCTTCCCGCAGTACGGCGCCGCGATCTCCTGCCCGACCAGCCGTAGCCGGCCGGCTCATCCAGCAAGCGGCCGACAGATGCAGGCCGCACCTCCTCCGCACGGCTCCTGCGGGTGCCGCGGTTCACCAGCCCGGCCGGCTACGGCCGGCCGGTTCGGTTCATCCGAGCGGCCCACAAAAGAGGGTTGCAGTTTCCTCCATGCAGCCGGTGTGCGACCGCCGCCTCCGGTCGCCGCCACCTCCGGTCTCCACCACCTCCAATCGCCGCCGCCAAAATATTCAAGAACTAATGGAGGGTTGTCGGACCGTGTTCGTTCAGCCCGCGCCCTCCGCGTTAGGTGATAACAAAAGGATGAAGATAATCCAAGGTATTCAACGAAGAATGAGGTACAATTTTATTCAATTAAAATTGATCTTAACCCCCTACATCGTTTGTCATTCATAGATGAAGTCGCGGGGTGACGACGTCAATTCATTGACGTCGGGGAAGAAGGAACCGAGGATGGCGCGTCATCGTTGTTCCTTGCAGGTGGCTCCTTCTCTTTTGGATTGGCTGAAGTTCGAAGGAGAAGTTCTTCATTCTTCGACGATTCTTCATTGGAAGGATGAAGCTCTCCTCTCTCCAGCCTTTCCCAAAGAATTATGCCAACCATAAAAGAAATAGAGATGATCTCTATTAATCCTTTTCGCACAACAACACATGGTTGTGTTTAATTAAATGAGGTGGCTCATTTAATTAATTCTTAGGATTGGTTCAAATTCAAAACTTAGAGGAGTTAGAGAGTCCCAATTAATGAGGGGAGGTGTCAAATTAAATAAGAGGAGTTAATGGGGAGTTTAAGGGAAATTTGAAGGGTTAGAGCTTGTGTGGGCTCCACCCCAAGTTATATCCTCCCAAGGGAGGTTAGGGTGTGGTGGGCCCCACCCACCAAGAGACTTTAACCACCTTTCAAAATAAAAATGTGTTGTAAACACATTTTTATTTAAACTTCCTATTTTAATTGGAACCCCAAATTATAACTTCCATCCTGTATAAAACGCAACTACGGTAAAGGTACCCTTCAACGAATATCGGCACTACGAGTTCATCAGTTTAATCGGATTTAAATTCCGATCACCGGATCAAAATATAGAAAAATCCACACGTACGTTTACTAAACATACCGAAACAAAACATTAGAAATTGATTCCGGGCACACCGAGCCTCGAAATTAGGCACCGTTAGAAACTGCGGACTCGTAAAAAATGCAAAGAATTTAAGAAAAAATTCCCCTTGAAATTTTCGGGTCTTTACGTATTACATGCATCATAATTTGTTATATGATTAATATTTGAGGATTTCTTATGATACATACCAAGAGCATGGAGGACTTAGTGTGATGAAATTTCATATTGATGTCAAAACAATTGAAGATACCATTCAAATCGAACAAAACCTATAAAACAATGGTGTATTTTCTAAGGGGGATATGTTTACATCTGAGTCGATTGTTCAAGGTGGGTTAGGTGAAACAAATACTTGTAGAGAAGAGTAGAGCTTTCAGATGACATTACATGTAGATGTTCCTCCAACATCTATTTTTGTAGCTAATCCACAAATGTGTGCAACCAATGATGTTTATGATGATCATTTGGAGGATGAGGAGGTATCTGACAGAGAATATGAGATGATACCATCTAACGATCCAAAAATACAACATGAACGCCCGATGCAAACCTCACAATATATTACACTAGTGGTGCTTGAGTTTGATTGGGATGTAGCGGCACCAATAACCGAGTTCCTAGGTATTTTCCAACAAAGTAATGTTGAAAGGAATAATGATGAATTGTCTGTTGGAATAAAATTTTAGAGAAAATAGGCATTACAAACAGTTATAAAATAGTACCATGTGAAGAGACATCACAGTTATCTTGTGGGATGAGTCAACGAGATCAATATTTTCTATAAAATGTCAACAGTTTTGTGATACATACAGTATGTGATTGCGAGATACCTTTTTCTGAAATTCAACTTGGTGGAGACTAAAAAAATTTTCTAGACCACACACTTTTTTTTCATCCAAGGTTGACTCAAGATAATAGACACATCGACTCGATATTAATATACTTTTGTTATTGTTGGTATGATTAGAGTAAATCAGGATGTTCATGTCGAGTTAATACAAGAACTCATACAGAGTGAGTATGGATATAAAATCTCATATAAGAAGGCATGGCTTGAAAAAAAGAAAGCTATTGATAAGGTTTATGGTGATTAGGAAACTTCATTTTAGGTGTTTCCTTATTGGATTGAGCGATTGGTTCAAATTGGTCAGACTGTTTATCAATTTGAAATAGTGGATCATGTGGTGAACAATCGCGTCTCTGCAGACAAAGTCCAATTTCGTTAGATATTCGGGGCATTCCTTCCATGAATTTCAACATTCTCGCTCTGCAAAAAATTCTTAAAATTGGATGGAACTTTTCTATATGGAAATTATAATGGATTTCACTTAATTTATACCACTGAGTATGGAAATAGAAGTCTCGTGCTACTAGAATTTGAAGTAGTAGAGAAGGATAATCTGGACTCTTGGAGTTGGTTTCTATATTTTCTGCATGTTCATTTCACTAATAATCATGGGATATGTCTTATTTAAGATTGTCATCATGCTATAAAAGAATTAGTGAATATCGAAGATGCTGGTTGGTTACCCCGACATGCTTACCATCGTTACTATGTGAGACATATTGCTAGCAATGTATAGAAAAAATTTCATGATGACAACCTAAAGAAATCAATCATCAACTTAGGTATTGGATCAAATTTTCTGCACATTTGGTACATATGATTATTTTATATCAATTTTCACTTTTTAAATGTTTCTCACATTCCTTTACAACATATGAACCAGGAAAATAGGTTTTCCTTGAAATATTGGAATAAATAATAAGAATAAATAAGGATGTATACAAGTTCATTATGTCTATCCCAAAGAAAAAATAGTCATTGGAATTTGATGAAGGGAAGAGATATGGGAACATTAAAACAAACATTGTTGAATTCATTAACAACGTCTTGAAGGGGGTTAGAAAATTACCAGTCATGGGTATTGTTTCTTAGACATTTTATAGATGCATCCAATACTTTGCTGACAGATCAGAAGATGTCGAGAAAGAACTACTACAAGGCCATCGATTCTAAAAAAATTTCAAAAGGAGATTGAGGTTAATAAAACTCGTGGAACATCATATTAGGTGTGTTGTTTTCATAAGAAAGAAGTCGGGTTGACGTTGAAGTGGTTCAGGATGGTCGGGTGATGACCATTTTTCATGACAACTGGACTTGTGAATGTGGTTAATTTCAAGTGTACAAGATGCCTTGATCACATGTACCTGTATCATGTGCTCATCTTCACCTATCATGGGAGATTTATGTCGATCCAGTGTATCGACTCGACACATTACGTAATTGCTACAATTTAGAGTGGAGCCCAATTAGAGATGTATCAATATTAAGTTCTCCTATGCATCTTCCAATTGTTGTTCTAAATCCATCATGGTTGTATGGAAAAGGTTGTCCAAAATCCACACGTATGAGAAACAAAATGGATTGGCCTCAAGAGAAATGGATGCATCAATGATGTGGCACGTATAGGTAAGAGGGATATAATCACTGACAATGTCCTCAGAATGATACCATGGAGGGTTGATTAGTACACCCTACTTGATTTTTTACAATGGATTGATTATTGTAATTGTTTTAATTTCCATATATAAAGGTTTATTAGATGAATAATCTCCATTATCTTAATTTTTGTTCCACTCAACATACATATTATTTAATAGATTTATATGTTTATCATTTTTTTTACATTTATATAGATGGAATCCGCACACCTACATCCAGGCCCTGAGGATCCATTTATTTTTTCCACACCGAGTGAGTACACAACACAGTATTTATGGAATAGTGGTAAAGATTAGTTACTAAAAGTCCATAGGGCTCATCACTTTCACCACGAGACCCCACCAGGGCCTATCATACCTTATCTGTGCTAGTATGATTTCTATGGGTTGAGCATGTGTGGGTATATACCCATTGAAAATTTACTAATTTATACTTTGGTTGAGCGATGGATACCAGAGACACATACATTTCTTATGCCTCAGGGAGAGACGATGATTACATTACATGATGTCTCTATATTGTTGGGTCTTTCTATAGATGGAGATGTTATTACAGGTCTGATGATATATAGTTGGGATTAAATTTTACACATATATTTGGACTTACCATTACCAGATTCATCGGGGACCCTTAGAGGAGGTAGGTTACGGATGTCCTGGTTGGGCACTCATTTCGGCCCTGTTGATCCAGATGCTGATTAGGTGACATTGTAGAGATATTCGTGAGCATATATTCTATGATTGATTAGAGGTACATTATTTCCAAATCACTTTGAAACATATGTTCATCTGATGCACCTACTTATTCTTGGAGATTTTGAGCATGCTGGGTGGTATAGTTAGGGTTCAACATGTCTGGAATATCTATATAGAGAGCTGTGTAGGGAATCTCACAAGGAGACGAAAGATATAGGTGGTTGTTGTTTGTTATTTTATGTATGGGTATGGACACAATTCCCTACACTTGCACCTTAGTTTGTCTCTGAGTTACCACTTGACGCATTGCGTATGGGCCCATTTTCTCGCATGTAATTTAAAAGTTTAATATACTGTTTTCCAATATCATATGCTAATTATATAATTTCTGAAATTTTGTTGCTTCATATTCATAGGTGGAGCTACCCAAATACATATGTATATATCCCTACACATTCCATTTCCTATTACCAATTTTTATTTGATCGTTTTTCCATTGATGAGGTATGCATGAATTATTTTTTATAAAATTGTGTCTTCTTTGTTTAATGACTGATCAAATTTATTTATTTGTGTAGATTAATTAGATTCCATATACAACTGAGATTCTAAAACATATTCCACATTATTGTAATATGGGATGCATCATTTTAATATTATGGTGCCACAGATCCATTTTCATATTGTTGAGTGGCACCAACCCGATAGGGTCATGAGGCAGTTGAGATATCGACAACCTATTCCAGGGCCACCGATCCAGGTTGCAAAGGTTCATGGTATTTGACTTACAGGAAAAAAAGATTGAGATTGGCATATTATAAATGAGTCACACATATCCATGTGGGATTAATGTGAGCAGTATTGTGTCCCTGGATATTTTGGAGGTTTTCTTCATCATGGACCCTGCACTGAGTACATACTATGGTATATGCGAGTGACCAGATGATTTATCACTCAACTTGGAGGGTCATATTATACATTGGTAATTTAATTTTATCACACTTCTTGATTTTATTATTATTATTTTATTAATCTTTTTTATAAATCTTTCTTTTTCAGGGTGATGGGATCAACTGAGTCCGTGATATGATCACACCCAAGTCACGAGCAGATTCGGTATTGATGAGTTGAGTTCAGTTCTTAATTTGAGTACAAGCATGATACACAGTGCTGAGATCAAATCTCTACAGTCAGAGCATGCTCCTTTCCATCAGCCCATTCCACCTCAGGCTGCACTCAATCCATCAAACATCGATGAGGATCGACCTTCACGCCAAAATCATTCACATCACTCCACTTCTTATACGACTCCATATATCACTACACAACCACTGATTTGACCATTATCATCCTACATGGAACCATTCGAGACATTCCCCACACACCCTTCTTTAGAGTGGGATACACAGCCACCAAATGGACCTTCCTCATCACACATGACATCATTCGAGACATTACCCACAAACCCTTCTTTAGAGTGGGAAATACAGCCACCGACTCAACCTTCCTCATCACACATGGAATCATTCAAGACATTCCCCACACACCCTTCTTTGGAGTGGGGTATTGATGTATCTCTTGTAGTGCCACATTCTTCTTGAGGAACCGGTTGGGGGATTCCACTCATTGATTTTCCTTGCCTAGATTCAGTTGCCTTCTAGTTACCTATACAACACTCGATTGGATTGGAGATTGGTTCTAGTTCTACTGCTAGACCCACTGTTGATGACATCACACCTGGACATGTAGTTGAGGACATCACACATGGACCTGTAGCTGAGCACACTCAAGAACCTGCCGGAGAGACTAGTCTATATGGATGTACTATTAGAGATCCAAGGTGTGGGATTGAAGGACACTTACATACACATAGGCATTGAAGTTGTGTTACTTTCACATTTAAGGAGGTCCAGTTTATTAACCTATGTGTATGTAGATTTATTTTATTTTTATACCCCTCCTCTGGACATACCTTGTATATAGATGTATTACTTTCACATTTCATTGATTTAAAAATTTTAGTAATGTATAATAATATATATTATTTAATAATCATTGTTTCTAATTAATAATTAAAAAAAGAATCTAATAAATTTCACATTACATTGAAACTGCTTTTTCATTGCCTCTAGAAAACGACACATCAGTTTAACACACCGTTAGTTCATAAAATTTAAAAATCAATACATGGTTGTTTTCATATGATTTTATACCAATCAGAACACATTTGGTCAGATCACTCTCTATGGAACATGTTTTTAAAGACTAGTATTTCAAAATAACTACTTATTTAGTCTTTTAAAACACATCACATGTTGTATTAATGTGTTGTCTGCTTGCACAGGTCAAAAATGAGTCTAAAGTGGGTTTTATAAGATTTCACATCAATTGGAGATCATTTTCTATGGTTTTAACAGTGAAACACATGTTTTAGCATTTTAAATTACTAAAATTGCATTTTTTGGTGACTCAGGAAAACGACACATCAGTTTGATGCATCATCAGTTCTGAAAATTAAAAAATCAATTCAAGGTTGTTGTTGTGTGATTTAACAACAATCTAAACTCATTTAGCTGACTCTACCTATGTGGCACATGTTTTTAAAGACTAGTCTTTTCAAAGAACTACTTATTTAGTCAATTCAAGAACATCACATGTCGGATTGATGCACCATCTACTCAAACAGGTCAAAAATGAGTCTAATATAGCTTTCATAAGATTTCATATCAATTGGAGACCATTTTCTATGGTTTTAACAGTAAAATACACGTTTTAGAATTTTTAAATTACTAAAACTATGTTTTTCATTGCCTTTGGAAAATGACATATCATTTTGATGTGACGTTGGTTCCTAAAATTCTAAAATCAATTTGTGGTTGGTGTCATGTGATTTCATAGCAATCTGAACTCATTTGGTCATCTCGCCCTCTCTGACACATGTTTTTAAATACCAGTATTTTCTTAGAACTACTTATTTAGTCAGTTCAAGCACACCGCACGTCAGATTGACACGTTTCCTCCCCACACATGTCAAAAATAATTCTAAGTCAAGTTTCGTAAAATTTCACATCAATTGAAGATTGTTTTATGTGGTTTTAACAGCCAAACACATGTTTTAGCGTTTTAAATCACTGAAAATGTGTTTTCCATCATCTTGAAAAAAAAAACCTAGTTTTAAAACACCATCAGTTTCTAAAATTTAAAAATCAATCTATGGTTATTTTTGTGTGATTTCATAGAAATCTGAGCTCATTTGGTCGACTCACACTCTGTGCCGCACATTTTTAAAAACTGACATTTTCTAAAAACTTTTTATTGATTAAAAACATAAAATTTACACTTCAAACAATTTATGTGCATAAAATCTATATGTAATTTAATATATTGATTGTTCAAATAAAAATTAATTGAAAATAAAAGTAACACCATAAAATAATAAATAATAAATAATAATTATGTTATTATTTTTAAAAATAATGAAATAAATTCTTAATAAAGAATAAATATATTTTCAAATATTTATAATAATTACAACAATAATTATGAATAATGATTAAATAATATAATTCTTAATGTAACTAATAAATTAGTTAATATTATTATTTAAAATAAATATAATTTAAATTTTAATATTGAAAATATACTGGTTAATAATAATGTTATTATTAAAAATTTATAATACAATTATTTATCATTTATAATAACCATTATAGTAATATATTTAATATTTAAATATTAAAAAAAATAAAAAAAGAATAATTTTAAATAATTTATATAATCTACTTATTTATGTATTTAATAATACTAAATAATTATATATGCACATAAATAATAAATAATTACCAAGTCGAAAGGATTATATGTGCATAATTAATATTTAATAATAAAAATATTTAATGATAATATGATTGTAATATATTCGACTAGAAAAATAATATATTAATTATTTTAATAAATAATAATTTTTTATATTTAATAATAATATTTTTATCAACTTAAGTAATAATCAAATAATTAATATTGATTTGATTATTAATTATTACTATTTTTTAGATATCTAATTATATATATTATTTTTATTTACTATGATAATTTATCAAGAACCATATTTTTATTATTAATTACATAATCCATTACATTATATATAAATACAAATTCCTTTTTTTGGAAGAAGGAAATTAGTGTACGCCTTTTGGAAAGGCGTCATTCTAAATAAATTCCTTAAGAAGGCACCTTCATTAAATTTTTTATTAACAAGGCGCCTTTGAAGAAGGAACCATTTTAAAAGAAAATTTGAATAATGTGCTTCATTATTAGGTTCCCTGTAGTTTTCTTTTCTTAAGAAGTCACTCTAAATTAAAGCGCCTTCTTTAATTAGTTTACATAGAAGGGTCCTTCTAAGAAGGCGCCCTTCCTTCGCTAGATCACCCTAAATGAAAAACCATACTTTGGGAATTTTTTTTCCCCAACCTTAGATCGGGAATTTGTTTTTTATTTTACTTAATAAAAGAAAATTCACCGCCCCGATATAGGCGACCTCGATGGTGAGAACGACCCTCCGATCAATGCCGAAACTTGCACCCCCACGCTGTCAAGCTCCTGAGTGTCATTCGAATATTAAAATGAACCCACCACACACACCGTGTCATGAACCAGAGTTGTCCCACACCAAGCTCGTACACCCATGGGGAACTATGTTTGGGCACCTGAGATCTATGGCTAGATCAGCTGGGCACAGTGGGCTTCCCGAGGATAATTTTTAAAAATGGGTTTTTTAATTTTTTTTATCAAAACGAGATAGGGTTAAGAGTATTTTAAAAAATGGATCTTGAGATGCGTGAACCCTGTTCACACATCTTCCCTCACTAGGAAGCATGAACGGGGTTCACCCATACCATATAAAGTTTATAAAGGATGCGTGAACCCCATTCACACATCCTACATAATTTTTAAATAAAAAAATTATGAATACTAAACAAATATTAATAAATATTAATTAAATAATAAATAATATAAATGAAATAGTAATAAATACGAACCAAATATTTTTCTATATTTATAAATATTAATTAGAGAATAATAAACATTTAGTAAAAATTAACAAATATTCAAAAATATTAATAAATATAAATTAAAATGGTAAATATTAAATTAATATTGATAAATTTTAATAAATTTTTAATAGGTTGAGATTGAAGCCCTCTTATTAAGAATATAAATATTAATTAAGTATTAATTAATATAAATAAATATTTACTAATTATTAATAAATGTTAAATAAATATTAATTGATGTTAATAATTATTATTAAATATTCATGAATAATAGATATCCATTAAATAATTATTAATAAATATTCATGCTTCACACAAATTTTTTAATTAAAATAAAAATCATCAATATTTGAAAATACCAATTAAATACAAATATATTATTAATTAAAAATATCATCAATATGTATAAAATATAAATAAATATAAATAAATATAAATAAATATTAATACATATTAGTTAAATAGTCAAAAATATTAGTAATAGTGTTCATGATAATTTTGATTAACTGGTCTGATTCTTGGTGCACTGCTTGATCGCCAATATCAGTTCATACTTAAGAATGTGTCATCCATTATTTCACTCTAAGTCTACATGAGTCATACTTTGTCTATAAAACAATAAGATTTGATTTGGGAAATAATGTTGTCATCTACCAACTGATCATGATACCACATGAAATGAGTACTCATGCACTTATCATCAAGGGTAATCCAATTTTATTTTAGGATTAAGATATTAAATAAGATATGAAAGTTTAATTAGAACAATCAACCTAAAAATCATGCACTCACTTTACCTGATAGATCAAAAACTTTCAAGTGCAATAAGAAGGATAAACAGCCTTTGAACGCATCCATACTGGAACTTTTCTTATGTTATTGATTAATTCAATTACAACCCCTTTCTATTCAGTATATTTTTTGTTAATAAAGAAAGTGAGATTTAGAAAAAAATTCAACTTTAAATAACATGATCTTCCCGAACATTATTTAGTAATTAGGTTTGATTCTAATTGATATACTAATTCTAGCAGTAATTTCATATTTCTTCATTTACTCAAGGGAAACAATCATAAACATCAGTTTTGAAAACTTATATAACTTCACCAAGGATGATCTTCTCCGATACTTATTCTTCAGGATACCAAAAATATAATTAAACCATGATGATATCTTCTCTATACTTATTGTCTTGGATATGCTAACACATTCTTAAAATTCTTCAATGGTGACCCTCTTCCTTACATCATAAGAATAGATAAATTAAACAATGATTAAGGAAATATGGTGGATCTTCCTTTCTTATTAATGATAATTGGAAGGTTGAGGTTTTTTCTCAATGAAGTTGGTCCTATTCCTCTAGTATTCATGATTGTATATCTGAACATCTGTTCTAATTTATTTTGTGTAGAAGGAATCTATTCACATTACATTATTATTTTTGTGGAGATTTTTTCCATATTAGCCTTCATGGATGATGCAATATTAACCCTCTTAAGGATTTTTTTTTATCCTGGAATAATATAAAATCAATATTTTTCATAATGTCCATAATTTTATCACCCGATAGAGGTATTTTAACAGTAAAATCCTCCAGTGAAGACTACATACCAGTAGAACTTGTGTCCTTTTATAAAGTCTGAATATGCATCTTCTCAAAATTGGCCAAATGAACTTCTAATTTCATACATATCATATTGTGTTTTTTCTAATCTTAAATCATAATCATCTACTCTTCACAAAAATCCATTATTCATTGTAATTATTTTTCATGAAATTTATTTTTTTTAAACAAAGAATCATGTTCCATGACTTTTGGATTCAAATCATTAAGATCAATAATATTTTTCAAGATTTCTTGAAGTTCAAAAATATTTTCATCCAGAGTATTAATATTTATTAATTAATTTAATCATATTATTTATTATACATATATAGATAATAATACTACGTAATAATATGAATATAAAATATAAATTATTAATTTTGTAAGATAATTTGATGATAGTAAGACACTTATTAAAAAATGTAGAACTCTATAAATCATAATAGTAATACACATAAAATATGTATCATAAATAAAAAATCAACCTAATCTACAACTCTGGAATAGATTCTCCTCTGTCCCACAGCCAGGCGTATACTGGATGCGTCTACATTGTGTCTGTCTATGTCTACGCTCTAGCGTACTCTACACATCATCATCATCAGCCACCTCTACATCCTCCTGTGTGACAGATGGTGGATGTACAGTCTCACCGTCTATACCATGTCTTGCATCTAAGGATGGTGGATGCTGGCTGGAACTCTCACCAATATGGACAGAAAATTATTTTTGTGCTATAGATGTCTATAATAATGCATCCATCTCAAACTAGTCAACGTCTATATCTACATGTGGATGGTCCTGAGAAGCTGGAGGATCATCTGACTGATCATGTTGAACACCCTCCTCCTATGGAACAACAACATCCATAATAGGGTTGTCACCCATGGTACATCTATATGAGTCTCAGCAGGCTCCACAACCTCCTCATCATATAGTGGATCAAAGAAAATTACAAGATAGATATCGTCCATCGAAGGAATAAACACTTTCACAAGGATGTGAAAATATGTCGGGTTAAATATGACTCTCTCTACTAGATCAGACATGTGAAGTAGATGATAGATACAAGCATCCTGCGAAAACAAATTCCATTGTTAAGTAATATGAATAAAAAAATTTCTGAAAAGTGGAAGGAACAATGTATAAAAACTCATGAAAGACCTATCCTTGTCATGTCATAAATCTGACTAGGGACCTACATTACCGGGATGCATAATCCATATGATCCACCAAATGAAAATGTACTGTCCCCACCCCTCGCAACTGGGACTCTTGTCATCTGTCCCATAAATCAATATATCTAGCATGTTATCTCCTCAAATCAAAATCTCTCTTCCCTAACATATTCATGGAATTTAGTGAATCGAACTGACTGGGCAGGTCAGGAACAAGCTAAAATAATTTGAACTTCCTCATAACTCTATCAGTCTGATGCCACTCGACTATATGAAAATGAATCAATGGAACCCTGCAGGACCTGGTAGCAAGCATCACCATACAGTACAATGGAAGACTCTGGATAATATTATTTTCATATGGAATCAATATAATCTGAAAGAAAAAATAAATAATCAATTAATAAATGAATACATATATAGTAAATAATAAATATTTAACAATATAAATAATAATCACTTACATCGCGTGGTCGAATGCTATCCAACATAAGTTTGTAGGCATGGACGTTGTGTCTGGGGGAATCTGAATGTCAATGTGACTGACTCCACATGCAGATAATATTGTTATATTTATATTTCATAATAGAAATTTATACAGTTAAGTTAGACATTATAAGGAAGTAATAACATACCAACATCCACATGAATCCTCTACTACAATATCTGTTAGCAATGGCACACGAGCATGTGGAGCTAAATGAGGGATGTTCTCCCATACCCACATCTGTAGAAGAACCATGCATCCCCTGAACTACGTCTTATCGATGTGACATGCACTGCAAGCACCCTGTATATATATTCTAGACAAGCATACCCCCAACTATATCGGTCTGCCTCATCAAAATCCCCCCAAAAAGGTAAATACATCAGATGTACAAAATTAGTGGAGTGATCAACAAAAAGCATGCCACTGATAATCCTCAAAATATATGCATGTGAAAATTGCAGCACAGTGATCTCATCAGTATCCTCTTCTAAATGTGTGAAGTGATGTTCTAACAAAGACATGCGTAATCTACCACCAAAGATGGTCCTTCCATTATCGGGGACCTCTATGCTCAGTAGTCTATGAACAAGCTTTGGAAAATCTGCTCCAACTCGGCCTGTCAGATCTGCACCATTGATGGGGAGGCCCAACATAATGGACACATCCTGTAGGATAATAGTCATCTCCTCCTCTCTAAAATTAAATTTATGTGACTCTGGCCTTCATCTCTCTACAAGAGCATCAATTAGATGATGATCAAGAAATGTTAATTCTCACATCACTATGCTATAGAATCCAGAACGATGAAGATGAGGGATGATAGAAAGAGGTGGTGTGGTATGATGTAAATGGTGAGATCTGCGTACACTCAATAGAGGCACATGATGTCCATCTAAAAGAATCTATGATACATAAGTATCCTAATATTTGAGAAATGGAAAACCTTCCATCTACATAAATTATATCATCGTTACTTTTTTATAATGAATTTAATATAAATGTTAAAATTTTATATAAAAAAATCCACAACAAGAAAATGAAAAATGACTGTGGTAATATTTTTGATTTATGCTTGATTTTGTGTGTGTGGATTAGTGTATTTGTTACATGTGGAAGCATGATATATTCATTTTTTTCTATGTTTATTTTTTGATATTTTTAGTATAAAAAAATTCTTTATTATAGAATAAAAAAATGATACAAACCAAAATTTAAACATGTCAGAAATGAAGCAAGTAAAAAATAAAAGGATTCAATAATTAAACATCCACATATAAAACAAAAAATACATATTCATGATACAATAAATAGACTCGATCATGGATGACCAGATGTGGAGCTCTGTCCTGCCACTTGGGGGCATCTCTTATGAGTATTTCCTTTTGGGTGACAAATACTGCATCGTATTCTCCATCCTCATTGCTGAGGACAATCCATCTCATTTCTGATTCAAGTTGACTTTGGTCTTCTTTGAGGCCACAATCTAGTAATATGAATACAATAATTTAAAAAATTATAGACATTGAAAAAATAATAAAAGAAAACAAAACCAAATTATGAAACCTAGAAATATTAGAGACGATGGTCAGCTGATCAGTAGACAATGAGATATAATGAAAGTCACCAACAGGTATCCAAGCTACACCATAAGAGTTAACTAAAGTGATCATGTGATACAGCGGGTAAATATATGGCTCCCATGATATATTTACCGAAGCAAAAGATACGATAACATGTGCACATGGATATCTAAATGCTTGAAAGTTTCCACAATCGTAGTACCTGTTATCTAACATCACCAAAATATTCAACCACTAGTGCATGTAGCCCGTTCATTGCATTGTCTTACATGAAATCTCATCTTTTCCCTATCAAAGTCTATAAAATCTCTCTTGCACCAACCCTATGATTGGGAGTTTATGCACACCCTTGAGGACCCCATTTATTCATGCCACTATATTAGTGGTCATATGGCCATATCTTCTGTAACCATCATATGCGAATGACCATTTTTCCTTTGAAATATGCATTATATATTCATACACATCTTCATTAGCAGTTTGAATCTCTTCAAGGCATCAATCAAACCATTGTTGTTGGGGATCATATATTGAAACCATTAGAGAATAATGTATTAAAATGGTTATTAAATTTTGTTAAAAAAAGTAAGTTTAGAAAAACATACCCATCTTGAGAATCACATTTTTTATGGACTCATCTCTAAAATTCTTATGCACATTACTTGAAATATGTCTAATGAAATAATGATTATAAGCATTCGGATCAGTCCATGAAACCCCATCATTATCCATGACCTCTATAATTGCTCGATGGAGATCAGATATCAGACACACACCCTGGTTTTGTGTTACATGAACATGTACACATGCCAAAAACCACCTCCAGCATTCAAAAATCTCATCTTCAACAATAGATTAAGAAAGTGGAAGAGGAGTACGACTACCATCCTATGTAGAAGCAATGAGTAGAACACTTGTATACTTTTCATACACGAAAGTTCCATCGACCTGAATAAATTGTTTATAATAGGGAAAGGCATCAATGCATGACCTGAATTCCCAAAAAATTCTATTGAACTTCACCATTGTTCGATCAACTCAGTGATTGGGGGATACATATTCAACAATGTACAACTGATAAACAATATGATTTTTGAGAGAAAAAATTTTCATAAGTTGTGGAAACATTGCATAAGATTCATCACAATCACCATACACTTTTACAATTGACTTCTATTTTTAATTCCATGATTTGTTTTACGATTTTTTATAGTTATAAAATAGTTTAATTATTTCCTGTACAAGGGAAATGGGAACATCCTTTTAGGTTCCAGGTGCAGAAGAAGCACGCTAGTGGGTGTACCCAACTTGTATTTTTCTATTAACAATGATAAATCCGAGATCCATCACGATAATAAAATGCCAGATCATTAGAATAGAACAAATAACAAAAGAAAGGAAGGGAGTCACAGAACCATAGAGAGGATCATAATATGTTGGTTATAATTAATTTAATTAAAATACAACAATTACCTTGAGGGAATTATCTCTCCGTTGATATTTAAAGTCACAATCCAATGTGATCCGTTGTTGAATCATAGAATCCAAGTGTAGGATTACTCTAGAGATGATCCACACATGCTCCATGTATCTCTGGATGTTGTCGAAGGGATCTCCAGGTGCTAGCATGGAATATCCTTCACTTGCGATGTTCACCTTTGATATCCTTGAGAGCCGCTTTCAAAGAGCTCTCCCTGATCTGATGGAGGAGAATCTCTTTCATAGCATGAGAGCGTTCTTGGAAGAAAATAATTCTCTCTTAGCTTGAGAGATTTCTCTAGATCCGTTGTGCATAACCCCCAAAAATGGCTAAGCTAATGCAAATTATATAATTGGGATTTTAATTACTTAGAATAATAAAATGAATTAATTACCTGAAAGCATTTATTCATTTCATTTAATTCTTAGTAATACCCCATGTCTAATAATAATAGTTGACTATTATTATTACTTGACATGCACCCAACGAATTATACCTCATATTATTTAATGAAATAAATAATATTATTTCTCACAAATCCCCAAAAAAACTACACGGTGTGTATATTAATATACACAACATGTACTTTTGTTTTTCAATTTTCTTTATTTCCTCCACCACATTTATTAGACCTTGAATAATGGCTATTTATTTCTCAAATAAATATCACTGCATTACTTGCTAATAAATATATTACTTCTCCCACAATATATTCTCTTGAATAACTAGTGTTGAAATAAATGCGATCATACATCCTTGAATAATTATTAAACCACAATTGAGAATAATCATTATTCAACTTGTTAAATTAATATTTAACTGAGATACTTGGACACAATTAGTGTGTGACCCTCTATGTCTCTTTCTCAGTGGAATTAGGCGGATCCTGTCTAAAGTCCTTGGTTAGCATCTAGGAACATTCCAAGTCACCCATAGAGAAAGAAGTTAACACCTCAATGACGTGTCACCCCATATGAATGATTACTGTGTAATGTAATCCCTTTGTATCAATATCTCGAATCAAGCGGGTTGCATGCTAGTGCCATCATCCCATGTTCTTTATTATTCTTTCTTTGACTTCCCAGAATTGAACTTACCCATTCCTCACCATGGCCATGGATTTATTTAGGCTATATAAATTCCATCAAAGGGCCTAAGATATCTACTTTGGTTATGGAACATAAGGGACAAATCATTTCTCACATTATCTATTAATGCAGCATTACTCGTGAAGAAATCAACATGTTCTACCTCGCTGCGAATAGTTTGTCATCACAGTTTTCTTCAATATATCTAAGCGCGTGAGTTGTAATACCAATTAATAATAATCTTAAAGTCTAAGGACCAATACACACATCCGTATATAGGAACATCCAATGAAACTATGAAATGTTAATTTCCTACTGGCGGGTCTCGTTCTCATAATATCCTCCTAGATATTACCAAGGGCACACACCATGAGAAGGTGCCTCAAAGTTTTATGATTCCTCACCCATAATGGCATATATTATTTATATCCCTAAAACAACATCATCCAGACATATAACATATATTCAAGAAAAGTGTTATGTCACTTTCGGGTTCTCATTATAGCAGGGATCCGTTATGACCCTTTAATGCAACAACTGTCGTTAGGACATTATCACATGCATTGTCACACAGAAGAACAATCAAGATGTGATAAGGTATTTATTAATGAATAAAGTACAAATTATTTGGTTCTAGGCCACCAAGTCCAACAAACACCTACTTGGACTAGAGACAACTGCTAACAACCTTTAACCCTCTAGCTCTCACATGATATTCATGATTCTATTAAGATAATACTTTAATCATGGGGTCTTCCATGCTCTCTTCCGTGGACACTCTACTCACTGAAACTTCACCCCTTTGATAGAAATACCTCAAGAGTTGATAATTCCGGAGTATGTGATATTTCCATTGATGCGACCTTGATTATTTTGAAAGAGCCACAACTGTAGTATTATTATAATACAATGTGATAAGATATTTACTGCTAGGAACTACATCAAGATCTTGGAAAAAGTTCTGAATCCAAATGGATTCCTTGGATGCATCAGAATCCACTATATATTCAGACTCCGCTGTAGAATTGGAAACAATTGGTTTCTTTTAACTCTTCTAGATCACAACTCCTCTATTGAGACATAAAATATATCCAGATCACGACTTCAAGTTGTTTTGATCTATCTAAGAACCATCATTAGCATACCCTCTAATGACAAGCTCCTCATCTCCTCCATACACCAGGAACATATCCTTAGTTCTTCTCAGATACTTAAGGATAGACTTAACAGTAGTCCAATGCTATTCTCTTGGATCTTCTTGAAATCTGCCTACCATGCTCAGTGCATAGGAAACATCAAGCCTGGTCAATAACATGGAATACATGATGGATCCTATAGCCGAAGCGTAGGGATCTTACTCATTCTATCTTTCTTCTTTTGTGTCTGAGGACACATTTTCTTAGAAATATGTAGGCCATTTGACACTGGAACCAATCCCCTCTTGGATTGTTCCATACTAAATCTCTTTAGTATCTAGTCAATGTATGTACCCTGACTTATTCCAAGAAGTCTATTGGATCTATCATGAATGATCATGATCCCTAGAATGTAGGCTGCTTCACCTAAGTCCTTCATGGAGAAACACTTGTTCAACCAATATTTAACTAACTGTAAGACTGGTACATCGTTTCCAATAAGCAATATGTCATTAACATATACTACTAGGATAACGACCACATTCCCATTAAACTGCTTATAATCATAGGGATCACATTTGTTCTTAATGAAACCAAATTCTTTAATAGCTTCATAAAATCAAATGTTTCATGACCTGGATTATTTCTTTAATCCATAAATGGATTTCTACAACTTGAAAACCCGTTTGGCTTCACCTAGTGTCACAAAACCTTCTGGTTGTGACATATAGACATCTTCCTAAAGGTTCCTGTTAAGGAATGCTATTTTGACATCTATCTACCCAATCTCATAGTCATGGTAAGTTGCTATGGAAAGTATGATTCTTATGGATTTAAACATGGAAACTAGTGAGAAGGTTTCATCATAGTCAATTCCATGATGCTATTTGAATCATTTAGCCACTAGCCTTGCTTTATAGGTGCTAAATTGACCTTCCATGTCCAGTTTTCTCTTGAATAACTATTTTCATCCAACAGGATTTACATAAACTAGTTCATCAACTAGAACCCAGACTTGGTTATGATACATGGAAACCATCTCATTATTCATAACTTCTAGCCATCTTGCAGCTTCTGGGATTTCTATTACTTCCTTGTAGGAGATAGGTTCATCATTTTCCAATAATAATGATTCACTATCCTCAGTGACTAAGAAACCAAATCTCTCTGGTTCCCTTAAATCTCTAGATCTTCTATGCTGTACTTGTGTTTCTAGAACCTCTTCCACAGGGACCTGTGGAACTTGTTCCTGTACCAACTCCTGTATATCCTGAGCATCAACTTCATCGAAGTCAATCTTTCTCCCACTATCCTTTTTGATTATGTGCTCCCTCTCAAGAAAGGCAGATTGTATAGCAAAAATCACTTTCTTGTCTGAAGGCTTATATAGGTAGTATCATTTCGTTTCCTTAGGAAATCCTATAAAGATACACCTCATGCCTTGGGGTGCTAGTTTGTTGTCTGAGAAGGCCTTAAAAATGCCTCGCATCCCCATACACGTGTGTGTGAAAAAATGGGTTTCTTTCCATTCTATAACTTAGAGGGAATTACATTTTTCACCTTAGTTAGTACTTGGTTTAATGTGTATACTGCAGTTTATAATGAATATCCCCAAAAGGATAATGGAATATCTTCATGACTCATCATCAACCTCACCATGTCCAACAAGGCGTGGTTCCTCCTTTCACTAACACCATTCCATTGTGGTGTATAAGGAGGAGTGAGTTGATATAGAATCCTAGACTCTCGTAGAAGATCCATGAACTCTTGGTTAAGATATTCTCCACCTTGATCCGATTGAAGTTTCTTTATCCTCTTACCAAGATGATTCTCTACTTCATTCTTGAATTCCTTAAATTTCTCTAAGGAATCTGAATTATACCTCATTAAGTAGACATATCCATATCTACTCAAATTATCAGTAAAAATAATGAAGTAAGAATATCAACCACTAGATTCTACTGGAAATGGTCCACACACATCCGTGTGCACTAATCCTAGAAGCTCTATAGCCCTTTCACCCTATCCACTAAAAGACAGCTTGGTCATTTTACCTTGTAAAAAAGCGTGACATCTATCAAGTTATTTTAGCTCAGTAGAGTCTAAATAACCATCTTGGAAGAGCTTTGCCAAGCGCTTCTCATTTATATAGTCGATATGGTGATGCCACAACTAGGTGACATATGAGTCATGTGTGTTTGTTTCATTATCGATTGCCAACACTTGGTTTTCACAATTTAATACATACAAACCATTATTTAAATGCTCCATACCATAAAATATATTGTTATTATAAATGAAGAAACCCTTATTTCTAAACATGAAAATAAATCCATCCATATCCAAACATGATACAAAAATTATGTTTTTGGTAACACTAGGTACATAATAAAATTATGTAAAACCAAAATCGTCCCAGTTGGAAATGAGAGGTGGTAATTGCAAATGGATAATACAGCCAGCCTCTCTCCATTGGTAGCTTGAAGATCCGCCTCTCCTCTGGAAATATTTCTAAATCTACTTGGTTCCTGCATTTGAATATAGATGTGAGCCCCACAAGCTGTATCTAATACCCAATGTGTAGAAATGGAAATATTACACTCAATAACGAATTCTTATTTAGCATGTATACACTTCTGGGTGTAGTTCCTATTCTAGTGGCCTTACATGACACATGAAAAACATACCACCTCCCATTCCTTTCCCTGCCTCTAGATCTTCCCCTTTTTGGAGGGACGATGCTCAAGGGCTTCAGATCGTTTATGAATCCTTTCCCCCTTTTCCTTGCCCTTCTTTTTCTTATTCACCATAAGGAATATGGTTTTTTCATTCCCCATGTCCTTATCTACTTGGAGAATTAAGGTAAGAAGTTCTGATAGACTCTTCTCATTGTTTCTCATGTTATAGTTGACAATAAAGCTATAAAAGGTCTTGGAAAATGATGATAGGATGAGATCTGTATGCAACGCATTCAGGAACTTAATCCCTTAGATGTACAGGATTTCAATGTAGCCAATAATCTTGACTACATGAGGCCCAACTGGCATAGAATCTCCAAGATTAGTTGTAAACAAAGTGTTGGAGATCTCATATCTCTCATATCTTTCCCTCTCTTGATAAAAATCCTTAAGGTGATACATCATGCTATACGCGTCCATGTTTTCATGTTGCTTCAATATCTCAATAGACATGGATGATATAATGAAACATTGGAAATCTATGGCATCATCCATATGTTTCATATAGAGAGACAATTTCTCATTACTGACCTATTTTCTAGGCACAACTAGAACAATCTCCTATAGCACATACAATTTCCTCTCATAGGGAAGGATAACTCATAAATGCCTCTGCCATTCCAAGAAATTGGTTCCAGTGAGAAGGTTTTCCTTTTCGAGTATAGTTTACAATGATATATTTGAAGTCATTTCTCTTTCCATTTCTAAAAATTAAGATTAGAAAAGGTTAAGTACTTTATCATGATAAAACTGAGACAAATAAATAAATTAATACTTATTAGTCTCCCACTATTTTATCGAAATCCAATATCCCTCACCATTGACTTCGGAATATTCTGTTTCCTGAATATTATAGTGGAAATGATCCATATTTCCATTAGTATTACCCCAACTAGGGTTTTTCAAGAAACTTTAAGGGTTTTAGGTTGGCATTCCAAATGCCAACTGCCTTAATTCGTAGCTCCTTGATCTGCTAAGTGGACTCCCCAATCCTGAAATCATTTTATTTTGGATTTCCTTAACCTTTTCCTATTGGTCACACCAAGTCCTACTATGGAATTCAACCATTGATGTGAACTAAGTCAAGTCAACCCAAAACCTTGAATTAGAATTCCCCAATAATTGAAATCACCCCAACTAGGGTTGTTCAAGCACTTTGAACTATGGTTCGATTCTAACCAAGATTATGGAAGGCTATACCGACATAATATTTTCTTTGAGGTATTTTATCCTTATACGTAAATTGAAATTTTATTATCTTTGATTACATGCTTTTTAATATTAATTTGGATATACTTAAGTGATTAACCATGTCTAAGATAATATTTACACATAATCCAATATTATTTTAGTTCCACCTTGCATGCTTGTTTAATTAATTAATTGTGTGATCGTGACAACACACCCACAATAAATAAACCATGCAACTGACAGAAATATAATAAATGGTATGATCATGAGCTTGTTCTATTGGTTAGTTTATCTAGTGGTTGATAAAATAACCCAAGACCTATAGGAGAAATACTTTGATCCTTTTGGGTCTATGTTTACAGCTTTCCACCTGTCCACCTTTGTATCTCCTTGCATTGGTTTCACCTTGGATCCTAACTTGAGCAGCCTCCACCAGCATGGGAGCTCCATCCATTACATATGCTTTTATATCACTTGTAGGTGAGGGGTAAAATGGGGTTTTACATAAAAGAATACTTGGGCACACCGACCCTACATATTAACGAGGAGAAGGCTCGCAGGCCAACAAATTTAATTTAAATATATAAATTAAAAGAAACCATTCACATACAAAGGTCTTCGTCTAGCTCATGATCATCCATACATGAAATGATATTTATGAATAAATAAAACTAGCATTAAATTCTTTAATATTTCTTATTAAATATAAATCACGCTCGAATCAATTAATTATCTTTAATTAATAAATCCTTTTATCTTAAACCATTTTTCTGAATTTCCTTGAGATTATCATCTATCATAATTTTAAACAAATAAATTCATTTAAAATTATCATTGTATATAACTTGTACCTTGGAGGAAACTCGGAGAATTCCCGTTCATAACTACCCAATGAGTATAAATGAACATTACACAAATGTTAAATTAAAAACACATATATAAAACACATATCATGTGTTGTAAATCAACTTTACGCCAGCACTATGGTGCACGTATCAAGGGTTTGTATAATATAATAATAAACATTAATAAATATGTGTAATTTGGATGAGTACATGATGTGTAGTTTTGACTACACAGTGTGTACTTTTGTTCACCATCCATCTGAAGTACACGCCCGAGGACATGGCGTGTAGATGTACTTCAGAAATCTTCGGAGTACATGGAGTGTTCAGTGGGACACATGTCGTGTAGTATCTGAGTTACATAGTTTCTATACAGGAAAGCCATGTAAGGGATTCATGGTCCAACCCAAACCCGAAGGGACTGCGCACTGTGTTCAGTGGGCCACACAACATGTAATTCAGAAACTGTGTGCCACCTATTTCTGGTCAACACATGGAGTCTTAAATACATAGATAGAATACATTGACACAACCTAGATTAGCAGACCAATCCAATGCATCGAACCTAGACTACATGGTGTGTACTACAGAATACACACTGTGTGTTCTGGTGTTGTATGACCAAGAATGTTTGGAACCTTCGGATGATATCCTCTGTTTTATTTTAGTCAAAATTATAATAAAAAATCGTTTCTGTAAGGTGAACAAGAAATGAGAGAGGAGGAACAGATCTTGAGTTTCAGATTTGCAGAATGATCAACTTGAATTGAAACAACTAAATTATTAAATGCATATATCACCAACAAAAAACTAAATAATTATAATCAACAATATAACTGCTCTGATACCACTTGTAGGTTCTGGGTGTAGTGGAAGTATGTTAACAGGTGTACCAAACTTGTATTTTTCTTTTAACAACGATCAATCCAAGATCTGTCATGATAATAAAATGACAGATCTTCAAAATAGAACAAAGAATAAAAGAAAGGAAGGGAGTTCTAGAATCATAGAGAGGATCATCATATGTTGGTTATAATTAATTTAATTAAAAGACAAAAATCACTTTGATGGAATTCTCTCTGTTGATATTTCCGGTCATGATCCAATGTGATCTGTCATTGCATCATAGAATCCAAGTGTAGGATTCATCTAGCAGTGATCCAAACGTGTTCCACATATATTTAGATGTCACCGAAGGGATCTCTGGGTGATAGCACAGAAGATACTTCGCTTGCAATGTCCTCCTTTGATCACCTTGAGAGCCGCTTGCAAAGTTCTCTCCTTGATCTGAAGGAGGAGGTTCTCTCTTGTAGCTTGAGAGAATTCTTGGAAGAAAAGAATTTTCTCTTGGCTTGAGCAATTTATCTAGGTCCATTGTGCACAACCCCCCAAAATGTCTAGGCTAATGAGAATTATGTAATTGAGGTTTTAATTACAATGAATAATAAAATGAATTAATTACCTGAAATCATTTATTCATTTCATTTAATTATTAGTAATAAACCATGTCTAATGATAACAGTTGACTATTATTATTATTTGACATGCACCCAGTTAATTACAACTTATATTATTTAATGAAATAAATAATATTATTTATCAAAAATCCCACGAAAAACTACACAGAATGTATATTAATATACACAGTGTGTACTTTTGTTTTTCCATTTTCTTTATTTCTTCCACCACATTTATTAGACCTTGAATAATGGCTATTTATTTCTCAAATAAATATCACTACATTACTTGCTAATAAATATATTATTTCTCCCACAATATATTCTCTCGAATAACTATTGTCAAATTAAATACGATTATACATCGTTGAATAATTATTAAACCAAAATCGAGAATAATCATTATTCAACTTGTTAAATTAATATTTAACTGAGATACATGGACACACATAGTGTGTGACCCTCTAGGACTCTTTCTCAGTGTCATTAGGTGGAGCCTGCCTAAAGTCCAAGGTTATCCTCTAGAAACATGCCAAGGCACCCATAGAGAAAGAAGCTAACTCTAAACTGACGTGTCACCTCCTACGAATTCTTACCGTGTAATATAATCCCTTTTTCTCGATATCTTGAATCAAGCGGGTCGCATGCTAGTGCAATTATCCCATGTGCTTGATTATTCTTTCTTTGAATTCCTAGAATTGAACTTTCCCATTCCTCACCATGGCCATGGATTTATTTAGGCTATATCAATTCAATCAAAGGGATTGAGATATCTACTTCTATTATGGAACAGAAGGGACAAATACTTTATCGCATTATCTATTAATGCTGTATTACTCGTGACACACCCATAATATCCTACCTCACTGCGAATGGTGTTTCATCACATTTTTCATCAATACATCTAAGTGCGCGAGTTGTAATACCCATTAATAATAATCATAAAGTCTAAGGACCAATACACACATCTGTAGATAGAAATATCCAATGACATTATGAAATGTGGATTTCCTACTGGCGGGTCTTGTTCTCATAATATCCTCCTGGATATTACCAAGGGCGCACACCATGAGAAGGTGCCTCAAAGTTTTATGAGTCCTCACCCATAATGGCCTGTATTATTTGTGTCCCTCAAATAACATTATCTGGAAATAAAACATATATTAAAGAACAGTGTTATGGCACTTCTGGGTTCTTATTATAGTTGGGATCCACTATGAACCTTTAATGCAACAGCTATACTTAGGGCATTATCACATGCATTATCACATAGATGAACAATCAATATGTGATAAGGTATTTATTAATGAATAAAGTACAAAATAGTTGGTTCTATTCCACCAACCCCAACAATACTTAAATGTTTGTATCATCTCAAAAATAACAATTGATATAAACTTTGAATCAAGGGAAAAGTGATCCTACGATAAGCTTGGATACACACAAGTGTGTGGCCCTTCTAATTTGGTTATCCTCCAACATGAATTTTATTATTATCAAATATCGCCCTTCATCAAAATTTACATTATGGACCATATTTTTCACAATGAATGAGATATTTTGTCTTCTTTGACTTATCAACCACAAATGTGAAATGTCGCTCAACGTGGTATTGCTTTATCACATTTTTCATGACCAGTTTACTTTCAAACTCCTATCTAACATAGATGGCGTTATCATTTGATGCATACCTATTCCCTATAATGCTGGGGAATTCATAAGTTGGTGTAATAACATCCCAATCAAAATGTTGTTCATGAGACATTCCTTCAGCTAAGGAACTCAATACTGAAGTATGATTACCTCTAACTGGTGGTTGTTGTGGATTCTTGTCTCTCAAAGGAACCTCAGAAGGGTTATTCCCCACATCACCCTCACCCACATCTCTCAAAGGAACCTTAGAATGTTCATTCCCCACATCACCCTCACTCACATCATCTCTTGATGGCTCCCCATATTCTTCTTCCTCATATAAACTTTCATTCACTATATCAGCATACAAAGGGATGTCATCAACATTTCCTTACAAATTTTGATCATCTTATTCATAATTTACTTCTATCACAGGAGTCATATGAGAAGGAGGCATTGAAAAAGACTAATGTAAAGGGACAACTTTTACATAGATCACAAAACACAGTTATATAGTAGTTGGTTGCACCACATCTATATAAAAAATCACCAAATACAACTCCATCAAACCATTAGCACACTACTATCTAAATAAAGAAGATACATCCATCCAATCATCATCATCGACCAAAGGGTACTTAGTGTGCCAAAATCATTCAGGATGTTGTAGATGTTGATATGTTATTGAAGAAATAGATTGATCAACCCCCGGTTTTAACCAATTATAAATCTTATTGCGAACTACATCTAATTTCATACAATCATGCAGATTTTACCCTCTGATAGGTGGTGCACTATAGCTAAATCCCTGCTTAGTATAAACATCCTCACCATTGCAATATATTTTCGCATACATTATTACCTATAAAAAATAATTAATAAAATATTATACACTACATCAAAATTTTACATTATTTAAATTGGTTTAGAATAATTGACTTTATCTTGAGACTTTTTTAATGTATTGATTTATCACAGTTGAGGTATAGTGATGGTGGTATTATTACCAAATCAAATTTAATATAAAGTTATATATTTTAATTACTTATGAAATAATCATGACTTGATCTTGAGACTTACGATTAGTTTATAATTATTTGATAAACTAACCAAAACCTATGGGTAGACTCCTGGAGTCTCTATTATCAAATATTTCAGTAACGGCTAGTCTCTTTTCAAATAGCAACGCCTCCTGTCGAATGCTTGTTCTCAAATGACTATTCGGGGACACCTCTTCGGGGATGCCTCTTTGGGGATGCCTCTTCAGGGACGCCTCTTCAGGGACACCTCTTTGAGGACACCTCTTCGGGGATGCCTCTTGTTGATTTCCTTTTAATTACAAATTTACTCACATGCATGTGATGTGGTCTAGAAATATGAAATACATAACATTTTTTTAAGTGGACATGTAGGTCCTTACATTCTTAGTCAGAGATGACTCACAGGTCATCAACGCGGAAAAATAAATGCAATTATTACCAATTAAATAACCACATTCACAAAATAAGACATGCAATTTCAATTAGGCATTAGCTGATCATCTCAAGATCAATCATCACACATATTACCATGTTTTTTGGTATACTTATTATATCAATTACTAGATGGAATATATATTAAATATCTACACTTCTTTTCCAAAAAATTAACATCTCAATTTGTATGTGTATATATATATTTATTAATAAAATTTAATAAATTTAATTATAACTAATATAATTTAAAATTATTATTTATACAAAACTATTTTTATACCATTAACAAAAAGAGTTTTTTTATATTTTTTAATAAATATAAATATGATACATATAAATAATATATTATTCATAAATTATATAACTAGTGTATAAATATTTTAATTTAAATTAATATTACTTTAGAAATAACATATTTAATTTTCATAAACATTCAATATGAATTCATAAAAAATTTTAGACATAACATAATTAATTTTCCTAAACAATCAATACAAATTCATACAACATACACACCATTCAAAAATTATATCATACAAAAGACACTAATTTACACATGAATATATATGAAATAAATAAACTATACACACAAACACTAATTTCTACATATCACAAATAAAATAAATAAATAATACACATTAAATAAATAAAAACAATTAAACAATTAAAAATTTAAATAGAAATTTTACCTTCTTAGAAAAGAAAAAATTTGTTGAGAAAGAAATTTTGCAGGGCTTCACAACAAAATCCAGAGGAGAAGAATGTATTTTGAGGGGGTGGGGGTGACCACTTTTATAGATTTATCTCAGTGAGATGCATGAATGAGGTTCACACATCCTTCATCTCATACGCGAATGACGCATTAACAACTTTCACACATCTTTGGATCAGAGAGATGCATGAATGGGGTTCATGCATCTTCGGCACGACAGAAGATGCGTGAACCCCATTGACGCTTCTCTGGTAGATAAAAGATGTGTGAACAAGGTTCACATATCGCAAGAACCATTTTTAAAAATACTGTTAACCCTATCCCATTTTGATAAAAAAATTGAAAAACCCATATATAAAAATTATTCACTTTCGGGAAGTCAACTTCTCTCTCAACAACAAACTACTCCAAGCCCAAGTCCAAGCCCGAGGATGGTGGAATTTTCTTTAATGGGTTTTTTAAGGGATATAGTTTAGTATATTTTCAAAAAAGGGTATGTGAATGGGATTCATGCTTCCTATATGAGTTTTCTGAAGGAGTCCATAATTTATTTAATTATAAATATTACTAAATATATAAATAAATAGATAGCCAATTAAATATAAAAATAAATATTAATCAAAACTAATAAAAATTAATTAAATATTAATAAATAGTAATAAAATATAAATAAATATTAATTGAAAATTCATCAACATTTATAAAATATCAATTAAGATTAATTAAATATTAAAAAATATTAAAAAATATTAAATATTAAATAAATACTCATAAATATTGACAATACAAATAAATATTAAAAAATATTGATTAAATATTAAATAAATATTCCAAAATATTAATTAAATATTAATAAATATTAATAAATACTAATGAATATAAAAAAATGTAAATAAATATTAATAAATATAAATAAAAAGTTAAAAAATTGTAAGAAAATATTAATAAATACTAATTAATTATTCACAAAAATTAATTAAATATTAATAAATATTGATAAATATTCATAAATATTAAACAAATATTAATAAATAATAGAAAATATTAACAAATATTAATTAATATTAAATAAATATTCATAAATATTAATCAATTATTAATCAAATATTCTAAAAAATTAGTAATATTTAATTAAAATTTCACAAATACTAATAAATATTAATAAAATATCAAAAAATTCCAATAAATATCAATAAATATCAATAAATATAAATAATTACTAATGCATTTTAATAAAAATATTATTAAGTATAAAAAAATTACTAACAAATATTAATAAATAATGATGAAATAATTCTCAATATTTATAAATTTTAATTATAAATTAATAAATATTAAAAAAACTAAATAAATATTAAATAAATATTCATAAATATTCATAAATATTAATAAATATTAATAAATATTAATTAAATAATAAAAAAATATCAACAAATTTAAATAAATATTAATAAAAAATAGATAAGTATTAAATAAATATTAATAATATCAAATAAATATTAATAAATATTAAATAAATATCATTAAATATGTCTAAATATCAATTAAATATTCCTAAATATTACTAAATGTTAGTAAATATTCAGTTATATTTAATAATATTTATAAATATCTATAAATATTTATTTAATGGATACTTATTATTTATTAATATTTGTTAACATTTATCAATATTTATTTCACATTTATTAATATTTAATTAATATTCATTTATATTCATTAATATTTAATTAATATTTTTATTTGTAATAAAAGAGGATTTGACCCTCAACCTGTTAAAAAAATTATAAAAATTTATGAATATTTATTTAATATTTGTTAATATTTAATTGATATTTATTAATATTCATGAATATTTATTAATATTTATTAAATGTTTATTAATTTTTCATTAACATTTATAAATATTTATAAATGTTGAAAAATATTTCATTGTAATTTTTTAATATTTGTTAGTAATTTATTTATATTTTTGGTTATTTAATTAATACATATTAATATTTATTTATATTTATTGATATTTATTGGTATTTATGGATATTTCTAAATATTAATAAAACTTTATTACTTTTCATGAATATTTATTAATATTTGATTAATATTTAATTAATATTTATGAATATTTTTTTAATATTAATTAAGATTTGTGAATATTTTCTGGTATCTATTAATATTTTTTAATATTTATGAATATTTATGATTAATTATTAATATATAAATTATACTTGTGAATAAATAATTAATATTAATTAATATTTTTTTACTATTTTTTTACTTTTTATTTATATTTATTAATATTTATTTAAATTTTATTATATTCATTAATATTTATTAATATTTAATTAATATTTAGGAATATTTATTTAATATTTAATCAATATTTATTAATATTTGTTTGTATTATCAATATTTATGAATATTTATTTAATGTTTATAAATATTTTTTAATATTTTCAAATATTTATAAATATTTAATTAATTTTCATTGATATTTTTATAAATATTGATGAATATTTAATTAGTATTTATTTATATTTAATTAGTATTTATTATATATTTATTTAATATTTATTACTTTTTATTAATATTTATTTTAATATTTAATTGGATATATATATATATTGTAATATTTATAATTTTAAATATTCTAGAGGATGAGTGAACGTTGTTCACTCTTCCTTCAACTTTAGACCCCTTTTTGAAAAAACCCATAACCCTATCCCTTAAAAAATATTAAAAACATCATAAAAAATTATCAGGAGATCCATACCAGCCGATGAAAGAGGAGATTACACCATTTCCATCTCAGAATGAAACCGAGAATTTTCATTCGACGTCAGTTCCTTCCAGTCACCGCTGACGCTGGTGATGCACTGATGCCGCATTTATGGTCATGGTGTTCGGTAGAGGAAACCACATTTCTTGAAAACACAACTACAACGCATGGGAGAAGGTGTTCTTGGGTCTGAGGGAGTCAGATGATGGGCACTTTTTAAATAATCAGGTATGAGACCGCATATTTATGAGTCACATCACATATTTATTAGTCAACACTAAAAAAGGCTAGATTATATATCTATGAACCTTTTATTAATCTTATTTTAAAATATTTTTAAATTTAATAAAATTTATATATAATAATTACTAATTTGAAATGATAAATTTACAAAATTACATATTTTTCAAAAAAATCATTATAATATAGATTAATCATTTGATGATGTCACATATTATGTAATGTAGTAATTCTAGAGCATGATTATATTATTAATTGGGATTTAAAAATAAGGCGTTTAATATTTTTGCTAAAAAAATTGGACCCAATAACGCATTTTTATTGGATCAAGTTTAGCAGGGGCATGTAGGTTCACTAACCCATCTACGAGTTTAATTATACAACACATATGACTTATAAAAGTTGGGGGTTAGTCGAAGATTGACTAGAACATTAAGATAATGACATGAAATTTGGATATTTTTTGAATGGTGAAATGAAATTACATGAAAATATAGTATTAGTAATTTTATTCCTTGTTTAGATATTGTTCATTAAACAACTGCATATATCAATGTCTATAGTCTATTTCTAGTGATTTGATTCTATTTCATATAAGTGAGGTTTTTTTCTCAATTAACAATGTTTTTTAATATTTAGTAGTGCTTTTTATGATTATTTTTTAAAAAAATTAACTAGTTCCACCAAACCATTTAGTGAAGGTTATAATTTTTTCAAAATTTTAAAATAAAATTCCCATTAAACATTCAACTGGTATTTGGATTTTATTTAAAATAATATTAAAATATATTAGTAGTTTGTCTAAACTTCCACTAAATTTAATAAAATAAAAATAAAAACTAGAATGCGATAGAATAAAAATTCAATTCAATTTACATAATTCATTTAAAAACACAAAATAGATCAATGTTACGTAAACATAATCATAACAAACAAATGCATTACAAACACTCATCAAACATTCAGTTATCAACACTAGACAAAAAACATGTTTATTAGTCCAATAAATATCCACTCTCATCAACCATCTCCACCAATACTAAAATTCAAAAGGATCAATGAACAACTGGGGGGGGGGGTTAATCAGTTGTTTTCCTTTTATAAATTTCAACTTTAGGAAACTTAACCCCTGAAACTTGTTAGTGTTTTTTCCATTACAAATTTTTAGAAAAACTCATGTGCATGAAAAAATAGAAAAGTAAACAAGTCACACTCGATTTAAAAGGTTCATCCTCGGTGTGAGAACCCACATCTCTATCATAGCCACTCCCTTGGATCTATGGAAATTCACTATTATGAAGAAGTTAATAAAACTTGTGTTAAATATTGCTAAAACATTCTATCCCCTGATATGAATGATTATACCAACCCTCACCAGTTTACAATTTTTGCTTACAAAATTTGGGCCACTAAATAAAATGTAACAATGAAACTTTCTTCTCCATAGGAACCCTTTTGGAACCTCAGTATAATGTGTCTGGGTCCGATTGCCTCAGTCTGATGAACTCAGTTTGATTGACTCAGTCCGATGCACCACTTTTGAATCTGCACCCAAATCAAACTTTCTGTTATATTCAATTAACAAACTCTATAACTTTTTAAAACTCTACTCAATTACTCAATATGATCTTTCTTTGACAGATAACCCTCTGTCTGCTAATATGAACTATCTCCAATCCAATCTTCTGATCAGATTCCTCTATCCAAAAAATCTTCTTCAACATGAAACAACTTTGGTCAGAAAACTCACTTCTGACACCAATTCTGTAGTGTATCATCTTTTATACACAAGTTAATATTTTTAAGAACCATTTTACTTTCCACATATATTTATAGGTTCTCTATAAATAGTAAGGGCCTGAAACTGAAATATTTTCTATATCACCTAAATTTCAAAACTTTAAATTTCACATTCATTTGAGCTTCATTTTGATCATTTCAAATCTTCTCATGTATTCTAGTGACTTCTCAAAACATCTTGAATCTTCACAATTCTTCTAGAATTTCAAATCTTGGGGCATGATAGAAAACCATTTGAAAGAAAAAAACATTAGTTTGAAAATGGTCATCTGAAAAACTCATCATCTATCTCATCCTCTTGACCCATTTGAAGCACACTCAACTATCAGTTCACACATTGTAAATGCTCTGTCCATAAACTGAATCTCTGGAACATATGAGTCCAAAACTCTATTCATCATTCTGGTTATCTTGACCCAATTTTAAAAAATCACATATTTAACACTCAACCCATTGAAACAAAAAAACATGAACTACTAAAAACAAATATAATATTTCTTGCTCTGATGCTCTGTGCCAACTGAAAATGGTTGGCTACATTGTTTCAACTTTTAAAGACTTCATAACCCTATAAAAACTATCCAGTAACAAATTTTATATGTTTCAAAATTTTCATAGACTTAATCTATCTAATTATATTGTCTTTATACTCCTCATTATGATCAAACCATGTTCTGATGAAACTCTACATCTGATGAATTATCAGTTTCAAACGCTCCTCTAATGGATTGGTGTCTGCAGCTTGTCTAATGGACTGGTATATGCATCTCATCCAATGGATCATTATCTGCATCTAATGACTTAGATCAAAACTTCCCTTTGAATAAACTCAATAGCTACCTCTGGTCTAATCAGATCTATCCGATAAAAAACTCGATTTTTTCAAAAACTTCTTCATATGACCAACTTCTATGGAGAGACAAATTCATTCTTACTCTGACATTTAAAACATACATGTAAAAATTCTTCATATTTCTCTTATATTTTCAACATTGTGACAAATCAAAAATTAAAAATCACAGTCATACTTTATAACAAAAGTGACATTTTATGATTCAAATTCGATCATGTGCATCTGATGACATGCATCCGATGAACCACATCCGATGAACCACATCCAAAAAACCTATGATCAGAGAACTATAACTTCTCCCTTTATTAAAAAACTTATATCATAATTGTTTTCATGATGTTGAGAATGTTAAGATTTGTAAAGAATCATTTGAACATCTTTGGAAAGTTCTATAACTCTCCATCTTTTCAAGTCCCAACAATATAGTAAACTTTATGAGTTTGATTTCTAGCAACTTATAAATTTTTATCAAAATCTCAATCTGATGGACCGAGTCTTATGGATCGTCCGATCGAGAATTAAATCATTTTTTTTCAAAAAAATACATTCTTTATCTGGATTTTCAACAACTTCACAACAAATAACTTATTTAATTCTAACAACATATCATTCACCTTATTTATAAAATAATTCTTTTACAAAATTTCATTTTTCAACCAACTTTTGTTTTTTAAAAACAAAAAAAATGATAAATGATCTTCAATATATCCCTTTGGATTTGTTGAAAAATCTCATTAACAACATTTTTAACCCATCATTTTTCAATACTCACAATTTTTACAACTCACCTTTTGTAACAACTCAAAATTTTAACTTCTACCAAAACACATCCTTTCTCAAAAGAGATTTTCTTGACACCACACTACTAGATAAAGTAATGTTTTTGAAGTAATTCCATCCTTTGGTGAAAATAAAATTTGCAGTCATTTTAAGATAAAATCCCTCTCACTTTTATCTTTTTCTCTCACTTTTCATTCTCTCCCTCATTTTATGATAACCATAGCTTCAGATTCATTTAGGAAGATAAGTAATTCTCTATCCTTTATAAGATACTATTGTACAATTTATCCCCCCTTTTCAACATAATCCAAATCACAGTGAAGGATATTCCTTAAGATGTTTAGGATGTCTATGGTGGAGGATAAACATGAATTTTCAGTCTCAATTCCAAAAACTCTCTTTTGGAATTACTTTTGTATAGATATCATCAATTTGATACTTCATTGAAATATAATCTAGAAAAAAATATACACTGACAACCTTTTCTTTTATGAAATGAAACTTAATATCAATGTGTTTTAATCTTGAGTGTTGGACAAGTTTTTTAGAAAGATCAATTTTAATTTGATTATCACAAAGTATCTTCAATGGTTTGAAAACTTCAATCTTTAAATCCTCTAATTGAACTTTCATCCATAAAATTTGAGTACAAGCCCATGTAGCTGCAACATATTCTAATTCTGTTGTGCTAAAATTTACTGAAATTTGACTCTTACTATACCAACTCATACAATATTCTCCTAGAAAAAGTGTTCCTCTTAAAGTTTATTTTATGTCATTAAAAAATCATGCTCAATCAACATCAGTATAACCATGAAAGTTCATATCACAAATTCTTTTTTATATCAACCCATATGAAGTTATTCTATTAACATATATCAGAATTCTCTTTTCTATCTACACAAGAGATTCTTTTGGATCATTTTAATATCTCACACACAAATTCAAAACATAAAAAATACCAGGTCTTGAAGTTGTATGGTAAAGAAAACATCCTATAAACTTTCTAAAATATTTCTAATTAACTCCAAGCTTCATATTTACTCATATTTATCCCAACTAAAATAGGATTAGAAACATATTTGGATTACGCCATACCAAAATTTTATAACAATTCCTTGACATACTGTAATTGAAATTGGAAAATTATTTTTTCCTTTTTTTGAATATATATGGCTAGGAAGAAAGTCAATTCTTACAACATTGACATTTCAAAATTCTTTTTAATTTCCTTAGAAAATTATTTAAAAACTTTTTCTTCATATATAGATTTTTTTCATCGACATGAACAATTACAATCAGAGTGTTGGAGTTAGCTTCTTCTACATATAAGATGTTTTCAACATTTCCTTTTAAAAAATTTATCTTTTTTTAAATAGTTGTCAATTTTGGAATACCGAGAATGAAAATCTTGTTTTAACCCATACAAGGATTTATTCAATTTACAAACTTTTCTTTCATAATTATGAAGTAAAAACATATATGATTGTTTAATATAAAATTATTCTTCAATAAAACAATTATGAAAAGCTAACTTTTCATCCATATGATAAAAATTGTAATTTCATTGTGATTCAAGAAACCTTCTAATAATTTCTAATCTCGCGACTAGGGAAAATGTTTCTTCAAAATCCACACCTTCCACCTATGCATAACCTTTATAAACAAGTCTTTCTTTGTTTCTTGAAACTTATCCTTGTTCATTAAACTTGTTTCTTTACACCCATTTTGTTCTAATTACATTTTTATTTTCTGGTCATGGAATAAGTTCCCAAATGTTGTTTTTTGCAATCTGATTCAACACTTCATTCATCACATCAACTCATTTTTTATATTTAATTTATTTTAAAACTTATTATGGATCAATTTGTGAAATGAGTGATATATGATTTTTTAATCTCAACCTTCTTCTTATATGAACTAGATCCTTTTTATTTTCAATAATATTTTCATTTTTTACATGTTTCTAAAAAGTAGGGAATTTAAAAATTTATCTTCCAACTTCATTTTCTTCATCACTCAATTATTCGGAATATTGATAAGTCTGTTTTGACTCACTTTCACTTTTGTTGGAAATATGTAGTTTTCATTCCTCAAAATTTTCAATATTCTTTTTTAAGGAATTCATATTTTCAATAAAATTCACATCATAAGAGTCCACTATATTTTTTGAATGATTTTTCTAACATTTATAAATTCTTCCATTAGGTGAATACCCCATGAAAATTCATTCTTCTACTTTCTCATCAAAATTTCCAACATTCAGATTTTTTATTTTTAGTAAACATGGACTTAAAAACACTTTGAAGTGCTTCAATGAAGATTTTTTTATTATAGAACATTTTTTGGAAGTCATGTTGGATTATAATCACAACAAACATTTGATTTGTACATGTATAGTTGTACTAAAATCTTCTCTCAAGTAGAACTTTGAATGTTTATGTTATGCCTACAAACTTATTTCCATTTCCACCAAACTTATGTTTCCCTTTCAATAAATTCATTTTGTTGAAGGGTGTATGGAGTATTATATTGATGTATAATTCCATATTTCTTTATATATTATTCAAAGGAATTTCATTGGTATTCTTTTACATTAGCAGTTCTTAACTTCATTATATAAACACCCATTTCTCTCTCAACTTCTCTTCTGAAAAATCTAAACATTTCTACTACCTTTAAATCGTGCTTCAGAAATATAATGTTGGTCATATGGGTGATATCATCAATAAAGGTAATAAAGTAAAAATATACTTTTTTTGATTAATGTCTCCTCATCCCATAAATACCTAAATTAATAAGTACAAGAGGTTTTTTAGATTGAATTTCCACTCTCTTATGTCTTTTCCTAAACATATTTCATTCTCTTCAAGTTATAGTGGCATCATCTTCACTTCACTTCAAATCTGGAAAATTTGTAACAACATAAACATTATAAAGCTTGTTCATGATTTTCATTCCAAGGTACCCAAGTCTATGATGCCACAACTTATTCTAATTTTTAGCACTTATATAACATGAGTTATCAAGTTATTTAATGTAATGACTTGGGTTTTGACCTATAATACTTTGGAAAATTCCTAAGAATATATATGGAGCCAGGTGCTAAGTCGGTGCTAAAATCTAGGGCCCGAAGAGCCTCAATACAGGTTTTTAAAAATATTAAATATATTTTTTCTGCTTCACATAGTTTTTATTGAAAAGAGGAATAAATCCTATAATGAGTCTTATAATTGATTTTTGAGACCAAGATTGAGTTCACAATGTCATATTTACCCTAGGAATGACCTAAAGTTGTCTGTATTGAGTGTTTTGGTTGGAGGTGTGTTGGCGGGGAGTTATGTGGTGGATTAATTAATTAAATGAATTTTAATGAATTAATTTAACCTAAACATAAAACACTCCCCTCCACATCATGTTGGGCGCATGAGACACTGAAAGATAGCCCCTCCCCTTCTCCTCTACCCCTTTGGAAATGAATGAAAATGAAGCTGAATCAACCCCACAAAGTGCCACCGATCTTAGTTTTTGATGCAAATCATCATCAGATCGAGAAGTAGAACAATCCATGCATCATTCCTTATCCAAAGATTCTTATTTTCTCCCTCGAGGTAGTTGGTTTGAGTTTTGGTCATTATCCATTTAGTCATTTTTTAAGGTTGTAGAGCCCTTATACAATTGCTAGAGATCACTTGTAGGTAGATATGCAGGTTTCGGGGCAAACCAGTGTGAATTAAAGGTTTTCAGAGATAATTCCCTACTGGAATTACCATCTGCACAATGTGTAGTCTAGTGACACATACTTTGTATCACTTTCTATTCAAGTAATATTAACTTTGGGGACTATACGCCATGTACCATAGTTACACGTCATGTAGTGACCCAATCAGTGTGGCCAAAGGACATGAGCAAGGTTGGACATGTAATAGTACATGGGCATGTAAAAGTACACAAACAAAGTACACATACACGATGTTTGGTACATATAAATGGGAAAAATACATGGGAAGGTGTCCATTTAGACTAAACACGCCATGTATTATGAGATACACAACATGTAAGGAACACATTTGGTCGGTCTGTGTAGAAGAGGAACACGACCAATGGCTAGGTGAAGTAGGACACAGTGTGTACCATATCTACATGATGTGTACCCCTACATGGGTGGGAAAACCATTTAGATATGATACACAACTAGGTGATCAGGTGGTATCACACACCATTTTTACCCTAGTTCACATCATGTACTCCATAGAGATCTTCTTGAGATCTTATGCCTTCACATCTCTTTCTGTAAGACTTAAATGCAGACTTATAAGTAGTCTATCCTGAGGGTTTTCCATGTAGAACATGATGGTGGCCCCTGAAGTGGCCTATGAGGTATGCAGTGGAGAGAATTGATCATGATGATTATAAAATGGTTCTTAACTGATGGGGTAGTTCAGTGTGGCTCATTCATAGAGACGCTATGAGTGGTACTACCCTGTGGCATCCTGGAACGCGTTTACCTTGCCTCTTTACTTTGGTAGATATGGGACTCCCCATTTCATGGGTGTGGGTTCATTTACCTGTGGGTAGTTCTTCTAGGGCTGGTTCTCCCCTAGTGGATTAGGGCACATGTTCCCCTTGATGTTAGTATAGTTGGACAGTTCTCCCCTGTTGCATCAGGGCATGGTCCCTGTATACTCGTTGGCCAAATAGAGTAGGTACTCCCCTGATGGACTAGGGTGTAGTTCGTCAATCCATGGAGTCGGTACTCCCTTGTCATACCAGGGAGTGGGTCCTCCATATGTGATGTATAGGTAGAGTGGTTACTCCCCTATCAGGTTAGGGAGTGGGTCCTCAATCCTTGGAGTCAGAACTCCCCTATTGTTCCAGGGCATGGTTCCTCCATACATGTTTTTTCAGCAGATTCGGTACTCCCCTATCACACTAGGGAGTGGTTCCTCTAGCCTGGGGTTGATACTCCCCTATCACGTCAGGGTGTGGTTCCCCCATAATAATCTAGTTGGCAAAGTAGTACTCCCCTATCATTCTAGGGTGTGGGTCCTCTATCCACAGATTGGTACTCCTCACATCATGGGAACAATTCCTCTATACATTGAGTAGTACTCCCCTATCGTTCTAGGGTGTAGGTACTCAATTATAGGGTATTAATCCCTCATATCTGAGTATCAGTGGGGAGAATACCCTTTATTGGAGTTGGAGATCCCTCGGCTATTGAGTAGAGTTATGATGAGAGGGAACCTCCACTAGATATTAGCGATTCCTGGTCAAGATTTTGTGCTTCCTTAATGGACTAATGTGTGGGAAACTCCAAACAGGAGTGACTAGGGTTTCACTGGTTAGTTTGGAGCTAGAACTCTCCCAACTATAGGGAATAGGTGAGGTTAAGGTTCCTCCATTCCCTCTCATTAGAGAGGATTCACTTGGTGCATAGTTTGGAGTAGTACTCCCTCAACTGTTTTTAGTGGTGAGGGGCAGGCCTCTTCACATGGGTTTTTCTTAGCCTTACGCAGGGCACATGTTGGCAATGACAGGACCTATGGTGTAGGTCACTAAAGATATACCTATTATGTTGTTCTCGATGGAGCACATTCTCTTGGACATACCATTAAGAAAGATAGGGTTGTTCCCGATGGAGTGTATCTCAATTTGTCACGACCCGCCCTTGGGGTCCGTGCCGTGACTACCCCAAGCCCGCCTTCCATAGGCCAGGGGCTGGCGACTAGCACCAAGGCATAAATCCCCGTAAAAAGGGAAGGCATTGCCTTTGTAAAGTAAACAAACACCACAGAGTAAACAAGCGGAAAGTAAACATTAAACAAAAGCAGAGGACAACTGAAAGTGCGGAAAAGTAAATGGGCCAGTATACAAACCCAAACTGAAAGTAAAGTACAACTCGAAAGGGAAAACAACAACTGAAAAGTAAAAGCCGCTACTCCGAGCTGTCCACTGGAAATCCCACCTGAAGGGTGGGTACAGATAGCTCCTCTGCTCCACGGGTCCGCCGTCCGCTCCGAGCACGTCCTGCCCAGTGGTCCACCTCCGGGTACCGTCCCGCTCTGCAAGCCTCAGCTAAGGTCAACGCTGTCCGTCGTCTGCAACCAACACAACGTAGTGCGGGCAAAGCCCGTGCAGGGGTGAGTATAAGCTACTCAGTAGGGACCCCGAGACCCCTGAAGGTCTCTCAAAATCCACAAAGGATAAACCACGAAGAAAGGTACAAACACGAAGTAACAACCGATACTGCTTAGGTATATGCCCATACATATACCTAAGTCATCAATTCAAATACGCTCCAACCTCCGAGCCCAAGTACAACTCATTCCACACAGGATAGTAAACGTATTCCACACAGGAAAGCAAAACGTAACCCACACAGGATTGCACAACACAATCCACACAGGAAAGCAATAGGATTCAGCTCACATAGGTATACTTCTTCAAGGACGATAAAGATGATCACTGATCCATCTAAGTCTTCGGACCCACGAAGGATCGATAGGTAACTAACCCCCGCAATGACCCACACAGGATCGGGCCCACACAGGACCTGTAGGCGCTGGCTCACACAGAACCGCTGAGCGCAAGGACCCACACAGGATCGGGCCCACACAGGACCTGTAGCACTGATCCACGTAGGATCGCTGAGTGCTGTAGTCGTCGTCGTCGAATCCACACAGGATCTCTGTACTGTCATCGTCGCAGTCACAGTAGCAGTAGTAGCAGTAGAACAGTCGCAGCCAGCACTAGGGTTCCCGCACACAGCTAGCTCGTTCGGAGGGTCCGCTCCACGAGCCGAGAGGCTGATACATCAACTGTCACGAAGACCAGAGTTGATGTATCCAAAAGTTCTATATCGTCAACAGGAACTCAACGCAACAGACGGCGCGTCGATCGGACGCCCGGTCTGAGAGTTATTGGCATTTTCGTCTCCGAGGCCCAGTTGGTTTTTAAGGCAAAACCAACCCGACCGTACTCCACCAGCGTCCAAACCTCGGGCGGAGTATGCCAAAAGATCCGTCTCACTAAGAGGAACACAACGCGACTGACGGCGCGTCAATCGGACGTTCGTAGCTCAAGATATTAGCGTTTCCGCTCCGAAGGCCCGGTTGGTTTCGTGAACGAACCAACCCGGCCGAACTCAAAGTAAACGAAACCTTGAGTGTGATATACCGAAACGACCGTCTCGATCCAAGGATCGCATTGCCGTAGACGGTTCGTCATTCGGAGGTCCGAGGCTCAAGTTATGACCAAAAGACCGTAACAGGTTCGAAACGGGGGGGTCCGGGTCCGGGCCGACCCGGCCCGACCCCCCCCTGGGGCGGTCCGGCGGCGCGGCGGCGCGGCGGCGCGGAGGCGCGGCGGCGCGGAGGCCGCGGGGGCCGCGGCGGCCAGTCGCCGTGAGGTGGCGGCACGCGGGGGCTAAGCCCCCGCTTCCTGGAAATTCGGCGCGGCAGTTGCCGCGCCCCTTGATTGAAACCGCCCCCACATGGGGGCCGGTTGAAGTAAAAACCGGGGGGCTGCTGCCCCCCCCCCCTCCTTTAAAGAACCGCCCCCCTCATAAAGAGGGGGGTTTTTATGTGTTGGCCGGGGGATTAATTCCCCCGGTTTAATGCCTTCCGGCCGGCCAGCTGGCCGGCCGGTTTTCTCCAACGGGACCGGAAATTCCGGTCCCCCCTTCGGCTTCCGACGCCGGCGGCCCGGCCGCCGGTCTTCTCTTCCCGCCGCGGCCCGGAACCGGCCGCGGTCTCCTCGTCCCGCCGCGGCCCGGAACCGGCCGCGGTGTTCGTCGTCCGGCGCGGTGCGACGGCACCGCGCCCCTTCGCCGTGCCTTGATTCTTTTCAACGCGGCGCGACGGCGTCGCGTTCTTGAAGATTCTTCCTCGGCGTGGCGCGACGGCGCCGCGTAAAATAATTGCACGATTATCCGCGTGGTGCGACGGAACCACGCCACTTTGCTTCCACCCGCAAGAATAAACAACAAGATCGATGGAGGGGGTTCGGCCGTGTTCATGCGGTCCGGCCCCCTCATGTTAAGCAATAACGCAACTTAAAATAATCCAAAGCCACACGTTAGACTTGCTAAAATTCATGATCAAAAATAGAATAACTAAACAATAATCAACAACCCCTACCTCGGGTATAAGGTTCGAAGTTTGTCAACGTTCCGCGGAAGACGACGTCGCGGAGGTCGGGCGTCGCGGTAGCCGTTCGTCAAATCCGATGACGAAGGGATGCGTTCGAAGAGACACGTCGTTGGCAAAACTTGTACGCCGACGAAGGTTGTCTGAGGAAGAAGTGGCGTCCCCTTTCGTTGACACGGTAAACGAAGAATGGAGGTGCGGCGTTCTTCGTCGGAGCTTGAGCATTCTTCGTCAAGATGAACGTTCTTCGAGTTCTTCGTCAGAGTTGAAGAAGAAGAAGGAAAAGCTCTCCACCTCTCCAGAAGACAAACAAATAACCCCAAAATAAAATAAGACAACATCTTATTTTATTAACACACAACACACTAGAATTTCAAATGTTTGAAATTCAAAAGGATTAACTCCCATAATTAAATAAGTAACTCAAGTCATTTATGGAGGCGTTAAGGGAGTTTAGAGAATATGAAAGGTTTAGGGGTTCGTGTGGGCCCCACCACACTTAATCCTCCCAAGGGAGGTTAAGTGGGTGTGGGTCCCACTTCCAACCCCCTTTGGTAGGTTTTATCAAGTTATAATAAAATTTGTTCTTCAAAAATTTTATTTAACTCAAACTAAAAACCCCAAAACTAACTTTCAACCCGCAACAAACGCAACTTCCGAAAAGGTCTCTTTAAGAGAATATCGGTGCTGCGAGTTCATCGGTGCCCTCGGATTTCAATTCCGAGCACCGAATCAAAAGTTAGGAAAACCCGCTCGTTCGTTCACTGAACGTACCCGAGCCAAACTTCGGAAATTGATTCCGGGCACTCCGGGCCTCAGAATCAGGTGCCGTCTGAAACCGCGCTCTTGTAAAATTCTAAAGAAAATTAAGAAAAAATTTTCCTTGAATTTTACGGGTCTTTACATTACTCCCACCTCAGGGCTTTACGTCCCCGTAAAGTTACATCAAAAACTAGGGAAACAAATGAGGGTACTGAGCACGCATCTGAGCCTCCCGCTCCCATGTGCTCTCCTGGAGATTCACGTGCTGCCATCTGATGCGCACAAGAGGAATCGATCGCCCACGCAGGACCCGCTCCTGTCGATCCTCTATCTCCACCGGAACCTTCGTAAAAGTCGCCCCATCGTCAACGTCAAGCTCCCCATGATCAATGATGTGCGTCGGGTCGTGCACGTACCTCCTCAGCTGAGATACGTGGAAGACGTCGTGCACCTGGTGCAACTGAGGTGGTAGAGCCAGGCGATAAGCCACCTCACCAATCCTGTTGAGAATCTGGAAGGGTCCGATGAAGCGCGGAGATAACTTGCCGCCTCAGCCAAATCTCCGAATACCACGTCGAGGTGAGACCCGCAAGAAGACGTGGTCGCCATCCTCGAACTCTAGTGGCCTCCGCCTCCTGTCAGCATATGACTTCTGCCGGCTCTGAGCTGTCCTCATCCGCTCCTGGATGACCTGGACCTTCTCTGTCGTGGCCTGGACCATCTCCGGTCCCACCAGTGCTGACTCCCCAGGGTCTGTCCAGCACAAAGGAGATCTACATGGTCGGCCGTACAACACCTCGTACGGTGCCATCCCGATAGTGGAGTGGTAGCTGTTGTTGTACACAAACTCCACCAAGGGTAGGTGGTCCTCCCAGCTACGACCAAAGTCGAGGACACATGCGCGGAGCATGTCCTCGAGAGTCTGAATGGTCCTCTCCGTCTGACCATCCGTCTGAGGGTGGAAGGCTGTGCTCAGACGTATCTGCGTCCCGAACGCCTCCTGTAAGCCCTTCCAAAGCCGGGAAGTAAAGAGGGCATCTCGATCGGAGACGATAGATGATGGCACGCCGTGGAGCCGCACAATCTCCTGAACATAGAGATGTCCCAAGCTCTCTACTGAGCCCTGCTCTCTGATGGGTAAGAAGTGTGCCGACTTGGTGAGTCGGTCAACAATCACCCAGATGGAGTCGTGACCTCTGGAAGTGCGTGGAAGTCCAGTCACGAAGTCCATAGATATGCCGTACCACTTCCACTCCGGAACCTCCAAGGGCTGTACCAAGCCTGCTGGTACCTGATGCTCTGCCTTCACCTGCTGGCAGGTAAGGCATCGAGAAACGAACTCTGCTACTTCCTTCTTCATGCCCGGCCACCAGTGCTGTCGTTTGAGGTCCTGGTACATCTTCGCCACTCCAGGATGTACCGCCAAAGGAGAAGTGTGAAACTCTCTCAGCACTTCCTCTCGCAAGGCGACTGGTACCATGGTACGTCCTCTGAAAAGGATGTCGTGCTCTGCTCCAAGGGAGAAACCATCAGGTGCCTGTCCCGAGGATATCTATGCACGCCGTGTCTCACAGTCAGCGTCCTCACGCTGTACCTCTCTGACCCGCTGTAGTAGTGGAGGAGTGACTGTGAGAGACTGAAGAAAGGCTGCTCCATCACTATCCACGAAGGATATCTGCAAAGAGGCTAGCTGCTCCGTCGCCTCCTCAAGTAGCTGAATGCCCGTCCTCCTGCTGAGGGCATCGGCTACTACGTTCCCCTTACCAGGAGTATAGACTATATCAAAGTCATAGTCCTGGAGGAACTCGAGCCATCGCCGTTGTCTTAGGTTCAGGTCCTTCTGCGAGAAGATATACCTGAGACTCTGATGATCGGAAAAGACTGTAAAGCGCTCGCCCATCAGATAGTGTCGCCATGTCTTCAGAGCGAAGACCACTGCTGCTAACTCCAGGTCATGGGTAGCGTAGTTCTGCTCATGCGGCCTCAACTGACGTGATCCATAGGCGATCACGGCCCGCTCCTGCATCAGAACACATCCGAGTCCGGTCCCTGATGCATCGCAGTAGACTACGTACCCTACTCCCTCCTCAGGCAACCTCAAGATAGGTGCGCTAGTCAATCTCTGTCTCAGCTCCTGGAAGCTCTGCTGACATCTGTCCGACCACACGAAGGGTTTCCCCTTCTTCGTCAAAGCTGTGAGTGATGCCGCAACTCTAGAGAAGTCTGGCACGAATCTCCGATAGTATCCAGCTAGTCCCAAGAAACTCCGAACCTCAGTCACGCTCCTGGGTGGCTCCCAAGCTAACACAGCCTCAATCTTCGCGGGATCCACTGCAACTCCCGCCTCAGAGATAACGTGTCCCAAAAAGTGGACCTCACGTATCCAGAACTGGCACTTCGAGAGCTTACCATAAAGCTGGTGCTCTCGGAGTGTGTCAAGAACAACTCGCAAGTGATAGGCGTTCTCCTCCTCTGTCATAGAGTAAATCAGAATGTCGTCGATGAAGACCACGACAAACTGATCGAGGTATGGCTGAAAGATCCTGTTCATGAGAGCCATGAACACTGCTGGAGCATTGGTTACACCGAAAGTCATAACCAAGAACTCATAGTGGCCATACCAACATCTGAAGGCCGTCTTCTGCACATCCTCATCTCTGACTCTGAGCTGATGATAGCCTGACCTGAGGTCTATCTTCGAGAACCACCGTGCTCCCTTGAGCTGATCAAAGAGGTCATCAATCCTCGGTAGCGGATACTTGTTCCTCACTGTCACCTGGTTCAGGCGACGATAGTCAACACAAAGTCGCAAGCTCCCGTCCGCCTTCTTGGCGAACAAAATCGGGGAAGCCCAGGGTGAAACACTGGGTCGGATGAACCCCTTGCCCTGCAAGTCTTCCAACTGTACCCGTAGCTCTCGAAGCTCGGCGGGGGCCATACGATATGCTGGAGTGGATATCGGGGCTGTCCCGGGGTACAAGTCAATATAAAAGTCTACCTCTCTGCGAGGAGGTAGCCCTGGAACGTCGTCGGGAAAAACGTCTGCAAACTGATCCACCACTGCAGGAAAACCAGGACTCCGCACGTCAACTGCTCCAAGGATGAGGCTAGCCAACTGATGAGTGATGGGCTGTCCTCTCCTCCGCGGAAGTCCATCCTGTGCTGCTAAGGCTCCCTTCTCGCCGGTGAAGGTGAACCTGCTCCCGTCGGTGCGTACACATCGCACCTTGCGCCTAAAACAGTCAATCTGTGCATGGACCGTAGATAGCCAATCCATGCCCAAGATGACGTCGTAAGGCCTCGACGCTGCTACAAGAAGATCCCAGCCGAAGCTCTCGCCTCCTAGAGTAAGCTCACACTGCCGGAACCAGTGCGTAATCGTTGAGTCTGCTCCCGTAGGAGTCTCTAGCCGTAAGGATCGAGCCAACGGCTCTGTCGGAAACTCCGAGCTCCGAACAAGAGCAGCGGATATGAAAGAGTGACTCGCTCCTGTGTCTATAAGAACTGCAGCAAGGGTGGAATAGACACAGATAGTACCTCGAATCATCTCGGGTGCGCCGTGGTCGTAGGCCTCTGCTGCCTGGAGCTGTGCCTGTCGCTGCCCGCCAGCTCCCTGTGGTCGGGGTGGACCTCCTGGTCGTGGTGGTGGTAGAGCCTCAAAGCGTCGGCCACCACCGGATGCTCTTCCAGCTCCTCTGCCTCGTCCGCCTCCTCCCTGCGGACCGCCACGGTCGACCCTCTGCCTCTGCCTCGGTGGTCCCTCAACCGTCTGCTGCTCCTCGGCACAGCGGGTCGGGCAGTCACGAGCCATGTGGCCCTGCCCGCCGCACGAGTAGCACTGTCTGCCTCTCGTAAGACTGGCTCCGCGCTGTGTGCCCCGTACTGCTGAGCCAGTGCCCTGAGATCGTCTGCCCGAAGGTCTGGTCTGTCTGGACCCCTGAGTCATCCGTCGACTGCCTGCTGCCGATGACTCTGCCACGTGCCTCTCTGCGGTGGGTCTCTGTGCTGGTGTAGACTCAGCAAGGAAGCTCTCGATCAGAAGAGCCCGCTCCAGTACTCCTGTCTGAGTCGGTATGCTGAGGGAGATCAGCGATGCCCTGATCTCGTGTCTCAAACCCTGCTCAAAGGTCCGGCCCGGAAGAATGGGTCACGTACCATGTCGGTCGAGTAGCGCGAGAGATCGGTAAATCTCGTCGAGTACTGAGCGACCGTCATGCTGCCCTGCCGCAGCTGTAGAAGCTCCTGGATACGCACCGCACGAAGGGTGGCTGGGACGAACTCCGAGCGGAAGAGGCTCTCAAAGTCCATCCAAAGAAGAGATGCCTCATCGTGCACCTAGAGCATCAGGCTCCACCATCGTCCTGCTTCTGCGTGTAGTATGCTCGCAGCGAGGATCACCATGAGGTCTGCTGGTGTCCTCACTAGCCTAAACACTCGTACTACTACCTCCAGCCAGTCCTCTGCTGCCTGGGGATCTGTCTCCCCACGAAACCTAGGTGGTCGCTGGTACTGAAACTCATGCAGTGCGCTGAGGCGACGTGCATCGTCAGCGGCTGCTGCTGGAAGCATTGGGGGCTTGACGGGTAAAGCTACCGTCGGTGCCACTACTGGCAAAGGGCCCTGCACCGAGGCCTCGTCGCTCGGTGGGCTGTCGTCTCGCTCGACTCTCGGAACCCTAGCTGGCTGTCGTCGTGGGGCCATCCTGAAAAGGAAACAGGTGCGCCACGGTCAGAACAGTATACCTGGTGAGCTGATATAAGTAATCACAAAGAAAACTTTGAAACACACACACAATCAATGTTTTCGTGCATTAAGTCGGAAATCAGAAGTCAGGGTCCTGGTGTACGAATACGTCGGCCGCCGCACCAACACTGGACTCCCTGGACTGATAACCACACTCAATACGCTAAAAATTATTGCTTCACATAGAAAAGATCAGAGTTCAAGGTAGAACCGAACTCTTTTGATACCAATTTGTCACGACCCGCCCTTGGGGTCCGTGCCGTGACTACCCCAAGCCCGCCTTCCATAGGCCAGGGGCTGGCGACTAGCACCAAGGCGTAAATCCCCGTAAAAAGGGAAGGCATTGCCTTTGTAAAGTAAACAAACACCACAGAGTAAACAAGCGGAAAGTAAACATTAAACAAAAGCAGAGGACAACTGAAAGTGCGGAAAAGTAAATGGGCCAGTATACAAACCCAAACTGAAAGTAAAGTACAACTCGAAAGGGAAAACAGCAACTGAAAAGTAAAAGCCGCTACTCCGAGCTGTCCACTGGAAATCCCACCTGAAGGGTGGGTACAGATAGCTCCTCTGCTCCACGGGTCTGCCGTCCGCTCCGAGCACGTCCCGCCCAGTGGTCCACCTCCGGGTACCGTCCCGCTCTGCAAGCCTCAGCTAAGGTCAACGCTGTCCGTCGTCTGCAACCAACACAACGTAGTGCGGGCAAAGCCCGTGCAGGGGTGAGTATAAGCTACTCAGTAGGGACCCCGAGACCCCTGAAGGTCTCTCAAAATCCACAAAGGATAAACCACGAAGAAAGGTACAAACACGAAGTAACAACCGATACTGCTTAGGTATATGCCCATACATATACCTAAGTCATCAATTCAAATACGCTCCAACCTCCGAGCCCAAGTACAACTCAGTCCACACAGGATAGTAAACGTATTCCACACAGGAAAGCAAAACGTAACCCACACAGGATTGCACAACACAATCCACACAGGAAAGCAATAGGATTCAGCTCACACAGGTATACTTCTTCAAGGACGATAAAGATGATCACTGATCCATCTAAGTCGTCGGACCCACGAAGGATCGATAGGTAACTAACCCCCGCAATGACCCACACAGGATCGGGCCCACACAGGACCTGTAGGCGCTGGCTCACACAGAACCGCTGAGCGCAAGGACCCACACAGGATCGGGCCCACACAGGACCTGTAGCACTGATCCACGTAGGATCGCTGAGTGCTGTAGTCGTCGTCGTCGAATCCACACAGGATCTCTGTACTGTCGTCGTCGCAGTCACAGTAGCAGTAGTAGCAGTAGTAGCAGTAGAACAGTCGCAGCCAGCACTAGGGTTCCCGCACACAGCAAGCTTGTTCGGAGGGTCCGCTCCACGAGCCGAGAGGCTGATACATCAACTGTCACGAAGACCAGAGTTGATGTATCCAAAAGTTCCGTATCGTCAACAGGAACTCAACGCAACAGACGGCGCGTCGATCGGACGCCCGGTCTGAGAGTTATTGGCATTTTCGTCTCCGGGGCCCGGTTGGTTTTTAAGGCAAAACCAACCCGACCATACTCCACCTGCGTCCAAACCTCGGGCGGAGTATGCCAAAAGATCCGTCTCACTAAGAGGAACACAACGCGACTGACGGCGCGTCAATCGGACGTTCGTAGCTCAAGATATTAGCGTTTCCGCTTCGAAGGCCCGGTTGGTTTCGTGAACGAACCAACCCGGCCGAACTCAAAGTAAATGAAACCTTGAGTGTGATATACCGAAACGACCGTCTCGATCCAAGGATCGCGTTTCCGCAGACGGTTTGTCATTCGGAGGTCCGAGGCTCATGTTATGACCAAAAGACCGGAACAGGTTCGAAACGGGGGGGTCCGGGTCCGGGCCGACCCGGCCCGACCCCCCCCCCCCCCCGGGGCGGCGCGGCGGCGCGGCGGCGCGGAGGAGCGGCGGTGCGGAGGCCGCGGGGGCCGCGGCGGCCAGTCGCCGCGAGGTGGCGGCACGCGGGGGCTAAGCCCCCGCTTCCTGGAAATTCGGCGCGGCAATTGCCGTGCCCCTTGATTGAAACCGCCCCCACGTGGGGGCCGGTTGAAGTAAAAACCGAGGGGCTGCCCCCCCCCCCCTACTTTAAAGAACCGCCCCCCTCATAAAGAGGGGGGTTTTTATGTGTTGGCCGGGGGATTAATTCCCCCGGTTTAATGCCTTCCGGCCGGCCAGCTGGCCGGCCGGTTTTCTCCAACGGGACCAGAAATTCCGGTCCCCCCTTGCCGCGCCCCTTGATTGAAACCGCCCCCACGTGGGGGCCGGTTGAAGTAAAAACCGGGGGGCTGCTGTCCCCCCCCTCCTTTAAAGAACCGCCCCCCTCATAAAGAGGGGGGTTTTTATGTGTTGGCCGGGGGATTAATTCCCCCGGTTTAATGCCTTCCGGCCGGCCAGCTGGCGGGCCGGTTTTCTCCAACGGGACCGGAAATTCCGGTCCCCCCTTCGGCTTCCGACGCCGGCGGCCCGGCCGCCGGTCTTCTCTTCCCGCCGCGGCCCGGAACTGGCCGCGGTCTCCTCGTCCCGCCGCGGCCCAGAACCGGCCGCGGTGTTCGTCGTCCGGCGCGGTGCGACGACACCGCGCCCCTTCGCCGTGCCTTGATTCTTTTCAACGCGGCGCGACGGCGTCGCGTTCTTGAAGATTCTTCCTCGGCGTGGCGCGACGGCGCCGCGTAAAATAATTGCACGATTATCCGCGTGGTGCGATGGCACCACGCCACTTTGCTTCCACCCGCAAGAATAAACAACAAGATCGATGGAGGGGGTTCGGCCGTGTTCATGCGGTCCGGCCCCCTCACGTTAAGCAATAACGCAACTTAAAATAATCCAAAGCCACACGTTAGACTTGCTAAAATTCATGATCAAAAATAGAATAACTAAACAATAATCAACAACCCCTACCTCGGGTATAAGGTTCGAAGTTTGTCAACGTTCCGCGGAAGACGACGTCGCGGAGGTCGGGCGTCGCGGTAGCCGTTCATCAAATCCGATGACGAAGGGATGCGTTCGAAGAGACACGTCGTTGGCGAAACTTGTACGCCAACGAAGGTTGTCCGAGGAAGAAGTGGCGTCCCCTTTCGTTGACACGGTAAATGAAGAATGGAGGTGCGGCGTTCTTCGTCGGAGCTTGAGCGTTCTTCGTCAAGATGAACGTTCTTCGAGTTCTTCGTCAGAGTTGAAGAAGAAGAAGGAAAAGCTCTCCACCTCTCCAGAAGACAAACAAATAACCCCAAAATAAAATAAGACAACATCTTATTTTATTAACACACAACACACTATAATTTCAAATGTTTGAAATTCAAAAGGATTAACTCCCATAATTAAATAAGTAACTCAAGTCATTTATGGAGGCGTTAAGGGAGTTGAGAGAATATGAAAGGTTTAGGGGTTCGTGTGGGCCCCACCACACTTAATCCTCCCAAGGGAGGTTAAGTGGGTGTGGGTCCCACTTCCAACCCCCTTTGGTAGGTTTTATCAAGTTATAATAAAATTTGTTCTTCAAAAATTTTATTTAACTCAAACTAAAAACCCCAAAACTAACTTTCAACCCGCAACAAACGCAACTTCCGAAAAGGTCTCTTTAAGCGAATATCGGTGCTGCGAGTTCATCGGTGCCCTCAGATTTCAATTCCGAGCACCGAATCAAAAGTTAGGAAAACCCGCTCGTTCGTTCACTGAACGTACCCGAGCCAAACTTCGGAAATTGATTCCGGGCACTCCGGGCCTCGGAATCAGGTGCCGTCTGAAACCGCACTCTTGTAAAATTCTAAAGAAAATTAAGAAAAAATTTTCCTTGAATTTTACGGGTCTTTACAGTATCTCTCAGACGGGTTCCTTTTGGGATGGTTAAGCTTATGGAGTGTGTTCTTCTGGTTTTATGTGTTACCTTTAGAGAATCCAGTATAAATTCTATTTCTAGATATGAGGTCAAAATCTCACGATACATGGAGTATGAGACAATTATATCTGGTTGTTTTTAGGAGTCCTTTCAATGTTGTCACGTGTAAGGGTTGACACCCCTTTTGGACTAAGATGACTTGTCATGTACAGTCGAGGATGGTACAAGATAGAGTTTCTCTTTCAATTGGGTTCCCTATGGCTAGGTTGAGTGAGTCGTTGCCTCTCAGTTCCTCCCCTTTTTTGGGGTTTTTTGGGGCTCCCACTGAGTATTTTTATACTCAACCTTGTATGGGATTTTCCCATACATGTTGGGTCTTGTTCAGACCACATTCCTTTTTATGAAGTCCCCAGAGGAGCCGAGTCAAGCGAATCTTAGCGAGTTTAACTAAATGAGGTGTTTACTAAATCTTGGCTAAGGAGCTTACCGACAGTTGCATTTGACAACAATCCCCTCCTTCTAAGAAGGTTGGATGCTTTTATATTTTTCCTTTAGTGAGTGTGTGTTTTTCTATTTTATGATTTTATTACTTCTATTTTACTCTAATTTGGGGTTGTTGTATGCATTCGTTTTAGTTTCTATCTTTTTATATCTTTGTAATATTTTACTAAGTTGTTTGTGGGTGTGTGAATATAGGTACATTAGGAAAATGCCTCCCATATATGTAATATGCCTACTCAGTGATAGTCACCAACCCCTATCCTATTGGAGGTAGGCTTGGGGAGTTATGGCCTAGAACCCATTAGGTCGGGTCACGATAGAGTGGTTTTAAAGGAAAGTTACAATTTGGGACCGTAGTGTCATGAGCATGGTTTGGGTTGCATAGAGACAGTGTTATGGTGTTTTGAGTTTGACTCTCAGGATAGAGGTTCTAGTGTTGGTGTAGCAGCTGATGTATCTATTCACTAATACTCTGATATACTTCTTTTCGAATCGATACATGAAGACACTGGTCATAGGGAAATAAATGGTACATGTATCATATAGCACTAGGTTTTGTTTTTTTTATCCTTCTTGAGTTAGATCCCTAGATATACTTTTTCACCATGATGTGTCTTGATTCTATTTTAGGATGCCTCCATGACGACAATTAGATAGAGTTCTACATCATGATGGTGATGAAAATATACCCCATGAAGAGGATTCACTTTAGGGTAATGGTTCTGAGGCATTACCTCTAGGTGGTCTACCAATTGTTCCACCACCCATTGAGGATCTGTTTGTGCCAACAGTTCAGGACGAGGATTTGTACAGGCTGAGTGTGTTGCATGAGTTCTAGATGTAGTGACCATTGTGGTACCAGGGTGATATAGACCCCTAAGAAGTTGATGGCTGGATCAAGGAAGTCATGTGAGTTTTGCACCTTATTAGGACACCTCCCGATAAGATGGTGGTCCTAACGATGATCCTTATTCATGGTTTGGCAGGGAGATGGTGAAGTTTGGTGATGTAGTCCCATGATGAGGTGACACTCACTTGGGTAGAGTTTGATAAAATATTCAGGGAAGAGTTCTACCTAGCCACATTGAGGCCAGTTCATATCTAGGAGCTTCTGTACCTTTAAAAGAGAAGCATGACTATGGAGGAGTTTTCAAAGAGGTTCATAGACCTATCTTGTTACTCCCTAGACATGGATCATGATCCATTTTTTAGGGGACAGAACTTCGAGTTGGGCTTTCTCTAGGTGATCAAGGCATTAGTGGTGCTCCTGTGAATTCCCTCCTTTTCTTGGGTGCTTGAGTAGGACTTAGTGGTAGAAATATCCATGGTTGAGGGACATGAAGATGTATCCCTCAGTTGTGGTCACAATTCTAAGGTGTCTATAATGACAAGAAGATGAAAGGTGATAGGATAATGACACAAGAGACATTCACATGCCCAAAACCATGCACGTGGGCCTATAATGCAGGATCCATGCTAGGGATTATGTAAACAATATGATAGGCGATGTTACACTTGTGATATATAGGGACATATTACCAGGGATTGTCCTACCCACCATGTTGTCGAGAGGGATCCATTCGACGTGCCACCTTGACAGAGGTAGTGCATGGAGAATTGAGTTCTTCAAGGTGGAAAACAAGGCATATGAGAAGGTAGAGCAGTAGGAGGTGGAAGGGAGTTTGAGGTGTTTCCACCACAACCCCCAAGTGGCCCACACCAGGCTTGAAGAGCTAGAAGATGTAGGCGAGGATAGCTACAGGCCATAAAGGCCTTTGACCCTAAACCTCCAATGATGAATAGAGGTATTCTCTATGTCCTTTACACTTTCCATAGTAAAAATTGTTAGACATTGTAGCAAGTTACTCTTTCATTTCTGCTTCTTGCTCGATGTTTAACCATGGTGACACAAGGCATCAGTAGAACCCCATGTTGGTAGTTATAGAAGAGGGCCTGATAAGACCCAATTGGGCATGTGGTCAGCCCTTTTTTTCTTTAGTACCATTATTCCCTTAGCATCATTTTAGTACGCAAGATACTCAAGGAGGACATGGTACAGTTTTATGTAGCTTTGGACTCTTGAAAAATAGGTACACTTTCCCCACTGAGACACATTTTTGTGATGCAACCAAAACCATGTGGGTGAGTCAGTGTCACCCAAAATGGACATTTTCAAGGTGTGGTGGACAATTTCCATAGACTTAAGAATTTTGGGTGATTTTTTATGATAAAGTGTCAGATAAGTTCCTATCCATTCTAGTGGATATTTTCTGCTAGACCCTTTTACTTGGATACCCTAATGAAAGGAGAGCCTTGTTTAGTACCATTCTGCAGTGACAGAGTTAGACCCGATAATGTTTCTATAGTGTGGATTGGTTTCCTACCATTAATACTTACCTGGGATTCCACTAGTGGGTGTGGTAGTGTTTATATTTTAGAAATATGTGTTACAACTATAGGTTCGTAGAAAAAGGTCCTACTAAGACCTAGTGTTTTCTCTTGGGCAGACCTATTTTGTTCAAAGTTACCCTCACGTGCTCGGTGTCAAGAATGAAACAATACTGAGGAGTTTTTGAAATAGTTCATCCAGGGGTGTATGTGAACTGTGGGGCTATGTTGGTATCTGTGTCAGGTTAGCGAGGTGGAATACCAGTAGGCCCTATGATTACAGATGGACAATGGTTCTTGGTGCTTTTCACCTGTTGTAGCTAAAGAGATGTGTGCTGCTTTGTTGTGTGACATCACCTTCTTAGAGAAAAACATAAGAGTAGATTTTCCTTGGTGTTTCCTCAATTGTGTGCTTGGAAGCAGCACAAGAACCCTTGGTAAGCTCACTGGAGAGGGAGTTCCAGGATAGAGCTCACTTTATTCCCTTTTTCCTAAGATTTCACATTTTGGGGAAAAATCCTTAAGGTGGTAAAAATGTAATGACTTAGGTTTTGAAATGTATAACTTTTGAATATTTCTAATAATATATCCTAAGACGGGTGTTGGGTTGTCTTAGGAATCCAAGGCCCTTAGAAACTCTACGTGGTGGTTTAAAAATATTACATATATTTTCTCATGTACGCAGTATCACTTGAAAATAGAAATAACTCCTATACAGGGTCTCAAATTAGATTTATGAGACCGCAGTTGAGTTTTTAACTCCATGTTTACCCAAGGCGTGAACAAAAGTTGTCTACACTGGGAGTTTTGGTTGGAGGTGTGTTGGCAGGGTGCTATGTGGGGGATTAATTAATTAAATGGAATTAAATTAATTAATTTAACCCAAACCTAAAACACCCCCTCCCCCTCATATTGGTAGAATGACACACTATAAAATAAACCCTCCTCCTCCTCTCCTCTCCCCCTTTAGAAATGAATGGAAACAAAGATGAATCAATGCCACAGAGTGCCAACGATCTTGGTTTCTCACACAAGTCGTCATCAGATTGAGAAGAAGAATAATCTAAGAATTGTTCTTCATCCAATGATTTGGCATTTTCCCTAGAGTTATGTTGTTTTAGTTTTGGTCTCAAACCCAATCTTTATTCTTTATTTTAAGATTTTTGAGTCCTTATACAATTTCTAGAGATCCCCTCTAGGTAGATCTGCATATTTCATGGTAAGTCGGGGTGAATCAGAGGTTTTTGGAGGTAATTCCTGACTATAATTACCATATACACAATATGTAAACTAGTGACACACCGTGTATCCCTTCCTATTTAGTGAATATTAAATTTGGGGACTACATGATGTGTACCATAGAAGAGGAACAAAACCAGGGGTTGGGTAAAGCGGGACACAATGTGTACCATCTCTACACATTGTGTACCTCTACATGGGCTGGAAAACCATGTAGACATGATACAATTTTAGGTTCTTAGGGTGGGTTCACATTTCGTGTGTACCCTAGTTCACACCATTTAATCCTTGGAGTTCTTCTTGAGATCTTCTACCTTCCATATCCCCTTCTCTCAGACTCAAATTTAGGATTGTAAGTACTATATCCTAAGCATTTTTACACATTGAACATAATAGTGGACCCTGTACAGGCCTACGAGGTACAAGGTGGTGATAATCGATCATGAGTCTTAATATGTGGTGATTAACTGATGTGGTATTTCAATGTGGTTCATTTAGAGGGATGCTGGGACTAGTACTCCCATATGGAATCATGGTACATGATTCCCTTACCTCTCTACTTTGGTAGTGATGGGACTCCCAATGTCATGCGTGTGGGTTCTTTTCACTTTGGGTAGTTCTTCTAGGTCTGGTTCTCCCCTAGTAGATTAGGGTGAAGGTTCCCCATGATGTTCGTATAGTTATACAGTGCACCCCTGCCGCATTAGGGCATAGACCCACCATACTCATTAGCTTGATAGAGTAGGTTCTCCCCTGTTTAACTAGGGTGAGGGTCTTCTATCCATGGATTCATTACTATATTTTCATACCAGAGAGTGGGTCATCCATATGTGATGTATAGGTAGAGTGGGTACACCTATTGGGAAAAAATACTTCAAGGTAACATTACATCATTTTTTGGTTGGTTGTATTTGTTGAAAAAGAAGGTTTTTATGGTGGATTTTAGAGTTCTAGAGATATTTTTTACAAGCTATTTTGACAAAGAACCATGATAAAGGAATGGTAAATCTGTAGGTGGTACTAAAAGAACAAATATAAGGTGGCACTATTTCCTAGTGTTTGCCAAATTTTTGGGGTCCAAAATTTGGAGTTTGGTGAGAATAAAAAAAAGTGTATTTCTTTGAAGATATAATAAAAATATGGCAAATACATGAATTTGTGAAGATAGGCATTGTGAGTTCTGTTTCGCGAAGAAGAAAAGAATTCTGACAGTGGTCTTTGCGACAACGATGAGCTTTGTGATTCCAAGAAAATAGAGCATCATATATGGTGATGGAGTTCATCATTGTCATTGAAGGAAGCGTTTGTGATTTCAATGGGCACTAAAAAGGTTTTTTATTGAATTATTTGTGATTATGTTGGGCTCCGCGAATGGTAAATTTCAGAGGATATTGGAAAAAATGGTTCTTTGTGATGGAAAAGTGTGGGATTCTTAAAATGGTGCTGATGGGGCTTAGAAAGTTCTGGAGTTCATATAAATGCCTATAAATATGCCTCTCCCCTCTTTATAAGAAACAAATAGACTCAAAGAAAATTTTAAGTCTACGAGTTCGCAAAGGAGGTTCGCAAAGAGGGTTTTAGGCGATGAGATTCATGAAGACTATTAAATACAACTGAATGTTTTTGAGCATCACGAAAGAAAGGAATTTGTGAAGGCCCTAAAAATAAAACTGAAACTTTTGAGCTTTGCAAAGGCTAGTTTGATCTTCATGAAATAGGTTCTTCGTGAAGGGTAAGCGAGCTTCACGAAAAGGTGAGTGCTTCGCAAAGGCTAGTTTGAGATTTTCAAAAGATGTGCTTCTCGAAGGCTAAGTGAGATTTTTGAAAAGGCAAGTGCTTTGTGAAGGCCAATTTGAGTTTTGAGAAATAAGGTACTTCATGAATTCTAGTTTTATCTTTGTGAAATAGGAGATTTGTGAAGGTAGTGATCTTTGAAAAAAGAGTGTAAACGTTATTTCCCTGTGTTTAGTAGAAAATGGCATTCATCAGTGGATGAAAATTGAACTTTAATAGAGCATCTATATACTGAGGAGGATGCATTCATTAGTGTTAATGAAATGAACTACAAGTCTATAAATTGTAAGTGGATATTTTGAAGAATTAGTGAGAACACTTCAGTTGAGTTAGAAGTGATATTTCAAACTGTGATTGGTTGTAAACCACGAGGGACAATGGGTCCACTTTGAACTTGTAAATAGAAGTGTGATTATATTGTATTTGGTACATCAGCACATTATCGATGTATGCTCCTTAGATGTATCCTAGTGAGGGTAAACCAAGTAAAATTTATGTGTCATGTGCATGCTTTAAGATTTTTTCATATTCTGTAACAGGAATGAGAGAGCAGAGAGTTTTATCTAACAATGAAATAAGATAAAAAGGGGAAGTCATTTTAATCTTTCATACCCCGATTCACCCCTCTTAGGGTATCTAGCCTAGTGGACCTAACAATTGGTATTATAGTGAATGGTTACTATCAATGTTTCTATCTCAATGGAGGTTATCAATAACAAATGGATTTCAATCTTTGATGGGAATAATTTTTATATATAGAAGAGTTAGATGAAACACTACTTCTGATCTTTGGGAATGTATGTGTTTATAAAAGAGATGCATGGTATTTTAGCTGATATCAATAGTAGTGATTTATCAAAAGATAAAAGAAGGGAATTGGATGTAGACACCAAGGGAATCAATGATTTTGGGGGATCCCTATCCAATGTAATCTATAAAAAGGTTATTTCATGAAAAACATCACATGCTATGTGGGAAAAGATATTGAATATTTATGAAGGTGATTCAAAGGTCATAGAGGAAAAGCTGCAGGTTCTATGGAAAAGTATGAAGATATGAGAATTAACCCAAATGATTTTGTTGATGCATTCTTTGATAAGGTTAAATTTTTAGTGGAATACATGCGAGGTCTTGGAGAGTTCATTGAAGATATAAAAATTGTGAAGCGTATCTTGAGGAAACTTCCACCTTGGTTCAATCCAAATGTTTTAGTATTGGAAGATAATGATAAAAAAGAAATGACATTGGATAACTTTCATAGTACCCTTGTATCATATGAAATGAGAAATGATGATAACAATGCTATAGAAAAGGGGAAATCTAGAGAGTGTGAATTCAAGGCCATGAAGAAGCTCAATATTGAAGATTCTTAGGAAGAAGAAGAGATAAACGAGGTGATTTCATTCCTTTCTTCAAATCTTCAAAGAGGAAAATGAAAGTTCAATGGGAAAATTCCACTTTCTTTCTTTATATGTGGAAAGGTTGGCTATATTTCAGTAAGGTTCTGCAAGAAGTTCCAAGAAGATGATGAGGATGAAGTTGAAATACCTATAAATAAGTCTTCAGCCTATGTGAAAGGAAAGAGAAATTTTAAGAGAAATTTTTTTCAAGAAAAAGAATATTCTTTTAAAAGAATGTGAAAATTTAAATGAATCGGAGGTTTAAAAGGTTTAAGAAATAGATAACTATAAAGATGGTGGGGAAAATGCTATGGTGGAAGGTGTCAGTAACACTAAAGAAAATAAAAAACTGATGTTGATGAAGAAAAAGCTAAATGAAGAGTTGATATGGAGGCAGAATTAGAAACAACTCTTAAGGAGATAGATGTTTGGAGAACCAAAACAAATAAATCCAACAAAGTGGTTCCTGATCCCGAACTCTACATGAAGCGGTAGGATGAAGAGAAGTCCGAGTTAATGGAAGAAATTGAGAATCTAAAGTCTTCATTTCTAATGGAATCAGAAATAGTTAGTGAGCATGGAATCAGGGTTTAAGAACATAGAAGTGAAATTGATGGTTTGAATAACATAGTTGAACATCAAATCAAGCACATTAAAGTAATTGAAGAAGAAGTATTTGGTCTGTGATTAAAAGTTAAGTATCAAGAAAAACTCTTGACCCCAATGTCATATTAGGAAAGCAGATCATTCAAAAAATGGAAATTTTGGAAGTGGAGCATAGAGGTCTAGTAGAATGAAACCAATAGTCAATTATAAGTGATAAGGCTAGTATGTGGCTTGATAAAAACAGAAAGTAGTCATGGTTGATGTCAGACTGCAAGAACCCACTCTGAGATTGAAAGTCGATTTGGGTACGAAGTAGAATCAGAAGATTCAGAGAACTCAAGGGAAAACCAATGGTGTTAAAGTGACACACATTAGTGTACCTCACATCCAGTGCTATTGATGTGGAAATATGGGACACTCAAAAAATGAATGTTCTATAGCTAAGAGATATATAAGGGAACAAAAACAACGGTGGAGGCCAAATAGAGCTCATTATAATAGAACATATTTTGATATAAATTGTTTTTGGTGAGGAGGATTTGGGCGTATGGCTAGATACTGTACATCGACCATGCATAGGAATGTGTTAAAGCAGAATCAAAGTGGTCAGAAGGCAGAAAATCAAAGAATCAACAGGTGAGATTAAAATTAAAAATTTATTTTCATCCCTACAGGATGAAGTAGGTCCATCACACCTCAAGTAATATTGTGATTTATAATCTATACTGAGAATAAAGACAAAAACTTGGAATAAGAAGAAGAGATCCGAGAAGACACTTTTTGTAGAAATCTCCCTTAAAGAATCAGACCATTCTAGTGTATGTATCCTTGATATCAGTTTCACATCCCATATGATAGGAAATAAGGATCTTTTTACAGGCATAAAATATGACAAAGAAGGAGTTTTCCAGTTTGGAAACAATGAAGGTCTAAAGATAATTGGCTTAGGAAAGGCTAGGTTTGGGGGAAAAGAAATGAGACGAGCTGATGTATTGGTTATAGAAGGTCTCAATCAGGACTTTCTTAGTGTCAATAAACTATGTCACTCAGGGAATTCTATAAGATTTACTAAGAAGATGTGTGTTGTCAAAGGAAGAGATCGTGTAGTTTTTCTACAGGGAAACAGAACAAAGGAAAATATATACCTTGTAAGTGGGGAAGAAGATATGTACTTTTTATCCAGAGAGGAAGAAAACAAGTTATGGCATAAATGACTTGGTCATCTATGCCAACTATCCCAGGAAGATTTGTTAAAGTGTGAGTAAGCTAAAGATCTCCCTAATCTATCAAGAGATCATACTCATACATGTGATGCATGTCAACAAGGTAAGATAATCAGAAAGATGTACAAGGAAAAGAAATTGAAGACAACAAGAGTGCTTGAATTGGTGTAAAATGATGCATGTGGACCTATCTCACCAAGATACATTAATATAAAGAGATATTACATTCTGTTCAATGATGATTATAGCATAATGGAATGGGTATTTTTCATTTCCCACAAGTATGATGTGTTCAGTTTCATAAATCATTACCGAAGGGAATCAGAAAGGATTCTTGGGAAGAAAATTTTGAGGTTTCGTACTAACAATGGTATGGAATTTAAAAATAGTTAAGTGGAAAACTATCTCTAGAAACATGGGATAAAGCATCAATTTTCATCAGTGAGAACTCCCCAATATAATGGAGTGGCTGAAAGAAGAAATCAGATCATCAACAACATGGAAAGAATAATTCTTATTGAGAAAGACCTGCTAGAGAAATTTTGGAAGGAAGCAGTTTTGACATCAGTCTATATTTCTAATACGGCTTTGTTGTGTCTGATGGAAGGAAATAATTCGTATGAGATGTGGTATGGAAAGAAGCCAATAGTGAAATACTTTTGAATCTTTGAAATTAAGTGATTTATTCTCAATAAAGAAAAACATAGAAATTTGAGGCTTGAGGAGATGATGGGATATTCCTTGGATACTCAGGAAATAGAAAACCATATAAATGCTTTAATAATAGGTTGAGAAAAGTACTTGAGAGTAATTATGTCACTATAGTGGGGAATGAAGAGAATATTCAACAATACAGTGAGAAGTTTCCTAATGAATGTGATGAGAAGGTAAGAAACACATGGGGAGAAGAAGTGGAAGATGCTGATTCAGAAGAAGATACTGATGATGAGAAAGAATATTTTAAGTTTGTTTCTGAAAATAAGCCAAAGAATATAGCTGAAATTGATAGGAAATATATCATTGGTGATCATACAACACCTGTTCAACCAAGAAGAATGAATTCAGTACATCAGACAAATTTATAATCTCAGGTAGAGACAAAATATTTTGAAAATGTAGCTGAAAATGGAAAATGGTTCCAGGATATGATTGAAGAGCTAGACCAGATTGAGAATAATCAGACACGAGTGATTGTTTCAAGGACAATAGATAAGAATGTCATTAGGAATAAATGGGTCTTTCACAACAAGATGAATTAAGATGGCACATTGATTCAAAACAAAGAATGATTAGTGTGAAAATATTACTCCTAGATAGAGGGTATCAATGTCAATGAAATGTTTTCACCTATTGTAAGAATGGAGACAATCAGATTATTCTTTTCCATGTGCAACAAAAGGTCAAAGTGTTCCAGATGGACGTCAAGTCTGCATTTTTGAATAAGGTTCTGGAAGAATACTTGTATATTGACCATCCATATAGTTTTCTCATTCATGAAGATGAGAACAAGGTTTTTCAGTTGAAGAAAGAACTATATGGGTTAAAATAAGCACCAAGAGCATGGTATTCGAGGCTTGATCAGTATTTGAAAAATCTTGGATTTCAATGTGGTGGAGTTGAATACAATATGTATTTCAAAAATGATAGTAATCAAAGAATGATGGTGCTGGTTTATGTCTATGACAAACTATTTGGTGGATCAGATGAAACTCAGTGTAGATAGTTATCTAAATTCATTAAAAGTGATTTTGAAATGTCAATGATTGGTGAGATGATGTTTTTCCTTTGTTTACAAGTGACACAAGGAAGGAATGTCACTTTCATATCTCAATCCAAATATTCCAAGGAGTTTTTGAGAAGATCTGGAATAGAAATTTCCAAGGAGATAAAGACTTCAGTTGCTACCTGAATAAAATTATCAAAAGATGATGATGGAAAGGTAATTAATATCATATAATATGGGAAAATTATTGGATGTTTACTATACTTGATAGTGAAAAGATCTAATATTTTTTTTACACATGACAAGCATCACGATATCAATGCAATACCAAGTAAAGACACATGATTGCAGTGAAAATAATACATCGGTATATCAAAGGAACTGTGGATTTCAATATGATGTATACTAACAAATCTCAGCCAGAGCTATTAGGATATATAGATTCAGATTGGGATGGATTACCAGATGACATAAAATCCATGTCAGGAGGTGATTTCTATCTTGGTGGTTTGGGTATTTCTTGGATAATCAAGAAGCAAGATTGCATTTCATTGAGTATCAAAGAATATGAGTATATTGTTTCCACTCAAGAATGCACACAATTATTATAGATGAAGTAATAGCTTGATGATATGAGAGTTGACAGGAAGTCTCTGATCGGAATCTAGTGTGATAATTCAAGTGCTATAATCTTAGAAAAAATCTAGTTCATCACTCAAGGAAAAATAAAATTGAAATCAAATATCACTTTATCGAGGAGATGGTGGAACAAGGGATTGTGAAGTTAGAGTATGTGCCTATAGAGCTAAAGGTTTCAGACATTTTGACAAAGTCCTTACCCAAAGAATCATTTGAGAGGAATTAGATGGCTCTGGGATTTTAGTCGAATCCCCGCACATGAAAAAGTGAGGATGTGGGCCCCCCTATTCCCAATGTATGGTGTGTTTTTCCCCAATGTGCTGATTTGTATTCTTTACCTTGTTGCAGAACTTAAAGAAGTGACCTTTGGGTTCATTGAAAAAGAGGGAGAAACTGTGGGAGAAAATTTATTATTCAAGACATGAGGAGAAGATGACAAGTGGAGTAGCGAGATAGGGAGAGCTAAGTATTAAAGGTGTAGAATCTGATAGGGGGAGTGACATGGGGATAATTCTTAGTGTTATGGGGAAATAGTCAGATCTTAGCTTGGACAAATTAAAGCATCCCAAAACACGAGAACCCAAGCAACAAGATATGGGAGTGTTAGATATGATGATGCTACAAGTGATCGATCAAAGATGATATATCACGATAGATGAGGTTCATGATGAAATCAGTTTTGTTGGTTCCAAGAATTGGTGTAAGGAGTGAAGTGTTTCATTGACGAACTTTTCATTATACTCTTGTTTCTCATGAAGAGAATTGCTCCTGTGAGTTTAGAGTATGTGTTGAGTAAATCTTTGATCATTATCTGATTCACAAGAGGTAAATTTTGAGAGATGTTGGAAGAAGATTTAATGAGTTATCAAAGTGCGAATAATCATAATGAGAAGAGTTGTCAACAAACCCAAAGGAGAATATTGTTGGAAAAACATAACTCAAGGTAACATTACAAAATTTTTGGGTTGGTTGTGTTTGCTGACAAAGTAGGTTTTCATGGTGAATTATTGAGTTCCAGAGATATTTTTGACAACATATGTTGAAAAAGAACCTTGGAAAAGGAATGGTCGATCTGGAGGTAGTACTAAAAATACAGATACTAGGTGGTTCTATTTTCTAATGTTTGTAAAGTTTTTAGGGTCCAAAATTTAGAGGTTGTTGAGCATCGTGAAAATTTTATTTCCTCTAAGATCTCATAAAAATATGGAAATGGCATGAATTTTGTGAAGATGGGCTTTGTGAGTTGTGTTTCATAAAGGAGAAAAGAATTCTGGGGGTGGTCTTCACGACAACAATGATCTTTGCGATTCCGAGAAAATGGAGCATCATGAATAAATATAGAGTTATTCACGGTCATTGTTGGAAGCATTTGCGATTTCGTTGGGTGTCATGAAGGGTTTTTTTATAGAATGATCTGTGATTATATTGGGCTTCTCAAATGGAAAATTTAAGTGGATCTTCGTGAAAAATGGAGCTTTGTAGTGGAAAAGTGTGGACTTTATGAAATGGTGATGAAGTGGCCTAGATGGTTCTGGAATCCATGGAAATTTCTATAAATAGGCCTCTCCCCTCTTCAAAAGAGACATAGAGACTCAATAAAAATTATAAGTTTCTGAGTTCGTGAATGAGGTTCATGAAGAGGGTTTTAGGTAAGGAGCTTCGCAAAGGATATTAAAGCCAATAGAATGTTTTGATAATCAATAAAGAAAGGATTTCATAAAGGCCCTAAAAATCCAACTGAAACTTGTGAGCTTTGCAAAGGCTAGTTTGATCTTCGTGAAAGTGGTGCTTCATAAAGGCTATGGGATCTTTGCAAAAAGGTGAGTGCTTTACAAAGGATAGTTTGAGCTTCGCAAAATATGTTCTTCGTGAAGGCTAAGTGAGCTTCATGAAAAGGTGAGTGCTTTGCGGAGTCCAGTTTGAGTTTCATGAAAGAAGGTGCTTCATGAAGTCAAGTTTGAGCTTCGCTAAAGAGGAGCTCTAAAAAGGCAGTGATCTTTGAGAAAAGAGTGTAAGAGGTATTTCCCAGTGTTCAGTGGAAAAGGGATATTCATCAGTGAATGAAAATTAAACTTTAATTGAGCATCTATATATTGAGGAGGATGCATTCATTAGTGGTAATAAAAGGAACTAAAAGTCTATAAGCTCTAATTGGATATTTTGAAGAAGCATTGAGCACAATTCAGTTGAGAGAACAAATATCTTTAAAATTTTGATTGGTTATAAACCAGGAGGGATAGTGAGTCCACTTAGAACTTGTAAACATCAGTGTTCTTAAAGTAGATTTAGTACATCAAAACATTTCTGGTGTATTCTTGTTGAATTTAGCCCAGTGAGGGTTAACCAAGTAAAATTGCTACGTCCTGTTCATGATTTAAGATTTGTTCATACATTGCAATAGGAAGGAGAGAGAAGAGTGTTTTTTCTAACAAAGAAATAAGATCAAAAAGGGGTATTCATCTTAATCTTCCATACCATGATTCACCCTCCCTCTCATAGTATCTATCCTAGTGGACTTAACAACTCCCCTATTGGGTTAGGGAGCGGATCCTCTATCCTTAGAGTCAGAACTCCCCTATCATTATAGGGTGCAGGTCCTCCATACTTATTTTTCTAGAAGAGTAGATACTCCCTTATCGCACCTGGGAGAGGGTCCTCTAGCCTAGGGTTATTACTCCCTTTCCGTGTTAGGGTGTGGGTACCCCATATTAATCAATATAGAAGAGTATTATTCCATTTTCATTCTAGGGTGTGAGTCCTTTAGCCACAATGCCACTTCCCAAGTCCTGGGAATGTGTCCTCTATCCTTTGAATAGTACTCCTCTATCGTTCCAGGGCATGGGTCCGAACTTACAGAGTAGTACTCCCCTATCCATGAGTTGAAACGAGGAGTGGGTCCACCATTTTAGTTGGAGATCCCTCAGCTATTGAGTATTGTTATGAGAATCAGGACCCTCCACTAGATATGGGTGGTGGTTGGTTAGGAGTTAGTTCTCCCTCGACGGATTGAGGTGGGGAAATTCCATACAGGAGTGACTAGGGTTTCGTGGGTTAGTTAGAAGCTAGTACTCCTTCAACTATGGGGTAGAGGTGAGGTGTGGGTCCCTCCATTCCCTCTAATTATATAGGATACACGTGGTTCATATTCTAGAGAAATGCTCCATCAACTATGTGCAGTGGGGAGGGGTGGGCCTCTTCATGTGGGTTTTCCACAGCCTTGAACATGGTGCAGGTTAGCGATGGTAGGACATCTGGTGGTGGGAATTAGAGATGGACCTAGTAAGTTGTTCCTGATGGAGCATGTTCTCTAAGATGTTGCATTAGTAATTATAGGTTTGTTCTTGATGGAGTGTATCTCTCAGACAGGTTCCACCTTTGATGGTTGAGCTCATGGAGTGTGCTCTCCTAGTTTTATGTGTTAACTTTATATCCTCAAGTAGAAATATTATTGTTGGCTATGAGATCGGAACCTCATGACACTTGGAGTATGAAATGAGTATATTTGGGTTTTTTCTAGGAGTCCTTGTGGTGTTGTCACGTGTTGGGGTTGAAACCCCTTGTGTACTAAACTAATTTTTCATGTACAATTGAGGATGGTATGAGATGGATTTTCTCTCTTGATTGGGTTCCCTCTGGCTAGGTTGAGAAGGAGATTTCCTTTCAGTTTCTCCCTTTTTATTTTGGGGTTTTTGGAGCACCTAATGAGTATTTTTATACTCACCCTTACATGGGATTTTTCCTAATGTGTTGTGTATTTTGCAGACCAGATGCCTTTCGATGAAGTCCCCGGAGGACTCGAGGTAAGTGGAGCTTAATGAGTTTGACCAACCTAGGTGTTTTTCAGAGATAGGACAAGGATCTTACCAATAGTTTCATTTGACATAGATCCCCTCATTATGATCAGGTTGGATTCTTTTAGAGTTTATTTTTTGTGGGCATGTGTTTTGACCTTTTACGCTTTCAGAACTTTTTTTTCACTCTGGTTTGGGATAGTTTAATGCATGCATTTTTGGTTTCTAGCTTTTTATATCTCATCACTTTTTCATAAAGGTGTTTTTGGGTGCATGTAAAATGCATCCCATTAATGCGATATTCCTACTCAGTGCTAGGAGCCATCCCCTGGCCTATTAGAGGTGGTATTGGGGAGTTGTGTCTTGGACCCCATTGTGTCGTGTTATGAAATCCCATTTAAAAAAATCACCATCAATTATTTATCTTCTTGTAACAACTCTACCATATTCATAAATTATATGGATACACGAATATTTTCAAAAAATAACTTCTTTTACAACATTAAATAAGTTGATTTACACTAAGAAATTTATGTTTTATCCCATCAACAAATAAAAATTCTTCAGATTTCAAATTTTATACTTTAATCTTTGTTATTCCTGTTCTATTTATTTTTAAGGAAGTATCATTCCCAAAGGAAAAAAATCCTCCATCATGATTTTAAACATCTTTTAATATTTTAAAACCACCTATCATGTGTGATGAACAAACACTATCAATTATCCATGGTTTTCTATTTTCTAATGTCTTTAAGTACTATCTCAACAAAAAATCTCTTTTTCAACCCTTTTATTTCTGGTTTCCTTTTCTTTTCTGGAATAAGAACTTTGCCCCAAAAGAGTTGTAATAAATTATTTAGAATTATGGAAAACATGGGCATATATTCTCCAAACTTATTCTAGAAAATAATCTTTTTGTTTGACCTTTTCTAACATCTTGATATTTCACTTTTCCAACTTTCCATGTTTCAAGAAAATTACTCATTCTGATTCCACCATTTATTCCACTCTATTAAAACCTCTTTCTCAGAAGAGACATATTATGCCAATAGTGGTAAGATATATTCCCATAAATTATACAATACCAATATAAACTATTAAATATTGGTTTTTTTGTAGAATTATGATCTTTCCCTGTAATAAGATTATTGAGGATCATAACATTTTTCAACTTTAATTACCTCTAGGTGTGTGACAACCTGTCTCCATGAGTAATTTTCAACTTTTATTAATGTGATTTATTTTTCAAATCCCTTCTCAACCCAATATTTCCCAAAAATTTTCATAACACTAGAAATGTTAGAAAAATCAGATGAAATTTTTATGTTTAGTGTGTAAATATTTCACCTAAATTTTGGAGTGAGGTTTCTTTGTAGCTTTATATGATTCCGATTTTACTTCTATAGACTTGATAAAATTTTCATTTAACTTTCTTATGGTAATTTCATCATCAAGAATTTTTTATTATGTTTTGTTAACTTCATATTCTTTAGTTTTTATCTTATTACTGATATCTTTAATCATCTTTCTCCATTCAGAAATTTACTATTTGTAACTTGGGATCTCCTAAATGTATTATTGTTCTTTCTTAAAAACATATTTTTCACTATCTTTACTCATCATTAGGATTTATTTATTGAGATTTACATTTTTCTCATGAAATGAAAAAATTTATAATATGAGCTGATACTCTGTAGGATTCTTCACCTCCTCCTTCTTCACTGTTTTAGGAATCTTCCATTTTCTCAACTTTTGTAATAAATATTTTGAGATTTTTTTAACTTTCATCTTCAGAAGAATTGTTGTTCGTTGAGTAAAATTCAACTTTCTTACTTAGCATACTTAATTTGTTTCCAGGTAACATATTCTTTCCACTAAAGTACTTATTTTATTTATTGTACATTTTTTCAAGATTCTTCCACTGAGGTTTTTCTTCAGAATGATCTTAAAATTAAAAAACATTGTTTTTGGGGAAATTCATAAAAAAATGTCTGATTCCACTATACTCAAAACATTTTAGAGTAAGTTTTCCTCCAAACTTTCCTCATCATCTTTGATAGTTATTGGAGATAAGAGACATGATTTTTTCATTCAACTCATCATCCTCATTATCTTCAAAATCATAAGGATCATCATATTCAAAATCTTGAATTTTTATCTACCTCATAGCTTCAAAATAAATTTCATCTTTAATATTCTTTTTGAAAACAAGATTTTCTTTTTAATTTCAAAAGAAACAAGAATTTTATGAAGATAATTAAGAGATAAATCATCTTTTATATTTTAAAGTAGAAATTTTAGAGTTAAACATGTCTAGAATGTTTCTCTTGAGTTTCTTAATAATTATAGAATCATCCAAGACATCTTAAAAACCAATGACATTGTAGATAACCTCATTTACTCTAGAGAAGTACTCATCAATAGTTTCTTCATCTCTAATAATTTTGTCTTCAAACTTTCTATTCCATAATTTTATCTTTGATTCCTTCACATTATTATTCCATTTAAAAATAATTTAGAGTTTTTCCCACATACTCTTTGATATTTTGAGACCCATCAGCTTCATATAAATATTTTCCGATAGAGTCATAAGAATAATATTTCTATCTTTTCCATCAACATAAATATTTAACTTGTCATCCAAAGTCATTGGGTATTCTTTAGAAATGGGTGGAAACCAAATTGTTTCAAAATAAAAAGTTTCCAGGACAAGAGACATAAGATATAGAATCTTCCTATTTTTCCCGCCATAATAAATTTTACCATAAAATATAATAATTCGTATACTATTGCTAGATCCGAGATTATATATGATAAGGATTCAATAGGGGAAGCTACTCTCTAGTACCACTTGAATTTCCAAAATATCATAGAACAACTAATAGGGGTGGGGTGGGGTGGGGTGGGTATTAAATTAGTTATTGTCTTATTAAAAATTTAAACTTTAGGAAACATAAACCTTGGAACTTATTAGATTTTATTCCTTATCAAATTTTTAGAAAAACTCAAGTGCATGAAGAAATAGAAAATTAATCATGGTACACATGATTTACATGGTCGGTCTCACTATGAGAACCTACATCATTTCCATAGACACTCATGCAGACCTATGGAAATTCACTATTACAAATAAGTGAATGAAACTTGTGTCAACTTATAATAAACACCTTTATCTTTAAATAGGTATGATTATACTGAATCTAATCAGTTTATAAATTTTTCTTGAAAATTTTAACTACAAAATAAAATGTAACAAAGAAAAATTTTTCTTCAAAAGAATGCATTTAGAACCTTAGTCTAATGTGCCTGGGTCAATCACCTTAGTCCAATGAACTCAGTCCTATTGACTCACTCTGATGTAGTAATTTTTAATCTATGCCCGAATCAAATTTTTTTATCTCTTCAATTAAAAAAATCTATACCTTTTTGAAACTACACCCAACTACTCAATCTGATATTTCTCAGACCAATAACCATATGCCCGGTAATTTGAACTATCTCTAGTCCAATCTTCTAATCAGAACCCTCTTTCCATAAACTATTCTTCAACACAAAATAACATTGGTTGGTAAACTAACTTCTAACACTAATTCTATAGAGTATCAAATTTTATACCTGGGTGAATAGTGTTAATTACCAATGTACTTTCCACCTCTATTTTTAGGTACTCAAGAAATAGTAAAGGTAGGAAACTAAAACATTTTTTTGCTCACCCAAATTCTAGAACTCTGAATTTCACATTAATTTGAGCTTCATTTTGACTATTTAAAATCTTCTCAACTCTTCTGGTGACATATAAAAAAATACTGAATCTTCACAACTGTTCTATAATTTAATTTTTTTAACACAATAGAAAACCATTTTAAAGAACACAACTTTAGTCTGGAAATGGTGATTCAAAAAAATCACCATTAATTTGATCCTCTTGACCTGCTTTAAACACAGTCAACCATATGTTGACACTTTGAAAATTATCTATCCATAAATTGTAATTCCATAACATCTAATTATAAAACTATATTAATCATTCTGGTTCTCTTGACTAAATTTTAAAAACTCACATTTTTTTTCTTGACCCATTGAAATAGAAAAAACTTGAACTACTGAAAAAAATATAATATTGCTCGCTCTAATGAACTGGATCAACTAAAAATGTTTAACTATATTATTTAAACTTCTGAAGACTTTAGAAACCTAAAAAAAGTTTCTGGTAAAAACTTCTATATGTTTGATATTTTTCATCCATTTACTTCATCTAATCATATTGTCCATCTACTCTTTAGTCCAATAAAACTATTTTTGATGAAACTTTTCATCTGAGGACTTATCAGTGTCAAATGATCATCCAATGGATTAGTGTTTGCAACTTGTTTGATGGATTGGTATCTATATTTTATCTAATATACCGATATCTACATCTCGTCTAATGGATCCTTACCTATATCTAATGACTTGGATCAAAACTCCCCTTTGAATAAAATAAATAAATACCTATGTTCTGATCAGATCTGTTTGATATAAAACTCAAATCATTCAACAACTTTTTCATTTGACCATTTTTTGGTGATACAACTTCATTATTACTCTGATATTCAAATCAGACCTGTCAAGATTCATCAAATTTCTTTTTAATTTTCAACACCGTAATAATTAAAATTCACAAAGTGAAACTTTATAACAAAAGAAACAGCCGATGATTCACATATGATTAGGTTCATCTGATGAAATTAATCTTATGAATCATGTCTGATCAACAACTTTTCATTTATTGAAACTTCATCAACATCATAATTACAGTCTTCCGAGAACTTATACAACTGGTTCTTCTTGATCTGATGATTTGCGTCCAGAAAACCTATTACTAGAGAACTAGAAATTCTCCCTTTATTAGACAACTTATATCATGATATTTTTGTGATGTTGAGAAATTTAAGATCATAAAAACATCATCTAACTTTCTTTGGAAAGTTCTATGACCTTCCATCTTTTCATGTCTCAACAAAAATGAAAGCATTATGAATCCTATCTTGAGAAAATTATGAATTTCTATCAACATGTAAATTTTATGGATTGAGTCCGATGGATCTTCGATCGAGCATCCAATCAAGAAATTTTCAAAAAACACTTTATTTATTTGAATTTTCTGAAACTTCTCAACAAAAATCTTATTTACATCTAGTAATATATCTTTCACTTGATTTATAAAATCATTATTTTTAAAAAAGTTAGTTTCCAATTTTTTTTTATAAAAACAAAAACATAAAAAGTATCTTCTAATAAATTTATCATATCCAAACTCATCACACATGATTAGTCCACAACATCCACATTAGAGCAACCAAAAAGAAAGAAAAACACAAACCAAAACAAATGAGCACAAAGGATAAAATTTAGTATAGATTAAAAGATATTGTTTAACTAATATATAACTAAAGCCGTAATCCATCACGATTATTATATAAAATGTGTTGTGATTCATATGACTATATAAACCCAACCTCCTACCAACATCCAACATCTACTGCTTGAAATAAAAACAATACATTAGATAAAAAAGAATAAAAAACATAATTCTCTCACTAAAAATAATAATTAACAAATACCCAAAAAATAATGTCATTAAATGATCTATATCACTCTATAATTATTTATTCCTTTATTCCATGTCCCTATTTTCACTTCCTAATAATTTTTTTCTACTTATAAACCTTGTTATGTGTTATTCTAGATGATATTTGTACATCCCTTTTTTTCTTACAAATAATAATAATTATTAAACATTTTAACTTAAGTTCCAAAGGATCAGAGAACAACTAAGAGGGGGGGGGTTGGTTGAATTGGTTAATGTATTTTTATGAATTTCAACTTAAGGAAACTTAACCACTACAAATTTTTATAGTTTCTTTCATATCAAATTTTTTGAAAAATTCAAGTGCATGTAGAAATAGAAAAGTAAATAAGGAACACATAATTTATAAGGTTTGACCTTAGTGTGAGAACCTATATCAATTCCATATCCACTCTCATGGGTCTATAGAAATTTACTATTATGAATAAGTGAATATAACTTGTCTTAAATCCTGTTAAACACCTTCTATATATCGATAGAAATGATCATACTGACTTCTATCTATTTAAAAAAAAATTCTTACAAATTTTGTTTCACAAAGGAAAATGTAACAATGAAAACTTCATCTCCACAAGAATCCATTTGTAGACTCAGTCCATTGTTCCTAAGTTAAATTTCCTCAGCCCAATGAACTCAATTTAATAGAATCATTCTGATAAACCACTTTTTAGTTATACCTAAATCAAAATTTTAGTTCTATTTGATTAAAATTATCTACGCATTTTAGAAACACAACAAAATTACTCAATCTGATCTTTCTAACAACAGTTACCCTCTATATAGTAATTTGAACCATCTCCATTCCAATCTTTTGATTAGAAACCTCTGTCCAAAAATTCTTATTCAACTTTAAACAACATTGGTTAGAAAACTCACTTCTCACACTAATTGTATAGAGTATCAGATTTCATGAATGGTTGAACATTGTTAATTACCATTATACTTCCCAACTATATTTATAAGTGCTCCATAAATAGTAATAGAAGGGAACTAAAATATTTTGCTGCTCAACCAAATTTGAAAACTTGGAATTTCACATTCATTTGAGCTTCATTTTGACCATTTCAAATCTTCTCAACAATTCTGGTGACTTCTGGAAACTTCTTGAATCATCACAACTCTTATTAAATTTTAAATATTTGAACATGATGGAAAACCAACTGAAATAAAACAAATTTAGTATGAAAATGGTGATATGGAAAAATAATTGTCTATTTAATCCACTTGACCAACTTGAAACACACTCAACCAACAATTCACACTTTGTGAATGTCATGTCTAGAAATTTCAATTCTGGAACATATGATTCCCAAACTCTATTAATAATTTTATTTATCTTAACCCAATTTTAAAAAATCACATCTTTAGCTCTTGAACCATTGAAATAAAAAAAATTGAACTTCTGAAAAAATATAATATTGCTCATTCTAGTGCTTTGAGACAACTGAAAATGGTTGATTACATTGCTGAAACTTATAAAGACTTCAAAAACCTGCAAAAATGTTCCTATAACAACTTCTATATGTTTCAAATTTTTCATTCACAAACTCCATTTGATCATATTTTCCATATTATCTTCAGTTTGATCAAACTATGTTCTGATAAAACTTTGTGTCTGAGGAATAATCAGTGTCAAATGATTATATGATAGATCAGTGTATGAAGCTTGTATGATGGATCAGTATCTACATCTCATCTAATGTATCAGTATCTTGATCTCGTCTAATGAATCAGTATCTACATGTTATGACTTGGATCAAAACATCCCTTTGAATAAACTCATCAACTACCTCTGGTCCGATCATATCTGTCTGATAAAAAACTTGAATCTTTCAACAAATTTTTCATCCAACCAACTTATGTGGTTAGACAAAATCATTATTCCTTTGATATTAAAATAATACATGTTGAGCCTCTTCAAAATTATTTTACATTTTAAAAACCTCAACAACTCAAAAATCAAAAATCATAATGTCAGACTTTATAAAAAAAAGAAATGTCTGATGATTCACATCCAATTTAGTGAATATTATGACATGCATTTGACGAACCAAATATGATAATTTTTTTCATTTATTCATCCTTCATTAAAGCCACACATCATATATTCTAAGAACATCCATGAATCGTGCTTCTGAACCTGATGATTTATGTCCAAGAAACCTATTACTAGAGAACTACAACTTCTCCCTTTCTTCAATAGATTATATCATGATATTTTTCAGGATGTTGAGAATGTTAATATCAAAAAATCATTTTATAACTATATTTGGAATGTTCTAATACTTTCCTTATTTTTAAGTCATGGTAATACAGAAATTTTATTGAATTTGATTTCCAAAACTTCTGACTTTCTGTAAAAATATAAATCTAATGGATTGATTTCAATGGATCATCCGATGGAGAATCTGATCAATAAATTTTCAAAAAACAGTTTATTTATCCATTTTTTAATAATCTTCTCAACAAAAAAATTAGTTACTTCTTGTAACATATCCTTGACATAGAAACTACCTTGGGTCTATGGAAATTCACTATTATGAATAAGTGAACAAAACTTGCGTCAAATCTTGTTAAACACCATCCATCCCTGATAGGAATGATTATATTAACTCCGGATAGTTTAGAATTTTTTCTTTAAAAATTTGATCCAAAAAAGAAAATGTAATAAGGAAACTTTATAATCCACAATAGTTTGTTTAGAACCTTAGTCTAATGTGCCTGGGTCTAATTTCCTAAGTCTGATGAACTCATTCTAATAGACTCAGTCTAATGAACCACTTTTGAATCTATTCCTAAATCAAAATTTCTGTTCTGTTTTATTAAAAAACTATGCGCCTTTTTGAAACTATGATAAATTACTAAATATGATATTTTTCATACCAATAACCATCTATCCATTAATATGAACTATATCTGGTCCAATATTTTGATCAAAACCATCTATCGGAAATTATTCTTCAATATGAAATAACTTTTTCTAGAAACCTCACTTCTAACACCAATTCTGTAGAGTATTAGCTTTTATACATAGGTTAATAGTGTGAAGTATGACTATACTTTCCACCTCTACTTATTGGTGATCCATAAATAGTAATGTTAGGAAACTGAATTTTTTTTACCACTCAACCAAATTCTAAAATTCTGAATTTCATGTTCATTTGATATTCATTTTGACTGTTTCAAATCTTCTCAACCATTCTGGCGACTTCTCGAAACTTCTTGAACCATTAAAAATATTCTCTAATTTAAAATATTTGAACATGATAGATTTTTTTTGAAAGAACAAGAATTCAGTTCAAAAATATCAGGAAAACTCATAATCTGTCTAATCCTATTGACCCACTTGAAACACACTCAACCATCAGTTCACACTTTGTAAATGCTCTATCTAGAAATTTTAAGTTCTAAACATTGGATACCAAAACATTATTAATCATTATAGTTATCTTGACCAAATTGTAAAAACCCACATCTTTATCACTTGACCCATTGAAACAAAACAACTTGAACTAATGAAAAAATATTAGATTTCTCACTCTGATGCTCTGGGCCAATTGAAAATGTTTGAATACATTATTACAACTTCTAATGATTTTAGATTCATACAAAAAATTTCTAGTGAAAACTTATATATGTTTCATATTTTATATCCACTTACTGCGTCTGATCATATTTCCCATATTCTCTTTATTCTGATCAAACAATGTTCTGATGAAACTCAACATCCGATGACTTATTGGGGTAAAATGATCATTTGATGGATTGATGTCTGTAGGTTGTCTGATAGATCGGTATCTGCATATCGTCTAGTGGATCAGTATCTATATATCTTTTTATGGATCACTATCTGTATATGATGACTTGAATCAAAACATTCCTTTGAATAAACTTAGTATCTTCTTATATCATGATCATATTTGTCTAATTTCAAACTTAAATATTTCAAAAACTTATTCATTTGACCAAATTCTGTAGTGAGACAACTTCATTATTCCTTTGATATTAAAATTAGACATGTCTATTATCTTCATATATTTTTTACATTAATAACACCACAACAACTTAGAAATCAGAAATAACAAAGTCATAATTTCTAACAAAAGAAATGTTTGATGATTTATGAATGATCAGATGAGTTTGATGATAGGAATATAATAAACCACATCCAATCAAAAACTTTTCATTTCTTCAAATTTCATTAACCTCATACTTATAGTATTCCAAAAACTTATGCAAATGGTGGTTTTTGATCTGATGATTTGTGCCCTGAGAATCTGTGACTGGAGAACTACAAATTCTCCCTTTCTTGAACAGCTTATATCATGATATTTTTCATGATGTTGAGAACTTTAAGATCAGAAATTCATCATCTGAATAACTTTATAATGTTCAATGACTTTCCATATTTTCAAGTCTCAGCAACAATTAAAACATTTTTTATCTAATTTCTAGAAACTTCTATCTTTCTAGAAAAATATCATTCTGAGGGACTGAGTATAATAGATAATCTAATCGAGCATGCAATCGACAATTTTTTTTTAAAAAATTTCTTCATTCTCATATTCAGAAACTTCTCAACAAAAATCTTATTTACTTCCAACAATATATCATTCAACCAATTTACAAAAGCATTATTTCCCAAAAATATATTTGTAAAAAAAACAAAACCTTGTAAAAACAAAAACATCACAAAGGATCTTCAATGTCCCCCATTTTATTTTTTGAGAAATCTAATTAACAACTTTTTAAACTCTTAATTTTTCAAAACTCAAACTTTTTAAAACTCACCTTTTATAAAAAATCAAATTTTGAACTTTTACCAAAAAACAACCTTTCTCAAAAGAGAGTATCCTGACCCCACACTACTAGATAAAGTAATGTTTTTAAGGGAATTACATTTTTCATTAACAATAAAATTCTCCACCATGTTAATATAAACTCCCCCACTTTTATATTTTCCTCTCACTATTATTTTCCTCCCCCATTTTATGTTAACCATGATGTCATATTTATTTAAGAAGAAAATTACTTCTCTCTAATTTATAGGATAAAGTTGTAAAATTTCTTCCCCATTTTCAACATAAACTAAAGAACAGTGGGGGAGCATACTTAAGATGTTTCGAAAGACTTTGGTGGAGGACGAACATGAAGTTATAGACTCAATTAAAAAAATATCCTTTTCATAATTTCTTTTGGGAAGATATCAGCAATTTGATACTTCATTGAAAATATTGAAGCACAATATCTCCACCAACAACATTTTCTTTTATGAGATTAAAATTAATATCAATGTGTTTTGATATTCAATGTTGGACAATAATTTTTGAAAGATTAATTTCACTATGATTATCACAAAGTATCTTCAATGATTGAAAAATTTTTAACTTTAAAATATTCCAAATAAAATTTCATCCATAACATTTGAGTACAAGCCTATGCAGCTACAAAATATTAATATTTCTATATGCTCAAAGTTACTAAACTCTATTTTATATTTTTCCAACTCACACAACATTCTTCTATAAAAGTGTTCCTCTTGAAGTTTATTTTCTACCATTATAATCTCTAGCCCAATCAATATCACTATTACCATGAAAGTTTATATCACAACCTATGTTGAATAAAATCCCATATGAATTTGTTCCTTTAAAATATATCATAATTATATTTTATTCCAACATATTAGATTCTCTCGGATCACTATAATTTTTGGCACACAAAGTCACAACATAAACAATATCAAGTCTTTAAGCTGTAAGGTAAAGTAGACTTCCTATAACTTTCAAAAAAAAATCTGATTCACACATTTCATAGCTTCATATTTACTCATCTTAATTCGAATTGAAATAAGAATATAAACTTATTTGGATTCTTCCATTCCAAAATTTTGTAAAAATTTCCTGGAATGCTTTTCTTGAGATAAGAGTATGTATTTTTCTTTTTATTGAACTTTAATGATAAGGAAGAATGTTAATTATCCCAGAATTAAAATTTTAAAATTCTTATTCATTTCATCAAAAAATCATTTACAACCATTTTCTTCATATCCAAAAAAATTATGTCATCCACATAAACAATTACAACCAGGGTGATGAAGTGAAATTCTTCCAAAAACAATTGTTTGTTAAACTTTACTTTAGAAATATTTAATCTTTTCAACAATTTTCATCTTTGGAATACCAGGTATGTGAATATTTTTTAACCAATACGAGGATTTTTCCATTTATAAACTATTCTTTCATCATTATCAAGTACAAAGACGCATTTTTCTTCATTATAAAATTCTTATTTTATATCACCATTAAGGAAATACTACTATACATACATATGATAATATTTTTAATTTCCATGTGTATCCACTACTATAACATTATAATAGTTTCTATCCTTACAACTAGGGAAAAGGTTTCTTCTAACTCCACACCTTCCACTTATCATAACATTTACAAAAAAGTATTTCTTTGTTTATTGAAACTTATCTATGTTCATTCAACATATTTTTGTTCACCCATTTTTTCCAATAGAATTTTTATTTGTTGTCCATGGAACAACTTAATCAGTGTTATTTTTCTCAATCTGATCTAACTCTTAATTCATTACATCAACCCATTATTTTTATTCAACTGCTTCTGAAACTGATTTTGGTTCAATTTGTGAAAAAGTGAAGTATGATTTTCTAATATCAACCTTCTTATTTTCTGAACCAAATATTTCTAATTACAATTAATATTTACAGTTTCAACATGTTTCTATAAAGTATAGAATTTCAAAATTTATCATCTAACTTCATTTTCCTCATCACATGATTCTTTTTAATCTTGATAACTCTATTTTGACACACTTTCACTTTCATTAGAAATATTTAATTTTTCTTCTTCAAAATTTTCAACATTATTTGTTAAAGAATTCAATTTTTTAATAACTTTCACAGCATAGGGGTACACCAAATTTTGTAAACATTTGTTCTAACATTTGTAACTTATTCTGTTGGGTGAATATCGCATGAAAATACCTTCCTCTTATTTCTGATCAAATCTTCCAATATCTAGATTTTTTATTTTTAGTAAACATAGACTTCTAAATACTTTGAAGTACTTCAATGAAGGGTTTTTTTGTTAAAACACGTTTCATAGAAAGTTATGTTGAATTTTATCCTCAACAAACATATGTTTTTTACATGTACAATTTTACTAACAACATATCTCCTAAATAACATTGATATTTTATGTTACACCAATATACATCTTCCCATTTCCACCAAACTTATATTTTTCCTTTCTGTAGCTCCATTTTCTTAAGGGTATATGAAGCAGTGTACTGATTTTTAATTCTATGTTTCTTTAAATATGATGTGAAGGAATTGCATGTGAATTTTTTTCTATTATCTATTCTCAAATTCATTATGTAAACACCCATTTTAGTCTCAAATTCTCTTTTCAAAACTCTAAACATTTCTAATACCAATGACTTGTGCTTCATAACATAATTTTGGTCATCCAAGTGAAATAATCAATAAAAGTGATAAATAAAAAAAATCTCCTTTTATTGATTGATGTCACATCGGCCAAAAAATATATGAATGAATAAGTTCAAGTGGTCGTGTAGATTGAATTTCAACTATATTATAGATTTTATTTAACATCATTCCTTTTTGAAAACTTATATATACCTCATCTTTACTTATTTTCAAAGATGGAAAATTTCAAACAACATAAAATTTTGAAATATTTTTATGATTTTCTTCCTAATATTACAAATTTTATGATTCCACAACTTATTCTAATCTTTTGGACATAGATAACATGTGTTATCATGTTCTCCAATCTGAAAATGATTTCCATTGGTTATTTCTCCTCTCACAACAACTCTTCCATATTCCTTACTTCTGATGATCAAAAAATATATTTTTTAAAATCTCTTATTTTCCACCATCAAAAATTTTAATCACACTATGTAAGTTATGTTTTAGAACATCAAAAATAGAAATTATTTAGATTTCAACTATTCTACCTCAATCTCAATCATTCCAATTACTTTGATTTTTAAAGAACTGTCATTATTGAAGGAAAAAGACCATCCATAAATATTTTCAACATATTTTATGATTTTCAAATTACCTTTCATATGTGATGAAAAATCACTATAAAAAACCCATGGTTTTCCCTTTTTATTTCTTTAATTGAATTATAAAAAATAAAATAACTTTCCTCAGCCATATTATTTCTAACTTCCTTTTCTTTTCTAGCATAAAAACATTACTTTGTAAGATTTTTCATATATTATTAATAATTATGGCCAACCTAGTCACATATTACTAAAACCTTTCCATAAAATCAAATTTATTTTTTATTGGAATTTTTATAACATCATGATATTTCAATTTTCCAACTTCCTATATTTTAGAAAAGTTACTCATTATACTTACACCATTTATTCCACTCTATTCAAAACTATTTCATATAAGAGATATGTTATATCAATATATTTAAGATATATACCCGTACATTCCACAAAACCAATATAAACCATCAAATCTTGGTTTTTTAAAATTATTACTATTTCCAATAAAAATATTGTTAAGGTTCATAACATTTTTAAACTTTAGTTACATATGGGTGTGTTACAACTTTAATTTGAGAGTAATGTTCAAAATTTTATGATGTGATGAATGTTTCACATACATTATCAACCAAAGTTTTCTCAAAAAAGTTCTATACTCTTAAAATGTATGAAAACAAAGATAACTTTTTTTGTTTAGTGGGTGAAGATTTCACCTAATTTTTAGAGTGAGGTTTCTATATAGCTTTAGATGATTTAGATTTTACTTATGGATAATTAATCAAATTTTAATTCAACTTTATTAAGGTAATTTCAGTCTCAAGAAGTTTTGATTGAGTTTTATTAACTTCATCTTCTTTAACTATCAACTTCTTACTGAGAACTTCAATAATATTTCCCTTTTTAATAATTTTAAATTTGTAACTTAAGATCTCTTGAATGTATTCCTCTTCCTTCTTGAAAACATATTTTTGACGAATGTTCTTAATATTTTTTATTTATTTATTTATAATTATTTTATCCTTAATACATAAAACAAGATCTAATCTGAGGAGATACTATATGTAGGATCCTATACCTCCTCCTTCTTCACTATTTGAGAAATATTTTGTTTTCTCAAAATTTTTAATGAATATTTTTAAATTTTTTTAAATTTCAATTTTTGAAGAATTTTTATTAGTTGAGTCAGATTCTACTTTCTTACTCATCATACATAATCTATTTCTTGTGAAATTATTCTTTCCACTAAAGAACTTATTGTATTTCTTGTAAGATTTTCAAAAATCTTCCATCAATGTTTTTCTTCAGAATGATATTAAAATTCACCAACTTTATTTTTAGGGAAATTCATAGAAATATGACCAATTCCACCACACTCCAAACATTTTAGAGTAGGTTTTCCTCCATACATTCCACTTCCTCTTCGATAGTAATTAGAGATAAGATAAATTATTTTTTCATGCAACACATCATCCTCACTATATTTGGAATTATATATATGTACATCTTCAACATATTGAATATTTATCTTTATCATGTATTCAAAATAAATTTCTTCTTTAATCTATTTTTGAACACTTTAGATTTTATCATTTCATAGAAAATAAGGAAGTTATTCAGTTAATCAAGAGGTAAATAATATTTATCTTCTAAAGCATAAATTTTAGAATCAAACATGTCCAGAAAGTTTCTCATTAGTTTTTAAATAATTATAGAATCTTTCAAGACAACATGAAAACCAATAATGTTGTAAAAAACTTCATTTACTCTGGTGAATTACTTATCAATATTTTCTTCATCTCCCATTATTATAACTTCAACATTTATATGCCATATTTGTAGATTTGATTCCTTAACTTTAGTATTCCCATAAAAAAATGATTTGGATCTTGTATAACATACTCTTTATAGTTTTGGACCCATCACCATCATATAAAATTTTTTTAAAAGAGACATATGAATAAAATTTATTTCTTTTTAATCAACTCCAATATTTCTCTTATCATAAAAATTCATCTGGGAATCTTGCTCAATGGGTGGAAACCAAATCGAAGAAACATTAAAAACTTATAATCCAAGAGATAGAGGATATGGAATCATTATGTTTTTTCATCCATACTAATTTTTTCCTTAAAATGTTGGAATTCCTCTATTGTAGAAAAAATTGATATTATCCATGATAAAGATATAATTGGGGAACCTTCCCTTTGATACCACTTAAAGTTACAATGGATCATAAAACAAATGAGGGGGGGGGGGGTTAATCAGTTGTTCTATTTTTACAAATTTCAACATTATGAAACTTAACTCCTGTAACATGTTATAGTTTCTTCCTTATCAAATTTTTAGAGAAAATCAATTGCATTCAAAAATAAAAAAGTAAACAAGGCACACACGATTTACAATGTTTGACCATAGTGTGAGAACCTACATACTTGGAATATCCAATCTTTTTGGGTCTATGGAAATTGAATTTTATGAATAAGTGAATACAACTAATGTCAACACCCATTAAACACCTTGTTTTACACAATAGTAATTATTATACTGACTCTTTCCATTTTATAAATTTTGATTAAAAAATTTGAGCCATAAAAGAAAATGTAACAAATAAACTTTCTTATCCACAAGAATCCATTTTGAACTTTAGTATGATGTGTCTGGGTCCGATTTACTTAGTATGGTGAACACAATTTGATAGACACAGTACGATGTACCAATTTTGAATCTATTCCTGAATCAAAATTTCTATTCTATTCGATTAACAAATTCTGTGCCTTTTTGAAAATCTACTGAATTACTCAATATTATATTTCTTATACCAATAACCTTTTGTCTGGTAATATGAACTATCTCCAATACAATCTTTGGATTAGATTCCTATGTTCAGAAACTCTTTTTCAGCACAAAACAAATTCTATTTGAAAACTCACTTTTGAAACCTATTTTGCAGAGTATCAACTTTTATGCTTGAGTGAACAATGTAAAGTATGGATGTAATTTCCACCTCTATATATAGGTTCTCCAGAAATAGTAATGGTGGGAAAATGATATATTTTCCCACTCACCTAAATTCCCAAACTCTGAATTTGATGTTTATTTGAGGTTCATTTTAATGGTTTTAAATCTTCTCAACTCTTATTGTGACTTCTCAAAACTTATTGAATCTTCATATCCATCCAACGGCTCGAAGGCCTTCAATTTTTTTATTATGATAGAGACCCAATTTAAAGGAAGAAGGGGGGGGGGACCTAAAAAGAATTCATGGACATAAGAAAAAACACACCCAAAGGACAAGAAAGTAAAACCAGACTGAAAACGGTGATCTAGAAAACTCATCATCTATCTTATCCTTTTTATCGACTTGAAGAACACTCAACCATTAGTTCAAATATTGTAAATTCTATATCTAGAAATTGAAAGTCTAAAAAATCTGAGCTCGAAACTCTATTGATGATTTTGATTCTATTAAACCGATTTTAAAAAATCACATAATTAGATCTTGAACCGTTGAAACAAAATAACTTGAACTATTGAAAAAAATATAATATTACTCCCTCTTATACTCTGAAAAAAAAATGGTTTGCTATATTATTGAAATTTCTAAAGACTTTAGAAACCTATAACAACTATTCAATAAAAACTTCTTTATGTTTCATGTTTTTCATCTAATTTTTTCATTTGAATGTCTTTTACATCTTCTATTAAGTTTCATCAAACTAGGATCTAATGAAACTCTATATCCAATGACTTATTAGTGTCAAACACTCATATGATAGATCAATTTTTGCAGTTTGTATGATGGATGAGTATCTATATACCATATGATTGATTAGTATTTTCATATCATTTGATGGATTAGTATATTCATTTTGATGAATTGGATAAAAAAATACCTTCAATAAAATCAGAAACTTCCTTTGGTGTGACCAGATCTATCTTATAGCAGACTTAAATCTTTCAAAAAATTCTTTATCTCACTATATTCCATAGTGAGACAACTTCATTCTTCTTCTGATGTCAAAATTAAACATGTTGAGACTCTTCATATTTCTTTTTAATTTTCAACACTAAAATAAATCATAAGTTATAAATTAGAAAGTAAAACATTCAAAAAAAATGAAATGTCTGATGATTCTTGTTTGGTTAGGTGTGTTTAATGAAATGCTTCCAATGAATCACATCCAATCAACAAATTTTCATTTCTTTAAACTTCATAAACTTCATACATCCTATGTTCTAAGAAATTCTGTGGATGGTACTTCTTGATCTGATGATCTACATATGAAAAAATTCATTCCTAGAGAACTAAAACTTCTACCTTTATTCAATAAATTATATCATGATATTTTTAATGATTTTGATAAATTTAATATTAGAAAAGCATTGTTCTACTAGCTTTAGAAAGTTCTAAAAATTTCTATATTTTCAAGTCTCATAAACATAGAAAACTTTATGAATCTAAATTCTAGAAACATATGAATTTATATCAAAATATCAATATAATGGAATGAGTCCAACAGATCATCTAATCAAGCATCTGGTCAAAAACTTTTCAAAAACGACTTTCTTTATCCAAATTTTTAGAAACACCTAAAAAAACTAATTATTTACGTCTAGAAACAAATATTTCACTTGATTTTAAAAATATTATTTTACAAAAAATATATTTTTCAAGAAAAAAACTTATAAAAAACATCATAAAGGATCTTCATTTACGATGTGGGATTTAAATAAAGGTATTTTCAAATAACAAACCCTTGATTACCAATATCAAGTTCTAATTGTGAGGATTTAATTTATTGAATGTGGGTAGAATGTAACACCCTGAGATTTTAAATGTTCAAAATTATATTTAATATCATATGCATCATGAAAAAATGAGATTAAACAATCATTGAAATATATTTATTTAAATTCAATCACTTTTATAGCTTGTGATACACACAACCCTGAGTCTAAATGAATCATATACCATTATAATATAGCTGTGAAATTGATGGGAATGAATAAGACTAACTAAATTATAAAAGTTATATAGTTCACAAATTTATAAAATAAACTCAATGGTTATCTATTTATTATAAATAAAATAAGAATAATTTTAAAGAAATTTTTTTTCTTCTAAAAAACAATATTTTTATAAAAGGTGGTTTCTTCACGCTTTGTAAACATACTTTAAAATTAATTTTTACCAATTTTAGAAAATTAATTTTAAAAAATGAAATTAATTTTTGAAATCATAATTTAAAAGTTATCTTAGAGTTAATTTTGGAATGTTTTCTGAAAAGATTAAATTTTCAATGAATAGTGAAAAATATTGGTTTTTATTGATAAATGCCTTTTTTGTTTGAAGAATTTAAATATTAAATTTTGATTTAAATTGTTTTAAAAGTAAAATTAGTTCAATTATATCATAATAAATAAAATTTAGGTAATTGGAATCAATTTTATATTGAATTTTGATATTAAAACATTCTATAATTATGAAAACTTTTCATTGGAAAACCGATTTTTCATCACGTTTGTGGGATTAATTTTAGATTAATTTATTATTCTTATGTGAATTGAATTTGAAAAAATATATTAAATATTTTTAGTCAAAATAATTAATATTATATTATATGGTTAAATTATTTTGTGGTCATAATGAATAGTAAAAATACTAAAAATTAATTTCCATGGTTGAGGTTAAAACCGGTTTACCGGGAGTTAAACTAAACAAATAAGGGATAAAATGGCATAAAACATGTAAAATTACTATTTTATGGAAATAGTTTTACCTTATGACATAAATGGTTTAATAATGTTCCATTTTTTATCCTTGTGGTATGTGAAAATCATCAGTATCATGTATTCTTATAAACAATTCCACGTGTGTCCCCTCCCCCACTTATAAAAGGCTACCCCTATCCTCTCATATTCACACTCCCAATTCATTTTGGTACAGAAAATACCCACCCAAATATATTAATTACATATATCCCAACTTCATTGAGTCTATTTTTATAAAAAACATAATCCAGGAAAGATATATGTATAAATCTAAAGAGGTTTTCTGTAGAAGAGGTAAAGTTCATAACCATGAATTTTCATTTTACATCTTCTTCTAAGTTCATAAAATATTATACAAATATGATAAAATATTAACATAATTTATATTTTATACTAATATAATATTATTTAAATAAAAAAACCTATATCCTTCTCCTCTTCTATCAAATGGGAAATGAAATCGTCGATCCTATGTACAGTGGACTACCGCCTCGTGAACCAATAAAATTCATTTTCCACCACCACATCACATGGATGGATATAATTATTTGTTTAACATATTTAATTTTTATTAATTAAATTAATATAATTTTTTAATTATAATATCACAGATACATTGTTACCTTCTAATATGTGGGAAAACAATAACATCACTCATGCGCACTTGTGGACTACTGCCTCCACACAATGATGTGAAATGTTTTTCATTTTATTTTGACATGGATTATAATAAGGATATATTTAATGAATAAAAAATAAATATCTGATATAATAATGATTTTAAAATGGTGAAATATTATTTACATTTTTTACCTTCAAAATATTGGAAAAATAGAAACAACGTTCATGCGTATATACGACCTATCGTCTTCATGAATAATGTAACTCATTTTCTCATCTCTAAATTTTAGTGAATAGTATAAATACTTATATAATGATTATATATGATATTAAAATCATGGTTAACAATTTTTATATTATGTAACCATGATCAATGTTAAAGGACCAAAACTACTGAACCAAAACATATATGAAAAATAGAGCAATTATCCTGGAAAACTAGGATTTTAAAAAGGAGTTGTTAATAAATAGGCCACAAATACTATAATTAAACAATATATGGTATAAAACATATGATTATTATTTTTAATTGATTTATAATAAATCAATATTTATTATATAGGTTTTATGGACACGTAAGAAGAAAATTAGACCCGACGTAAGTGTTTCTCATCTCACTTTTACTTTCATGAGAAATATGATATATTCACCACTTATTTATTTTGTGTGGTGTATATACTACCCCTATGATATTTTATATCATTAATAAATTTATATTAATTCAATTTAAAGTTTAATTTTAATTTATTTCTTTCATGGGGATTATGAATTCAAAAGTTACTCAAGTGGTAAAGGTTTATGATACAATTTCATTGTTCATTGGGATTATTCATGATTAAGTTTCTGATGATTAAATATTATGATATATATTTCAATAAACTCATGGATTTTATAATCTTATGGTTATTTATGTAGAATACATTCTTTATCTCATTTTACTCTCTTTAAGAACAAAAGTGACAAAAGAATGTTTTCAAAGAAAACCGACTTCATTTCTCTCTTCACCCAAAAATATTTTTATTAAATATCCATATTTTTATAAAAAAAGATTAAAGAATATTTTAATATTATCCAATTTATTTATTAATGAAATTTTTACCCATGAATTAATTTTTACAAAATCGGTTGAAAATAATCGTATTTTTTTTCCAAATGAGAATCTTTTTAAACTTCTTAAAATAGTATGAAAGGAATGTTTTTTAACTTATATAGCATGTATGGAATTACCTACTATCATGAAAACACATTAATTTGAATATAACTTTATAAGTTCACACACATATTTTTAAATAAAGTATTTTCTTAAAATTTTATTATTTTTTGGTTGTTAAAATTGATTTTTAAAATGAAAAGTAAATTTCCTAAATAATGTTAAAAAAAATATTTATGGTGTTTCTATTCATAAAAAACTCTTATTTCAACTATGGCCCATTGGGAATGTGTTATAATTATTCCATAAATATTATTTTATAGATGGTTTATAATTATTTTTACCAAGGATATACTATTTTGATACCATTCAACATATTACTCTGAATGATTTATGATTATGTTTATTTATTGGGGAAAGTATTAAAATTTTGTATGTTAGTTTTTTAAAATGAATTTTTATTTTGATTATGTTTCACCACTTTAATATGAGGAATTAATCAGCCTTATTAAGTGACATGTAGGTCCCACTATAGTCCCTTAGTGCATCGATAAGTCTCATGTGACAAACTAACCTGGGTATTGGGTCGAGAACTTACCCATTTATGTAAGATATCATCGACCGAGGCCTATATGGCCTGATTTTAATGTCTAATATTATAAATTCCCTCATTATGAAATAAGTTATTGATGATCCATATTATTATTATATTAGTTTGAATATCCATGGTTAAGTTTGAATCTCATGTGATTATTTATATGGAATTATTTGATCATCATTTATTCCTTCCATATTATACTCAAGTAATTGATTGAATGACATGTGTTTCAGTTATTTACCTTGAAATATTTATTATACCTTATTTATTCATGATAGATTCCTCTATACATATACCTTTATTGAGTAGTAGATCTCACCCCTTTCTTATGTTTCTTTTCCCTAAGATGCCCAAAAGTGTATTATGATTTAAATACAAGTATGTATTCAAGGGAATTATGGTGTCCTCAAAGAAAATTATATGTTGTATTTTATTTTTTCAATTGTGATATGAGATTAAAGTATGTATCTAGTTTTCCAAAACTATTAAAAAATTCAGTCCTTTGGGATGTGATTCCTTATATCTAGCTCCAATTTAATAAAGTAACCATAGAATCTCAAAAATTAGATCAAGGGAATTTATATAATCTCACAGTTAGTATTTTAGGGGGACTTTATATCACTATATTATCTCATATTATTCCATTTTATGTATGAATTCTTCTAGTAATTTAGCATGGAATCCTATTTCCTCTACAAAATCAATATGTTTAAACTATATTGAGGTGTAACTCTTTACACAACCCATGAATTTGTGTTACTTACCCGAAATAGAAGTCAAAAAAATTAATAAATATACAAATGAATCATATGCATGAGGTATATAAAAACCTCATAAAAAATAATAGAGTTATATGAGTTTGAAAAACTTCACATGTGTAAGCCTGAAACAATAGATATCCAACCTAATTAACTATCTTATACAAGGAAAGCCTCCTGGAAAGTAGGTGGTTTGACCTAAAGTCCCTCTACCCAGGGAGACTTTACTCAAGGGATAATTCTATTCATGACAAATCTAACACCTAATATGAAAAAAATATATTTAACAACTAAACTCAAGTTCATAACTTCAATTATAAATTGAGGTCAAGGTCAATGAAAAACAAAATTCATTATTATACAAAGAATGTAATCCAGGACTCTATTTTAGAAGAAATTTATCATAAAAACTTTGGCATGTAGTCATTCATAATATAAAAAATTTATAACTATGAATAAAATAGGGAATAAACATAAATAAATGAAAATTCAAATATTTAAACATTAGATAAATATTTATGAACAATTTCATAAATAAAATCAAATTATAAATCCTTTTATAATTTCATATTTAACATTATAGAAATTCCATAATTCTGAATATAAACTCTTTATATTCTTCCCAATATGAACTCTTTCATATTTATCATTATATGAAATTTACTATTTAAATATATGATATTATATGAAATATAAACTATTTATAACTCAAAATCTATTATGTAAACCTTTTACATAATCTGAATATCATATATATAATTTTTATTTAAAATTTTATCATATCAATTATCAAAACAATTTTCTATGTGGATTAAAAAATGTCCAAAATAATAACCCTTTAATTTGAAATTTTTTAAATCAATTAATTATGAATTAAACATGAATATCAAGGAAATTTAACAAATAAATAAAAAATTTATTTATTTACCAAAAACAGATACATTTATGAATATTTAATAAGTAGATTCTACTTATAAATTTTTTATAAATTAGTAAGAATATAAATATTTTATATTAATTTTAATATGAACCCTTCATATTTTATATTAAATGTAATTTATATGAAATTTCATGAAATATAAACATTTTATAATCCAATGTGTATTATATCTGTTTATATACTATAAATATAAAATATATTTTCATTTTCAAACACTTTATAAATTACATTTTATGTTTTCTAAATAAATTATTTATTCCTATATCGCAAAGCATTTCATTAAATTTTTCAAAAGTTATTTTAAATATTAAAATTTAATATTTGGAATATTTTGTGAATAAATGATTCATAAAAATTTATATGATTAATTATAAACAATTTATAATTCATTAATTTATAAAACATTAATAAATTAAAATATTCACTAAATATCATTTTTTATGATTTATAAACTTTTATAAACCATATATATTTAAAAAAAATTACAAATTAATCATAAATATTTTATAGCTAATTAATTTATAAATATTTTAAAATATATTTTCATTCTTTATAAATAATTTATAAATAATAAAATTAAATTCATAATTGAATTATATTAATTTAAATAAATTCTTTATTTATTTTCATAAACAAGAGTAATAAATATGAACTTTTTTTTACTAGAGAAAGGTTACTGATTTTTTATTAATCCTGGATTATCAACATTATCCCCATTTTATAATCCATTTTATAAAGCTGAATAACATAAATGATAAAATAAATATTTTTATTTAATTACTAACTATGAATTTTCATATTTATTTCCAACCTTGAAAAATCTCATTTTACAATTAATACATGTTATTCATATAATTATAAACATGTTGATTCATCAATGAAGAATTCAATCTGATACCATTGATGGGTTTTGAATGATTATCATATGACCATATGCAGTGGATGATGACCCAAACACATTCAGATCTATCTTCTTGAATCAATGTGAAAATAAATCTATAAAATACTGTACCTGGAAAATGAAAACAACAATAATATTCTTCATCCTCGGTGAAAGAGAATGCTTGATAAAGATTACAAAGTAGTGAACAAAATAACCCTGCCTATGAGGGGGGACATTGACCAATATATCTGTGATTGTATCATGAGGACATCTAAATGCTGAAGGGGTGGTAGTGCCTTTCTCTCAGACGATAAACAACAGTATGATAGGAAAAGAGAATTGAGAGGATTATAGATAATCAGCTGTGAATAATGAGAGAGATTACATCCCTTTATATATCCATCCATGATGTGTTTCATTAAATGAAATGAATCTTCTATATATATGTATCCATATACATTTATTCTCACTTTCATCAATTCATTGAATCCTATTTGATAAAAATTAATCCATTTAATCCATTCATAATGGATTATAATTTAATGAAACCATAGGAAAGATAAATGCACCTAAATTAAATATTTAATTTAATTATTTTAGTGAATATTAAATAAAAAGAACTCATTCTATTTGAAACCCAGGTGTATCATACCACTTCCAAGGCTTGGAACTAGAAGTTTTTAATGACCCCCTTCAAAATATCAAATGGGCAATAAGGCTATTCATAAGGTCTGAACGCCTCAACACCATTACAGATACAACATATGAAATAAGGAAGACTTCACAACCTAATCACCGTGTTGGAAAAACCTTCTATAATTATGGCCACTTTAGGTCTTTTAATAGATCTTTTGTAAATAATTAACAAGACAGAACAAACACATGATAAATGAAATAAACATAAAACATGAGTGATAGGGTTAAAAAAATGTTATACTCCATTGGGGAACACAACAACCTTTCATTTAAGGAAATAAATACAAGATATAACCTAGATTATAAGGTTCTCATTCTTACAGAAACTTGACCCAACCCAAGTTACAAGAGAATAGTTTTGGTAACCCTGTCTGAGAATAGAAGAATCTATTTAACAAAGACTCTAGAAAAAAACTCCTTCTTCTGGGGAAGTCCCCCCCAGTGAAAACCATTTCCACTCAATTATCATGAATAAGTGACACTAACTCTCTATTTATGGAGGTTATCCATACCATCCAACTGGTCCAAATGTTTTCAATTCATTATGATCTTCATGAACATTCCTTTACTTGAGAAACGCAAATAACCAAGTGCCACCACCTCAACTGATCCATCCAGTGAACACTGAAAGCTCTAGATTCTCTACCACCTTTTCCAAAATCTAATGGGTTTTTATGGATCTAATGAATCACATTAGACAAATTAGAATAAATATAGAAACCCTGAATAAATATAATGCATACGAGAACACCTAAAACCAAAATACATATAAAATGAAGAAACTACATGTCAAATGACATATAATTTTATAAACAATTTTTTTTCGGAATAAATATGTGTTTCAAATTTAAGAATATAATATATTATAAAAATAAACACAAAAAATGATTTATTTCATTATTTGAGAGATTTTTTTACAAAATAAATATATCCTTGAAATTTGGAAATAATATAATTGGTAAATAAATAGAAAAATAAAATAAAATTATAAGAATTGAGAAATTTGGATGATTTTGATCTCCTAGAATTATCACCCTAAAAAAATATACTCTAAAAAAGATACAAAAAATGTTAATATAATCAATATTCTGAAAATTATTTTTTTTGAAACATGAGATAAATTGAGGTAAATGATGAATGAATGAATTAAGAGGTATTTATATGAGATAATATGATTGTTGGAGTAGTGATTTGATAATTGTAATAGTAACCTGATCATTAGGAATAGTAACCTAACCATTTTGAAAAGAAACATAATCATTGGAATAGTAACATAACCTCTAAATAATAAAATGAATTATAAATAAGATTGACCAAGAATAATTTAAGAAAATGAATGCATTATAATACCTTATAATAAATATCAATATTAAATACTCAATAAAGGTGCAAGTGTAATTTTAAAAAATAGAATTTTGTAAAAACATAAAATTTATGTTAATAATTAAAAATACACATGAAAAAAATTAGTTTTTTAAAATGATTATAAATTTTAGAATCATCAAATAAAAATTTCCTAGGGGTTAATTTTTTTGTTTTCTGAAAAAAATCAATTTTTATTAAAATTTTAAAAAATACAATTTTCACATAACCATTATGTGTTAATTATATTATTCAATATGTAATAATGAAAAAATCGATTATATAATTTTAGGATTTGTCAAAAAAATATTTAATAAGTTAATTAGTTTTTTAAACTAAAATTTCAAACATAAAAAATTATTTTATGAAGCCTATAAGTATAAAGTATTCCATTAAAAACAAATTTTCATTTTTCCACCTTCCTTTTTAATAAACTAATGAATTAAGTTTATAAAGGGTTTTGAAGTATTAAAAACATATATTTTTTATCAAATATATTTCATAATGTACAAAATATAACTATTATATGTTTTTCCATGGAAATTATATTTTATTAAATATTTTATCACAAAAATACCCCTCTCCTCAAATATAAGTACGCCCTCTCCCTCCCCTTAAAAAACCAATCCCCTTAAACTTCTCAAAGACAACCCTCTGACCAAATTAACTTTATTAATCCCCTAAAATTTATTAATTTAGTTCTATAATTTTATATATCCAATCTTTCATAGATTTAAATTCCATAACAAAGGAACAACACCAATAAAGAAGTAAGATTCCTTAATCTTTTCCTTTCATTTTCCTCTTCTCTTACTTAGCCAATCTATTCTATTCTAACCCAAACCTGTTAAAATTAATTAAAAATATTATTATAATTATTTTAATATTATTAAAATATGATAGTTATTGTATTTAAAACATATTTATATTTTATACATCTCTTACCTCCACTTTTGACAATGTCCCTATAATTGTCAGTTAACCGCCTATGAGGACATTTCCAGCTCTCTACTTATCATATCCTTTATATCTAGTTATAATAAATTAGTTATGATATATAAATGTATAAATTTATGTATTTATATTCTTCTGGAGTTAATTTTATTAGTTTATAAATAAAAATAAAAAAAATCATGAAATTGATGAAAGATGGGATATTTTTAAGAAAATATAACATCAAAATGTTTCACCTTTAACAAAGGGGATTAAAAAATAAAATCCAATGATTATAATTGATCAATAATGATGAAATTGAACATAATTAGATTATGGTTTCATGTTTTAATAAATATAATTTCATTATATTGGAGGTGGAATCATGGAGAAATATCACAGGACCTAAGGTAAGGGGACACCTCAACCGGATTCTTACCTTTTGGATTTTCCCATCTTTATATATCCTTTTGTTATAATTATTATAAAAATATTTATATTATAATTTTAGTTAAATTTTTTTTTATTTTTCAGGTATATTCATGATTCTACCTCATTTATATGATTTCTAATATTCATATAATTATTTTTAAATAGATTATTCTCCAAAACATATCCATAATTCACCGTGAGTTATTTACCCTTATTACCATGACCTATGATCTTTTTATACCAATAAAAATAGTTTAAAAATATGTTCTACCTTATTATATTGTGAATCTAAAATTCTATTCATTGAAATATGCTTTGTGACATCTTTATAAAACCCATTCATTTGCATGGGATTATTTCTTAACTACGATTGTTATATGTTTTCTTTCTATGTGGCATGCATGATATATCTCAAGAGATTATGTGTGTTATTCATTAACATGATGCTGTATTTGTTTGTAATTATTATTTTATTATTTATACACATGTATTGAGTGAAGATTATGGTAGATTTTTTCACAAATTATATGTCGTATTTGAATACTATGTTATGGTGTTTCATTATTATGAATATGCCACATACAATTCCTCATTCAAATGATTCTATCATTATTATTATTATGACCCCATGCTTATGATATGATGATTATGATTATTATCACCCATATAATATTTATTTTTGACTCTTATTACTTTCATGTTATTCCTCCACTTAATAAGATTTTACCTCACTCTATTTTTGAATTATATCCTCAAGTGATTATATTTACTAAGGAGAATAAGATAGATTTTAGGAGGAATATGAAAGATTATTTAAATAATGTTTAAGTTTTATTATTTATAATTAATGTATGAAATTAATTTTACAATGATAGTAAAACATTCACTTCTAGGATTCATTATTATTATGTTCTTTATCTTAACAATGATGTTATAGTCACATGAGAAAAAAGGGACCTCTATAGATGGTATCAAAGAACGCTTTAGTTAATTTTAGAATTAAGACTATAAAATAATAGATAATTCTCTAAGGAAGTGTCAAGATACCAGAAAAAATCCTAAAATTTTGTTAAAGTATAAAGAATATGGTTTTCTAATAATGAAATCCATGTCATCATATAAGTAAGTAGATACAGGCTCTAGAAGAGATGCGCCTAGGGGTAATAAACCTAAATATGGTTGGTTTGGTATTAACTTTACCTCACTTGGTGCATGAAAAGTGGGTCTTGTAACACCATGAAAATTTATTTTAAAATCATAATACTCTTGATGGATTTCTTAACACACAACATTGGGCTTTAATAAAATTGAGATATATTGTAAAAATATTATTATGTGACCTATCCATTGAAATGGTAGGTATGAATATGAGAAAATAAATAATTAAATACATGTATAATTTTATTAATAAATTTAAATTTATTGATTAATTATTAGTAAACAAGCACTTAATTTTTAGTGAAGTTGTTTTAGGATTCAAAAATGAATTTTCATCAAAAACGATTTTATTTCATTTTGTGTGGGGAAATAATATTTAATTATTTCTACTTTTTGAAATTATATTTAATAAAATGAAAATAATTTTTGAAATAAGCATATAAAAATTAACTTAGGGTGAAATTTTTGGATTTTTCTTAAATGATAGATTTTTCAGTGAATAGTGAAAAATATCAAATTTTCATATACTCTCATTTATTTTCATTAAATTAATCAATTTTAAAGTACGTTTTTTAGATTTTATATTAAAGTTAAATAGGATTCATTTTATTTTTAATAATATAATTAATTATATTTGAATTAATAATATTCATGATTTTGATATAAGTTAATTTTTATGCTTAAAGACACATTTTTCTAAAAATTATTTTTCATTACATTTTATGAATTTCGTTTAGAATTGATTTATGATGTTATAAAGGTTTAATATTTAAAAATGGATATCGTATTTGTAATTTTAATTTTAAAATTTGGTAAATAGGTCCCTTTTATTTTTGTTCATTATGAATAGTAACCACGTTAACAATTTGTCACCTCGGTAAGGGTAAAATGGATAGAAGAGGGTTAAATATTTGAGATAAGGTCTCAAAATCAACAAAAAATTTGTCTATATTTAATTTTTTGATTATATTTCATCTATAATCATCCAAAATTATAAAATTTTACCTTTTTCATTTATCTTTGATAATGACCTATATAATATTGTAAGCAAAAAAATATATAAAATGTCACAATGTTACTTTTAAAAATTTCTCATATGTTCACATATAGATAAAAAAGAGTTGTGAATGATTATTAAAGGTAATTTTGATAATAATAAAATTATTGCTGTGATTTTAATTTATTTATAATTTTTAGTGATTATATAATTACCCTAAATGTTTATACAAGGTTGACATAATGCTTGTGCAAACAATATAAAAATCAAAGTAAATGATTTTAAAAACTTAATTGGTAATATTTTTTGAAATAATTATTGTGAAACATGAATTTTATGGTTAATAATAATGTATAATTTATTTTTAAAGAGTTTATATTTGTATTTATTTTTTATAATGTTGTATTAAAAGTAAAATTAAATGAATAGTATCAAAAATGACATTAATGATATTTTATGAAAAATAATCTATTATTAAATTATTTAAAATCAAAAAAATATTAAAAGAGGAAAATTAGTTTTAGAAATGGTGTACAATTTCATATCATGGATATTTATGATCCAATTTTTACCTTATAAGTAAATTTATGAACCATTTTAGAATTGAAAAAGTTGTTACCATTGTTAAGGTTAAAATTGGTTAACCAAGGGGTTAAACTGAAGGATAAGGTTTTAAATGATATCTAAACCTATATAAATTTGATTATATGTTTATATTAAGACCAAATATTTTTTATATTTTAATAAATGTCATTTTGGAACAATTTTATAAAATTTGTACACATATTATATAATAATATTTCACGAATTTCAAAAGTGTGCCTCCCCCAGTTATAAATGGAGATAAATCCTTTCCCTTATTTACAAAAATTTGAGCTACCTAAATAAACCATTACCTAAAAATTATCTTATAAAAATTTCCATTTTCAATTTAGAAGTTTTTTTATTCTTAAAATATCATTCCAAGGGTTCTTAATAAGATATCTAAAGGAGGTCTACCAAATAAGAGGTAATAATCTTTAAAGACTCTTTCAAGTTTATTTATTCTTATGATTCCTATAAATATCTAGTAACCATCCTAAAAAATAACACAAGTAACATAAATATACTAATAAATTATTATTATTATGGAATAACCATTTTCCATATCTTTTACATCCCATAGAAAGTGAAAACATCGCTCATGCTTACGTATGACTTATCATCTCTACGTAGTGGTGTAATTCGTTTTTCATCACCATTTTACATGGATGGTTATAAATATGTAACTAATGAGTATATATTATTTTTATAAATTATTTATGGTTATATAAATATAAGATATCATTTACCTTCTTACCTTTCTATCGGTTGGAAGACAGTCATGTCGCTCGGGCGTATGTGCGGGCTACCACCTCCACGAAGCAATGTGACTCATTTTTTTTATTTTCACATTATGTAGATGGTATTAATGACAAATTTAATGAATATATATGATATATATTATATAATAATGATTCTATTAAGGTTAATTATTATTTAAATTTCTTTTATTCCATCTTTCAAAAAGTGAAAATAACATTCACGTGTATATACGACTTACCATCTCCATGAACTGTGCAATTCCGTTTTCTATCTTCACCTTCAAATAATGATTATAAAAATGTATCTAATGAATAAATATTATAATTATGAAATTAATATAATCATTTATATGATTAAATTATAACATATTCATGTGAACCATAACACCTGTGTTGAAATATACTTGATAAAATGAAGCAGTTAACACCAGAAAATGATAATAATGAAAGATTATTGACGAATGAGAGACAAGATATTATAAGAGGATAATATATGATATTATAAATATTGATATGGTTATGTTATAAACTACTAAAAAGTATAAAACCATTATACATGAGGTTAAATCACATTAAACAAAGTGGAAGTGTGAGGTATGAGGTTTCTCAATTCAATTTCCATTCATTGAGTTATACTTCTAAATCATTGATTATGATATTACATGATTATGTATTAAATTAATTCTGATTTTATTATGATTTATTTAATGTTTTTTATTTGGATTTAAAATTTTCACACATAATCACTTCATTTATTAATCACAACTTCAATAATATGATCATTCTTAGGGATTTCATCCCAATTTCCACTCCATTGATAAATATTTTGTATTATAGACCTATTTATTTTTATGTGGTGTATATAATACCAATTTTATTTATTTTGAATATTTATTTATTCATAATTATTGAATTTTAAATTTAATTTTACTATTTCAAGGGGTTACAATTTAAAAGTTACCAAATAGGTAAGATTCTATTTATAATCTCATTTTCTAGGATTGTGTATATTTTTTATTGAATGAATATTATAATCTATCCTTTATAAATTCAATATATTATTTTATCATCTAGATATTTAATTAGTTTCCTTATTTTCTTCCAATTTTTCTCTATTTCGTACTTAAATTAAGAAAATAAAATTTCAAAAGAAATTTTGATCTTATTTCTCTCTTTGATCGAGTATATTTTTCTTTTATACCCATATTTTTCAAAATTATTTTACAAAAGTCCTTTATATTTACTCAAATAATTTATTAAGTAAATTTTAAGATATACATGATTTTTGAAATGGTTTTAAAAGAATATTTATAATGTTTTCCTAAAGTTTCATTTTCATCATTCTTTATAAAAACTCAAAAGGATTATTTTTTTAACATGTATAGAGTTAATGAATTTTCCATAGCCACAACCATTTTATGATATTTATCTTATTTTACATGATTTAGATGGTTTTATGAATAAATATATTTAATTAAAACTTAATTTAATATTTTTATTAAATTTTATTTTATTCTACTTAATACATAAATTTATTACAAAAAATATATTTATGACGAATTGTTAGTAATTTTTCATCTCTTATTAATTTTATGGTGATTAAATTTATCTTGAAAAATTCACCTCCTTATGATCATATTTCATTAGACATTTAGTTTCACTTAAATATGAATATTATTTATATTAGAGATATGATTATTTTCTAAAGATTATACCATTCATACATATGGTGTTTTACTATGAAAGTTATTTGATTGACTGGGGAAATAGTAATATTCTATATTATTTACCCAATAAAGATATTTATTGATAAGGGAAATTGTTCATAAATTAAATTTATCATTAAATATATGAGGAAAAAATTGGACTTATTATGTGATGGATGGGGTCTAGAATTACATATCCCCTTGATGCAATAGTAGATCTAATGAGACAAAATAGGTTGGGTATTTGGTAGAGGTGATACCCATTTATGTAAGATGGATTTTCACGAGGCCTCAATGGTAAGTTTAAGTTGTATGAAATTATGAATTTCATCATTATGAAATTATCTATTTATGTATATGTGATTATTTTAAAATTTATGATATACATGGATATGTTTCATGCTCATGTGATTATTTATATGGAGTTATTTTATCATGATTTATTCTTTACATAATATTTTTTATGATCAAGTTATTGATTAAATGAAATGTGTTTTCAGTTATTTACCTTTATATATTGATTATGACTTATTTAATCATGATATCTTCTACTGTAAATAACCCTTAATGAGCATTTGATATCACCAATATTTTTTTCCTTTCCCCAAGACATGAATAAGGAATATTTGTATGAGTTCACAGATACAAAATATTTACATTCATAATGTTTTATATTTTATTTCCAATGTAATATGGAAAGCATGTTTGTATATAGTTATTCAGGATGATTAAAATGAGTTATCCTTGGTGATGTGATCACTTTTAAATTATGCCAATGTAATAAAGTAAACACTAGATTTGGGTTACTAGAGTTGGGGTTGTTAAAGTTGTCATCAAATAAAGTTTAGTATAAATATTGGGAACTTGATTTAGGAAAATTTAGATTAGGGAACATAACTTAAATATTTCTTTAGGATATGTGTAATTTTAGAATAATATCATAATATTTTTGGTAAGGTAGAGATTATATGGTTTTACTAGCATTACTTACTTGTCTGAATACTATAAGTAGACATGGTTTTGGAATATATATATCTAAGGGTAATAATTATGAAAATGTTGGTCAAATATATCTCGACCATCATTATAGTGCACAATGAGTATACCCATACTGCACACATATTTTTACACTCCCAAGATATATTCTTGGGTTAACTCAAATTTTCATTATGAACCATTATGAAGGATTTGAATCGATGATGACCATGAATAACCTAGGTTAAACTGGAGGTGTCTTAGATTGAAAAAGGTGTCATGATTTAGACATATTATAAATGATTTTCATTATTATGTGGTTTCCCACTAAAATTATTTTTTCTCATACTATTATTTTTGGTTTCAAAAAATGGATGGAACTTGAAGGAACCATGTTAATTTTGAATTTTAAAAATAGTATAATTAATTTACGAAGAAGAAACCAAATGAAATGGGAGCTGGAAGATGAAACTTTATTATTATTACTAATCATATATCCTATTATATGATTAAAAATATAAAATTGGGTGAGTTTTTCATACAACTAATAAGAGAAAAATAGAGTTTCATGATGACCATATAGGGAAAAAGACTCTGCTTCCAACATGTCGAGAATGTGGGATGAAAGACCTAGAGAAAGATCTCAAAGGAATAGAAAGATGTTTTATGTGTAGAAAATAAGGACATAGAGAAATTAATTACTAATGAAAAATGAAGAGTTCACTAGAGGGATATGAAGTTCATCCTAAGGTACCATTTATATTTCAATGTCATATGTGTGGGAAATATGAGAGTTATTCGATCTAGTTCCCTAATCCAATAGATAAAATCTAGAATAAAGAAGGGAAAATGTTATTTCTATCATTAAAGTGGAATGATTAATGTTTTTATGTACTAAGATTCAATTATTATGATATTTTGGTAATAATAATAATGAAACATCCAAGGATTTTTCCATAATAGTTTTTCATTAAGGATTTGAAAACATTTTTTAATGGTACCAATAAAAAATAAAAGTGATTTAGTTATAAGGTGATATTTTTATAGAACACATGATTAGGGGAAAGATAACCCGCAATATTTTCTAGATTTTGAATTAATAATGTTTAGTTGGGATAAAGTGATGATTAACATTTATTAAGTAAATAGGATAGTATTGGTAACCTTGAAATTGGTTGTTGATTTGATGACAAAGTGATTTAGGTCATCTTTGATGATGTTTATTACATTTTTGTATTTATGAAATATATTCAATAGTTTGTAATTTTATTTTAAGAATATTTATTGTGTTAATTTTTAAATAATATATGTTTTCATTGAGGTTTTATGGTGATTCAGGTTATTAGTATATTTTGATAGAATATATGATCAAAGTATTTGCATGTTTGGTATGTCACATTATGAGCTACATTATATTGTCTTGGGAGAAGTGTTTGATCAAATATTTTAGATTTTGGGGTTTTTAATTTGGTCATATATATTTTAGAGAAGTTTTAAGATTAACTAGTTATGGAATGGATTAAGTTAAACATTTGTATTTGTTGTTGATGTATCATCCCCGACCAGATTATCCACCCGAATAGTGCTATTGGACCAGGAACCACTAAATTTAGGAACACCTCCATGAATTACAAAGGCTTATGAATAGTAGTGAGGGTGTAAATAGGAAAATTAGGGATGATATACCCTCATGGAGGAGATATAATAATGGTCTCTGTGCATATATAACATGCAGTAGAAAGACAAAGACACAACAAACTTGATCGAGACCCACCATTGGTGAAAAAACATCCAATAATAATAAATAGTGGAAGAAATAAATATAGTATTATAATAAATAAGTAAACACACTAGAATACCACTTTTATCCACTATGAAAGACATGCATCCAATACATAATAGGTCATACAAGTCAATATATGAGAAGGGTAACAAATGGATAACCCACAGTATATACATATACAAATTAGCTTGCTAAAATTGAAAAGTAAACAAAAGAAAAACTCCAAATAGGCATGAACTCAAGGTCCCTTTCCAACATCCTTCTCAAATAGCTAATATGATCCAGCTCTTGAAGATGAACCTTTACCTGAACGTAAAATCATAAAGTCCACATGCATCCCGAAGGTCCCGTGTAGGGTATGAGAATGTGTCTCAGTAGGATACCACCCAAATGTGAGTACACAATATAGGTGTTTAATTAGTTCTAACTTAATAAAAATAAACAATCACATGCATTATAAAGTAAAAAAAGAATTCCCTGGTGCTCAATAGCCACCGGGAATCCATCACCTTCCTTAACCAACACCAGAATCCCTGAAGGGGGAGGATCCTTAGACCATGGCCCAAGGTATCCACTGATATAATATATCCTAGGTGAAACCTCGTGTTCCACCTCAGATAAGTCACCTAAAACCTTGTTCCTTTTGACACCTCATGTCTCAAAAAAAGCACAGTTTTCCTGAAGGCACACCCAAGAAAAAGTAACCGGTCCCAATGAACCCTACTCGAAAACATCCATTTGCTAAAGGGTCGAAATCCAGAGGCACAACGATATCTATCATCAAATAAAAACCATTATCAGCTCATAGCATGACATATCTTGGAACAATAGTCTCTATCCTCCAAAAGTAATCCAGGCCCAATGGCCTCAATATGGTGAGCCTCTTCTCCCAACTGATATCCTTAACACTATCAACCGAAGGCTCCTCACCATACACATGGATTTCTATGACAATGACCCACAAAAAGTTTTTTAATCCACACTACTAAGGGTCTCTATCCACACGAGTGGTCAAAACCACCTCATCACTAACTCAACATGTGTGCACATGACTCCAATCAGCAATTTTCCCATCATGAGTGATTAAAAATCACCAATTTAGTTCCTAATCCACATCATTACTAGAACATAATGCCACTACAACCATATTGGTCAAGCCGATGGCCTTTCTATCCAAATAAACTTGGGCCATTCTCACAACCTAACAAACTTTCCACCTGAATTGGCATCCATGATGCCTAACTAATGGTCAAAATTACCCAAGTAATCTGGGGAAATCCCAATGAGATGATCATATCACCTAAATTATGAATGGACACCACCATTCCAACTTCATGCCAAGCCCGTCACAACCCCATGGGCCTCATCAATACATCACATGCATTATATATATATATAAATATTCAATTCAAACCAATATAATAAAACAATTCAATACCATGAATTATACAAATTCATTCAAATACACAATTCAATATAAAATGAATTTCACAATTCCAAATTAAAAAAAATTTCAAAATAAACCAAGAACACACCCCATCCTAACTACCTAAGGTGGTCTATGGCCTCTAACTCACCCTCACACAAGCAAAAAGGTGAGGGCATGCCCAACAACATCCCTTAAGGTCAAATGATCAATTTAATGTCAATAAAAGGGGTCTTAATAAATTACCCAATGGTTTGCTAAAATAAGAACAACCAAATAGAGTATAAAAACAAAAATAAAGGTATGAAACACCTAATATGGACTTGTAGATTTAGGAATGTCCAGTATTGACCTCTGTTTTAAACTGGTTTGTAAGGAATCAATGATTTCGTCAAAATCCTTGAAAATAAGGTAAAAAATCTTGGACAGATTTAGCTGTTCGAGCTGCAAGAGAAAAATGAATAGAGTTATGGGATAAGAGATACTCATCAATTCAGTTAAAACACACCTGAAATATTGATGAACATATCTTTAATGAAGCAGATGGATCCAAAATTTTAGGAGGAGGAGAAAATGATTGATCTCCCATGCTGTACGCGCAACCCAAGAGGATAAAAAGAGGAGAAAAACCTAATAAGGAGGGAGGATTAAAAACAAAATTTTTCCGTTTTAAGGGGCCTCATGGCTAGATCACATAGTTTTCCAATGCGTGAAAAAATAGTGTGGGATAAAATTCATATGTACTTACTAAGTGACATTACCAATGTGGCTTACTACACAGTTTTCTCAAACCATGTGCAAACCATGCGATAAGCCTCTATAAAAAGTAATAAAAAGGATTCATATCCATTAACCACACCACACATTCAACCCAAACCATGAATTAGTTTCAAAATAAGGTAAACAATTAGTAGGAATAGGCCACATGGTTTTCCCCAAACCATTCACCTTGACCTGCAACTCCAAAACATGCCTTTGAGCCTCCGATTCTCCCAAAAACCTTCTAAAACACCCGAGGCTTTGTTTAAACCCTAGAACTCATCCAAAAATAAGATATTGGGTTGGTAAAGCTCTCAAAATTGAGTTTTGACCAATTAAAAATAAAAGGTAATATCCTATAGTTCAAAAATTCAAATCAAGAGAGGTTTTCAACCCGATTAAAAAATCTGGGATGTTACAATCTCCCCACATTAACATAGCTCATCCCCAAGCTATAAAAAAACACAAAGATGATATCGAACACAACTATCCTAATTAAAACTAACCTAAACTACCCTGGAATCAAGGTCATAAAAAAACTACCTCAAGGGGGATCCCCATCTTAGGAGTTACCTACCCTGGTCTCAATAGACTCAAAAACTCAAATCAAGCAATGGTCCACCGACCAATTCCTAAACTCAAGGTGCCCCCATGATGCATAAACACTCATGAACCTCATCAAGTGACCCCGTGTCATACTAGGAACCTATAAAATTATCATACCACATCATTCACCACATATTTCCTATGTTACACAAGACACTAATGAGGTATCTCATCTCAACAGATGCTCAAAAGATTTTTGGTGCCTCACACCTTAATAAAGTAATGCACTGTAATGGTGTCCATAAGCCTACATACCTCCAGTATCCTGCATCTCCTCAATACCTCGACACTAAGAACCTCAGTAACCCCACATCCATAAATGATCAACATAAAACCTGGTGCCACACACCTCATATATATATATATATAATGAATTTTATATGATTCCAACCTACTAACCAGCATCTGGTTAGTCCATTTACATATCACATGCACCTCGTACACCCAACCATAAATTCCTCAAAATGACATGCCAAAAAAAAGAACCAGGCTACACCCATGATGTACCTCTAACTATCGTCGAATCACCAGCCTGATTAGCCCCTAGAAGCTCTATGATGTGCATCTGGTTAGAATCTTGAATACCAAAATCTTGACTATCAAACAGTGTTGGACCATCCATCATCCAATAAACCCATTACTGGGTCCCAATATCTCTTCTATGAACTCCATGTGTATTTTAAGCTCATCTACTATCATGTGGTACCACTCCTAATCGATCTAAGAAGCCTGAGTATTCCCCATTCCCTGACTATCAACATGTCTGAGAATGATTCCTATAGAAACTATTGAGATGCCCGAACTGTGCACATGCATGGAACTCCTTTGGAGGTGTTTGACACTATGTTCAAACACGTCCTAGCTTCCCACACTGAATGAAACCCATTTAAGATACTCTTTTAAGTGGTATAGTTGAGTCCATGGATATACTTCCCTAATGGAACTCATATTAGCCTTGATTCCGGTCATCTGAAGTAGAGCCACTAAAATCACCCGAAGCTACATCCAAGCTAGATTATCACATGTTTGTCTGATTATACTTATCTATTAGAACCTATTTCACTGCCTATGAGAATGATTACAACCTAAATATGTTTACATGCACTCTAATGGAATGCCAAAAGCCATCCTCAAAGATCCTCACTCTAGAGGTTTCATCGCTCACCATACTAGCTACAATGTGAGACAACTTAGTGAATGTTTCTACATTGTTCATGATGGACCTGTCACCCTATTGGAGGCTCGGAAACTCTCAATCCCTTTCCACCCTCAACATATATGGGAATAAATTATTGAAGAACCTATCCTCAAAACCCTTCCAGGCATGTCCCTCAAGTCTACCTTCCTAAACTTGCATGTCCCACCAGCGCTTAGCTGGTCCTATGAGATTATAGGTGGCTAGATTGACCATCCACCCTAGAGGCGACTCAAGCCACTCAAAAATAATTTACATACTCTCGATCCAGTTCTTAACTGCTTGAAGAACAACCTCACCCTAAAAAAGTGGCTGGTGATGCGATTGGAACTACCGATTAAGATACACCATAGATGGATCTACTCCCTGATCACCCCTATTAATCACCTATAACACATGCACCATGATTTCCTTAAGATTCTTATCATGCCATGTCCCAAAAACATTCTAGTCTGGTAGATTCAAGTATCAAAATTCCTCAGGCCATGCCCATCCTCACAACCAATCCTGCCTTAATCGGATGACCTCATCACCCAACCTAGTGATCAAAATCACCCTAAGAAAAGTAACCTATCTTCTCCTATAAAATTTAGGGAAAATTCACATATCACAAGAAATTTCATACATAAATCACATGGAATATCACATTTATCAAGGAATATCACATTTAAAATAATCTAATATCATGAAACATGCATATTTAAAATTAAAACATCTAAATATGTTCCTAAATAGAGCATAAACATTCATACACCCCTTACCATACTAGGATAAGGGTCCAATAACCTCATACCTTACTGTATCAGGCCAAGGTCACATATCAAAACAAATAGCCATCACATTAAAAATAATACACTCTAAATGGAAATCAAACCAATAGTAAAATGTGAAAAATAGAATAGAATTTCCCTCCCATGGTAACTTGGTTCGTCCATCATACAAGGGGTTGTAGGAACCCAAACTTGAGCTCTAAACCTAGTTTCAACAAAACCTAATCTCTAATCTATCATATCCAAAATAGTAAGACCAGTAGAAAAGAAAATAAAAACAAATATTGATCTCATTAGTAGATAGACATAGACTACTACTAAATCCCAATCATGAACTGATCTGATACCACTTGTAGTGTTCCTGACCCGATTAGCCATCTGAACAGTATTATCAGACCGGGTTCCACTGGCCATAGGTGAACCTCCCCAAACTCTAAAGGATTCTGACTAGTAGTAAGGGTGTAAATAGGGAAAGGGGGGATTATATAAACTCATGGAGGAGATATAATAATTTTTGGAGTATATATATAACATGCAACAGAAATACAAAGACACAACAAACTTGAACCAGACCCACCATTGGTGGAAGCACATCCAATAACAATAAACAACAGAAAAAATAAATACAGAAGTAGTAGAAATAAGTAAACACACCAGCATACCACTTATATCCACTAAGGAATACATACATCCAATACATAATAGGTCATAAAAAGGAAATTTACAAAAAGGGTTTTGAATGGATAAACCAAAGTATATATGTACATAAAGAAACATACTAAAATATACAATTAAATATAAGGATAACTACAACTAGGAACAAAATCAAGGTCCCTTGACAACATCCAAGACAAAAAACTACTATGATCCATGTCTTGAAGCTGAACCTTTATCCAAAGGTAAAATCATAAATTCCACATGTGTCCTGAAGGGCCCATGTATGGTGTGAGAACCTATCTTACTTTGATACAACCCAAGTGTGAATACCCAAAATTGGTGTTTAATAAGTGGTAATATAATAAAAATAAAGCATCACATGCATCATAAAGTAAAAATAGACCTCCTTAGTGCTCAATAGCCACCAGGAAGCTATAAACTACCTAGGACAATGTCGGAATCCCTAAAGAGGGAGGATCCTTTGCCCATGGACCTAGGTATCCCTTGATATAGAACAACCCAGGTGAACCATCCTTAGTTAAGTCACCCGATACCTTGTGCCTCCTGACACCTTGTGTATCAGACCAAGCACCAATGTACCAAAGACATACCCATGAAAAATTAATTGATCCCTAGAAACCCTTCTCAAAAGCATCCATCAGCTCGAGGCCCAACATCCAGAGGCACAATGATATTTTTCCTCAAATAAAAACTACCATCGGCTCATAGTAAGATGTCCTGACAAATGAATATCTCTATCCTCCCAAAGTAATCCAAGCCTAATGGACAAAATATAGTGAGCCTCAGCTCCCAAATAATAGCCTCAAATCTATCAACCTAAGGCTCCTCACCTTTTACGTGTCTTTCTATGGAAATAACCCCCCAAAAAATTCCTAAGATGTGCTAATATGGTCCTCTACCCACATGAGTGGTCAAAACCACCTCACCAATGAGTCAAACTATGTGAACATGACTCTAATTGGAACTTTAGCCATCACATGTGAGTGAAAATAACCAATTTAGTTCAGAATCCACATCCACACCAGCACCTCATTCCACTATGACCATGTCACTCAAGCTATTGGCCTTACCATCCAAATCATCTTGGGCCATGCCTGTAACCAGATGGCCTATCTACCTCAACTGATGTCCATGACACCCAACAAAGGTTAACACCACCCAAGACATCTAGGCCAAGCCCAAATAGAAAATAACATCACCCAAATTCCAAATGGTCATCACCATTCCAACCTTAGGCCAAGCCTGTCAGAACCCCATGGGTCTCAGTAGTATATCAAAACAATTATATATATATATATATATTCAATTCAAATGAATCTAATAAAACAATTCAATACCATGAATTTTATATCTTGAATCAAATAGACAATTCAATATAAAATGAACTTCACAATTCCAATTTAAACTAAAAGTTAAAAATAAACCAAGAAAACACTCCAGAATAACTGCCCAAGGTGGTCTATGGCCTCTAAACTAGACTCACATGAGTAAAAAATGTGTGGTAATTCCCAAAAACATCCCTTAACGTCAAATATTCAATTTAATATGAAGCAAAGGGGTATCGCTCAATTAAGCAATGACATGATAAAATACACACAACTAAATCGACCGTAAAAACAAAAATAAAGGTATGAATCCATAATTTAGACTCATAGATATAGGAACATTTGGTATTGGCGTCTGATTTGAAGTGATTTAGAGTAAATTGATGATTCCGTGGAATTCCCTGAAAATAGGGTAACATAGATTGGATGGATTTAGTAGTCCGAGAGGTGAGAGAAAAATGAAATAGAGGTATGTGAGAGGGGAGAATCACTGAATTTGTTCCAATACACCTAAAATATCAATGAAAAGATCAAAAATTAAAGAGACGGATACAAAGGAGGTTGAGGAGGAAAATGGCCAGCTCCATTACTATATATGCGACCCAAGAGGAGAAAAAGAGGAGAAAACCCTAACATGGAGGGATGGTAAAAGTTGTAATTTTTCCTCTTTAAAGGGATGTATGGTTAGCTTACAAGGTTTTCCAAACTGTGTGAAAACCTTGTAGGATACAGTGTATAGGTACTACCTAAGTAGCAATACCCATGCGGCTTACCACATAGTTTGCTCTAACCATGAGAAAACCGTGCAGTAGCCCTATAAAAAACTATAGACAGGGCCGCACAGATGCACACCACTTCTCAATGTTTACCCAAACCATAAAAAAATTCCAAAATTGGGAACATAGTTAGCTGGAATTGGATGCACAATTTTCCCCAAACTGTGCACCTTGACCTACAACTCCAAAACAGGCCTTCGGGCCTCCGATGCTCCCAGAACCCTTTCGAAGCACTCGAGGCTTCCGTTAATCCCCCAAAACCATAAAAATCATGATATTGTATTGGGGAAACTCCCTAAATATAGTTTATACCAATGAAAAAGAGAATTTCATATCCACTAATTCAAAAATTCAAAATGGGAGAGGTTTTCAACCTGATTAAAAAACACAGGATGTTAGGGTTGAGGTTTTATAGATTAATATATTATATTTATCCATATTGGATAAATTATGATAACGATTTTGGTTTTGATAAATATTTATAGAAATAATAAATTTATTATCATTATTTTATGTATTATATGATACATTAAAATTTAATTTTAGTGCTTTAGGCATGAAAATTTCATCTAGGATATCAATTTCTTGGAATAAGTGATAAAGTGAAAATTCATCAAAACACAACGAAAGGATGAAATTGTTCTTATAAAATGGAAATAAATAAAGTAAATATATCTCATTTTTTCAATGTATATTAAGTAAAATAATCCCTCAACTTTTTCAAAAGGATATTTAAATAAAAATGTTATTGTTTTACATTCATTTTTGATGAATTTGTGGTCTTTTCACCCCTCAATTATTTATGGTTTTCAGTTATTAACATACTCATGAACATGTTCTATGTCACGCTTTATTATTCATTAGATAGTAGTTTTCTCCTAAATGTCTATATTTTATCTTCTCAATAATGTTCTATTTATCTAGTAACCTGATTTCGTGTTATTTTGGGTAACCATTATCCTTCACACTTCCCCTTTTTTTAAAGAAGTTTTATTATCCCTTTGTACAATTTGGGTTTTTGAAAAATGTATTTCAAAATATTTGACATTTTATTGATTAAATAAAATAATGAGGGTAAAATTTATTTAATGGTGGAGAATGTAATCCCTTAAAAATTTAGTTAAAAAAAATATTATGCCAGATAACTTTCTTAACACGCAACACGAGGCTTTAAGTGAATTAAGATATATTATAAAAAAATTATTATGTGACATAGAAATTGAATTTGTGGGTATAAATATGGGTAAAAAATCATGGAAAACATTTATAATAATCATAATCAACAAAAATTTATTATCAATGCTAAGGAAATAAGCACTCAATTTTTACCGAAGACATTTTAAGATTCAAAAAAGTATTTTCTTCAAATATGATTTTATTGCATTTTCATCATCGAATTTATTATTAATTTATGCTAATTTTAGAAATTTTATTTTATAAAATGAATATATTTTCTGAAATCATCATATAAAAATTCACATAGGGTGAAATGTTGTGATTTTTCTGAAATGATTGATTTTTAATGAATAGTGAAAATACAGTTTTTTCAAATACTCACAATTATTTTCATTAAATAATTTAATATAAAAGTTAAATTATATTTTTGATTTTACATTAAAGTGACATATTTTCAATTTTATTTATAATAATATAATTAATTCCATTTTAATCAACAATTTTCATGATTTTGATATAAGTTATTTTTTATGCTTAGAAATACATTTTTCTAAGAAGTATTTTCCAATACATTTTGTGCATTCATTTAAAATTTATTTTTAACAATTATATATATTTAATATTTAAAAATTTATAATATATTTATAATCCATATGTTTATATTTAGTAAATATATCCCTTTTTTTGGTCTTATGAATTGTAATTGTGGTAAAAATTTGTCACCTCAAGAAGAGTAAAATGGGTAAAACAGGGTTAAAAATATGAGATAAAGTATAAAAATCAACATAAGACTTTATTATAATTTATTGGATGAGTATATTTATTCCATAATCATCAAAAATTAAAAAATTAGACCATTTTTTCATTTATCTTTTATTATGATTTATATAATAATTTAAGTAAAGAAAAATACAAAATGTCACTCTCTTTAAAAATATATTATATTTTAACATAAGGATAAAAATAATATGTGAATGAATATTAAATTTTATTTTGAGAATAATAAAATTATATTCATATATTAATTTTTTTATAATTTTTAGTTATTATATGATTACCTTAAATTAGCATACAACAATGGTACAGTTCTTGTGCAGGCAGTAGAAAAATCAAAGTAAATGATTTTAAAAACATAAAAGTAATATTTTTTTGGATGGATTATGATTTTAAAAGAATTTAATGGTTAATAATAATTTTTAATTTATATCCAAAGAGTTTATATTCTAATTAATTTGTTATATTTATGTATTTAAATTCAAATTAAATATATATTTTCAAAACTGACATTAATGATATTTTATGAAAAATAATATTTTATTAAATTATTTAAAAATAATAAAAATATTTAAATGTGAAAAGTTTAATGATAAATGGTATAAAATTTCATCCATTGGATATTTTAGCTAGTTTTTTACATATAAGTAAAATTATAAACCCTTTAATATTGAAATGTTTTTATTACAATTAATGTTAAAACTGGTTAACAAAGTGGTTAGACCAAAATATAAGGTTTAGAATGATATATAAACTAGTATAAATTTTATTTTATGATTACCTAAATACCATATACTCAATAAATTATAATACATGTCATTTTGGAACCGTTTTACATGAGTTAGACACATATTGTATAATAATATTTCAATAATTTTTAAAAGCACCCATCCCCCACTTATAAAAGGACACCCCTTTTTCTAATCTTTACACCACTATGATCCACCTAGATCAAGAAAAACCTACCAAATTATCTTATTAACTTACCTATAATATAATTATATGTTCTATTTTTCTTAAAAGACCATTCCAAGGGTCCTTAAGAAGGGATCTAGAGTAGGTTTACTGAAGAAGAGGTACTCATCTTTACTGATTCTTTCAAGTTTATTTAATATTATAATTCTTGTAAAGATATTGTATACATCATAAAATAATAAATACAATATCATAATTATACTAATATGTTATTATTATTATCCTACAACCATTTACCACCACTTTTATATCATACAAAAAGAAAAAACATAGCTCATGTGTACGTACGACTTACCATCTCTATGTAGCGGTGTAATTCGTATTTCATCACCATTTTACATGGATGGATATAAAGATTTAAATAAATAGTATATATTATATTTATTAAATAACTATGTTTCTTTAAATATAACATATTATTCACCATCTTACCTTTTCATCTATTGGAAAATGATAACTTTGCTCTTGTGTACGTGTGACTATCACCCTATGAGGTGATGTGATTCATTTTTTCATTTCCAATTTACATTTATAGTAATAAGGACATATTTAATTAATATATATTATATAATAATGATTATTCAAAGGTGTATTATTATTTACCTTTATTTTTTCTCATGCATTGAAAGGTTAAAACAACGGTTACACATATGTATGACGTACCATCTCCAACAACGGTGTAATTAATTTTTTAATCTCCACTTTTCAATAAAGATTTCAATAGTTTATCCGAAGTTTAAATTTTATATTTATAACTTTAATATAATTATGGATATGATGAAACTATAACCAATTCACCAGAACCAGACCATTCATGAAGAAACATACCTGAGAAAACTAAGTAGTTAACACAAAAAAACAATGATATTAATAAATGATTTTTGACGAATAAGTGATAAGATGGTACAAGTGGATTATATATGATAATATGAATATGAATATGGTTATGTTATAAATTAATAACAATTTTAAAACCATTATACATGATGTTAAATAATTTTTAACAAAGTATAAGCATGAGGTATTTGGTTTTTAACTCAATTTCCATTCATTGGGTTATACTTCTACTTCATTGACTCTGTTATGAAAATATCATGTGTGCAATTAGATATGAATTCATTATGTTATATTTTAAAATTTAATGTGTAGATTTATATTTTTTCACACAAAATCACTTAATTGATTAATTTTCACTAAACTAATATGATATTTGTAATGGATTTCTTTTGAATTTCTACGCAATTTAGAAATATTTGATATTATACACCTATTTATTTTTATTTTTTTTATATAATTAACCTTTGATTTTTTTTGAATATCTATTTACTCATTATTATTAATTTTTCAATCTAATTTTACTCTTTTTATGGGTAACAATTTAATAGTTACCATTGAGGTAAGAATTTATTATAAAATACCATTTTTCTAAGATTGCTTATATTTTTTGTTTATAGATTCATATAACATATCCTAAATTAAATAAATGTATTTTATTATCCTATGTGCATTTTAGGTGTTTTATTGTTTTCTTCCAACTTTTCCTCTCCTAGTAACTTAAATCAAGTAATGAAAAGTTTAAATTAAAAGAAGATCCTATTTCTATTTTTGATCTGGTATATTTTTCTTTCATGTCTATATTTTTAAAAATTGATTTTAAAAAATAATTTTTATTTATTCAAACAATTTATTAATGAAATTTTATGTTATTATAAAATTTTTACACGGTTTTAAAATAATATTTATATATTTTTTTCAAATGGTTCAATTTCAATATTCATTATAATAAGTCAAAAAGGAATGTTTTTTGATGTTTGTGAAGTTAACATACATTACCACTACCACATCCATTATAATTATTCACTAAAATACATGATTTTATTAGAAAAACTATATTTTTGTTTATTTTTAGTAATATTTTATCTCTTAATAATTTTTTGGTCATTAAATTTCTCTTGAAACATTAACTTTATTGTGATAATATTTCATTAGAAATTTAATTTATATTAAATATCTATATTATTTGTATCCTAGATATTCTTATTTCCTAAATTATATACCATTTCTACATATGATTTTTTACTATGAAAATCATTTGATTGAATAGGGAATTATTGATGTTATGTATTATTTACTCAATATGAATATTTATTGATAAGGATGATCATTTAAAAATCAAATGGATCATTCAATATATGATGAATGAATTGGAATTATTAATTAATGGGTGAGGTCTGGAATTACATAGCCCCTCGATGCATCGATAGGTGTCATGAGACAAAACAAGTTTGGTATTTGGCTCAGGACATACCCATTTATATAATATATCTTAGAATGATTCTCAATGATATGTTTAAGAGGTCTGAAATTATTAATTCCATCATTATTTAATCATTTATTATTGTACATGTGGTTATTTTACAAGTTATTATATCAATGGATAATCTTCAAGCTCATGTGATTATTTATATGGAATTATTTGATTATCATTTTTTTCGACCATATTATTATTTATTATCAAGTGATTGATTAAATGGAATGACATTTATTTATTTACCTTTCCATATTTATTATTCCTTATTTAATCATGATAGATTCCATTGTAAATAACCGTAACATTGTATTTGAGATCACCCTTACTTTATTTTATTTTCATTGGATATGAAGAAGGAATCATTAAATGAGTTCAGAGATGATTTTTTTTATTTTAATATGTTTTATATTTTATTTCTAATTTAATATGGGAAGTATATTTTTATCTGGTTATTCAATACTACTAAAAAGACCGATCCTTGGTGATGTGATCCCTTGTATCTTATTCTAATGTAATAAGGTATTCATCAACTTTGGGTTACTAGATTTGGGGTTGTTACAAGCCTAACTACACACCTAGTTCTACACTCCCCGAGGATATGCTTTGACTGATCACATTATCTATACAAACCATTTTGAAGGATATATAGCTAAATTAATTTTTTATAAAGTTATAAATGATTGAAGTATGTGATCCTATAAGAAAGGATTAGGAAGTAGGATTAAATTTGGGATCCCAAAGTGGATGACTTTAAAATTTATTTTCACATGAGAATAAATTATTAATTCATGATTTATCGACTTTCTTCATGTTATAGCCTTTTATATTTTAGAAAATGATGAGAACTAGTTGAAACTTGATCAATAACCCATGGATGAAACATTTCAATGATTGTTAAAAAGAAACTACCAATGCAATAATATGTGGATTTCAAACCATCATGGTAGTACTTTACCAATTGTATCATGCTATTAATAATAATATAAACCATGTAGAACATCATCCTCCACCCAGTAAGGAGGAACTAGACATCAAGTCCTTTATTCACCAATGAACACTGACATTTAGAAAATATTCCAATCCACTTTTTGAGAAATAGTGGTTTAACTCAATGAAAAATATTTTTTTATTCTCCATTGTTCTAAGGAGGAGAAAGCTACTTTGGTTATCTATAGTTTATAAGGAGAAGCTGATCAATTATGGACAATGATCAAGAATATGAAGATGAAAGATGAAATGGAAAAAATGGAGTGATAAGACATTAAGAAGATATTTATTAACAATAATTTCCATCAAAATATTCAAAAAATATAAGGATAGAATTTCAAGATCTTAAGAAAGTGGATTGCGAATATTTCACGACTTATGAGTAAAAAATCACATGGATTACAAGGTACACCTTAGGTTTTTCTATCAAAAAAGATAAAAAAATATAGTTATTCTTTAGTGGTTTAGAACCAAATATCCAAAATTTTCTATCTATTTGAGTCTTTTAGAATTATTAAGTAGTAGTTTTATGTAATATCAAAGTAGATATGGAATTTGTAGAATAATCCCATGGACATGGAGATTTAAAATGATGGATGGAGTTTCATGGTAGAGGATCTAATGATAAAGGATAAAAGAAGATATTACAAGCCCAATATCAAAAATGTGGATATAAAAATCATGGAAATTGCATCAAAGGAGAGATGGAATACTTTAAGTGTGGTATTGAAGGGAATTAAGATCATTAATGTTAAATTGACATGAAGAATCCAACTAACATGATGGAGAAAAGAAAGGAACCACATAATGCACCACCTATCTTTCAATTCATTAAATTTAATTAGTAAAGGCATTATAAAAATTAGTGCACTAAACCAAGGGTAATTGAGGGGAATCAACATAAGTAACCACATAAGTCAAGGGTGTAGTCAAAATATTATTCCATTATAACCATTAAGGTGGAGCATGAAACTAAATTAATAAAAATTACACTTACAATTCACTCATGAATGGAAAATGTTTTATATTATTTTGGTTCTATTAATTACATTATATACTGCAAGCTTACTAGAAAAATTGAATCACTTCCTTGATAACTTGATGTGGATATGTAGAAATACCAAGTGGTTTAATCATTATAACCCAAGTGTTGGACTCTTACCTAGTTAATATATATGGTAAGATTCTTCAAGAAATTCTCATTATCCTTCATTTAGATGAATTTGAAACTATAATAGTTTTAGATAGGATTTAATTATATATAGATCACAATAATTATCAGGTAAAGGGAATTTATTTTTATATCTTGAACCATCCCAAGCTTTAGTATAAGTACAAGGAAGATTAAGAGTTTTGTTTATAAAATCCTTAAAAAGTGTTGGTCATAAAACCTAATGAAGAATCATATCATTCTCAAATTATTGAGTGAAATAAAATAAAAAACTTGGAATACATTCCCATTTTGGGGGAATATAATATATTATTTACCAAAGAGTTTTTTAGAATTCCCTTAGAAAGTATGGTAGAGTTCTCAATAAAAATTATATCTATAGCCACACTTATATCTAATTCCCCTATAGGATGTCTCTGACAGAACAATATGATTTAATGATGAAGCTACAAGAGAATTTGGAAAATGGGTTTATACACCCTAGTGTATCACCTTAGGGTGTTCCAATTCACTTTTTCAAGAATAAGGATGGATCTATGTGGTTGTACACTGATTACCGGGAGATCAATAAGATCACTGTGAAGAACAAGTATCCACTACCAAGGATTGATGACTTGTTCCATCAACTTCAATGAGGTAAGTGATTCTAAAAGGTGGATATTAATTTTGGATATTATTAACTATGTTGAAGTGGGAATATATTCAGGAGATAGATTTCCATTCAAGATATGGATACTATGGGTTCATATTTATTCCATTCTTACTTAATATAATCCCTGAAATATTTATGGTATTGATGAATAGAGTCTTTAGAGACTTCCATAATTTTTTGGCAGTATTTATTGATGAAATTATAATATACTCTAAGATAAATGGGGAATATGAATAGAATCTATGTATTGTTCTATACAAAATATGAAATAATAATATGTATGCTAAGTTTATCAAGTGAACTTTTTGGATTCAATAAGTCACATTATTGGGGAATGTGATCACCAATGAGAGAATTGGTGTAGACCCCAAAAAAGGCAATTGAGGAATGACTTAAACCCTTAACAATCACATGGATACATAGTTTTCTTGGATTATCTAGGAATTAATGAGAGTTTATGAATAAATTCTCAAAATTTTCTATCCCACTAACTAAGTTAACACTGAAAGGGGTAAAGTATATCTGGATAGATGAATGTGAGGAAGGATTTAAGGAGATCAATAATAGTCTTATAACTATGCCTCTGCTCACTCTTCCCTTAAATGGATAAGGGTTTGTGATATATAATAATTATTCAAATAAAGGATTGAGTTGTGAACTAATAAAAAATAATAAATTTATAGCCTATACCTTAGAAAAGTTGAATATACATGAGTATAACTACCTAATGAATGATTTGGAGTTGGTTTTGGTAATATTTTCATATAATATTTGGTGGAACTACCCATATGGTGAGAAGTGTGGCATATATATAGTTCATAAGAGTTTATAGTATATATTCACACCTAAAGAGCTCAACATGGATCAATTAAGACAACTTGGTTTATAAAGGACTATGATTTCTCTATTCACTACCATCCTAGAAAGGCAAATAAGGTACCTAATTCTATTAATAAAAAAGAAACTATTAATTTATCTATGATTTAGATTAATAAATGTACTATATTCATGGATATGTAAAGGATAGAAATGAAAGTCAAAATGATATAGAATACATCATATCTTTCCTAGATTATTTCCCAACCATATTTCCAAGAGAAGATCAAGGATACACAAATAGAGCTTTTAAAGAAGGTTACAACTGTATAGGAAGGAACGTTTCAGGAATTAAAAATAAAAAATGATGGTTTCATTTTTTTGAAACTATATTTTTTATATTTTCATAACCAATGTAAAAAAAATCTATTAGCTAGTTCTCATATATTATCTTTCTCCATACATCCTGGAAGTACCAAGATGTACTGTGATCATTGAGAGAACTTCTATGAGGAAAACATGAAGAAGTAAATGACTGTGTACAACTCAATGTTCCTAGTATATTAGGAAGTTAAATTATAGTGACATAAGTCTAATATGATGATGAAACTATCACCAATATCCACATGGAAATAGAGGAAAATAACCATTGACTTTTGTTAATTGTCTCTTAAAGACATCCAAAAGAGCTAATGTGATATGGGTTTTGGTGGATCAACTCACCAAGACTTCCAACTCCATCATTATTTGAGAAGATTTATCACTGAAAAAAACTTCCAAGATATACATAAATTATGTAGTAAGGTAGAATGGGGAACCAATTTTTATCACATCCAATCATAATACAAGGGTGACCTCAAAACTCTAGAGAAGTATTAAACAAGTTCAAAATACTACATTGAAATTTAGTATGTCCTATCACCCTAATACTGATAGAATATGAAAGGAAATATTAGACACTCAAGGATGTATTGAGAGAATTATCAATTTAATTTAATTGTTTATGGGATCAATATAATCCATTAGGGGAGTTCTCGTACAACAAAAAATTCTACTCAAGTATTCACATGGCCCCAAATAAAGCTCTATACAAAAAGTTATGAATAAATCCAACATGTTGGAATGATGTTGGGGAACTGAATCTTCTGAGATATATCATTTTACAAGAAATTATAGAGAATTTTCAATCCATTCAACAACACATCATAACTACTCATATTCAAAAAAGGATCTATACCAAAAAGTTATCGAAGAGACTTGGAGATTTAAATAGGATAAAAAGTGGTACTTTGAATATCTTCATGGAAAGGATTCATGCGGTTAATAACTAATCTAAATATCATCCCTAGGTATATTGATCCCTTTTTATCCTTGATCACATAAGATCTATTTCCTATCATTTAGAACTTCCACCAAACTTGGATCAAGTTCATGAAAAATTCCACATGTCTCTTCTAAGGATTTACATACCTGATCCCTCACATGTACTGAATCCAAAGGTGCTATAACTATAAAATGAAGTTTTTTATGAGGGGAATTTAGTTAAGTATTTGGATTGTAGAGGTAATATTTTATGTGATAATATAACTCACCTCAGTAAAGTTCTTTGGGGGAATCACAGGTATAGAGAATCTAATTGGGATCCCAAGGATAAAATGAAAACAAATTCCCTCTATTTTGATATGATGATATGTTTTGAAATTTTAGGGAGGAAATTTATAAAAGTGGAAAAAATGTTACAACCTATAATTTTATAAATGTAAATTCTCTTTTAAATAAATACGTGCGTCATATCTAGAAATATAGTATAGTATAAACACATGAAAAAATAATGGTTTATTTCATTAATTTATAACATTGTGTTTAAAAAATAAATATATCCCTGGAAATTTAAAAAATTACAGTAGATAAATAAAAATAAAATAAAATTAGAATAATCGAAAAATTTGGATCATTTTGACCTCATAGAATTATCATACTCACAGAAAATGCCGTATAAATGAGACAAACCATTAGTAATCCAATAAATTTTTTTGAAATTAAAAAAAACAAAATCATAATAGTAATTGAGGTTAATTATTAATGAAATAATTAATAGTTTTTATATGAATGAATATGGCCATTGAAATAGTGATTTGATAATTGGAATAGTAACTTGACCGTTAGGAATAACAACCTAAACATTAAGAATTATAACATGATCATTAAAATAGTAAATTGATAGTAAAATAGTAAAATGAATTATAGATAAAATTTACCAAGAATAATTAAATCAAATTTAAAAATTATAATACCATAAAATAAATATCGTGATTAAAAAAATATAATGAATGTGTACGTGTAATTTGGAACAACAATATTTTACAAAAACCATAATTTTTTGTTAATATTGAAAATTACCTATGATAGAAAACTATTATGATAAAATTAATGCCATTTTTATAATCATAATGCTTAAATTTTCTAATGGTGATGTTTTGGTAATTTTATGAGAAACTTCAATTTTTATGTGAATGGAAACAAATAGTTTTTACGAAATCGATATGTTTTTATTACAACAATTAATATGAAATAATGACCTAATAAATTCTATAATTTTAGGTTTGAACCAAAAAATGTTTAATAAGTTAAATATTCATGAAATTAAAATTCTAAAAGAAAAAAATTATTTTCTAATGCCTAAAAGTATAAAGTATTCTAGGAAAAAAACAATTTCCATTTTTCCACTTTCCTTTTTAAAAAACTAATGAATTTAGTTCATAATGGGTTTAAAATTATTATAAACAAACATTTTTAATAAAATATATCTCATAATATCTAAATATAAATTTTACCACATTTAATTTGTAAATTATACTTTATTCAATATTTTTACTCCAAAATACCCCTCTCCTTAAGTATAAATACACCCTCTCACCACTATTGTAAACCAATTCCCTTATGCTTCTCAAAACCAAAAACCAACAAAACTTCCAACTTTTAAGACCCCTATCATACTTAAGGGCGTTTTTTGGGGTTATATAACTCCATGATTTAAAATATTTTAGGGTTTTAGGAAGTAAATAACACCAAGTTGGAGGAAAGATTCTTTCACATTTTCCTTTCATTTTCCTATTCTCTTCGTCAACCAATATATTACATTATAACCTAAAAATCCTAAAATTAATTAAATATATTATTAAAATTATTTTAATTTTGTTAAACTACGTTAATTTGTGTAATTAAAAAATATTTATATGTTATATCTCTCTCAAATATTCTTTTGACAATGTCTCAATGAAGATCGGTTAACTGCCTATGAGGATGTTTCCAACTCTCTACTTATCACATCCTTTATGACTAGTAATAATAAATTACTTATAATATATAATTACAAAAAATATATTTATTTCTATGATTCTTTAGATAATTTTATGAATGTATAAATAGAAATCAAACAAAATCCTAAAATCGAATAAAGACTATATATTTTGAAGAAAATATAATATCAAAACGTTTCAACTTTAAAAAAGAGGATTAAAAAATAAATTACAATGATTGAAATTGGTCAATAGTGATAAAAATGAACATAATTCACTTCTAGTTTCACATTTTAATAAGAATAATTTCATTTTATAGGTGGTTAAAACTTGATGAAATAACATAGGATATAAGGTTTGGGGACACTTTAACCCGATTCTTTATTTTGGGGGTTTCCTCAATTTATCTATCAATTTTTTATAATTATTATAAAAACCATTATATTATCCTTTTAACTAAATTTATATTTATTTTCTAGGGATATTAATTCTTCTAAACCATTGTGACAATTTCTTGGATTCCAATAATGATTTATCAAAAATAACATTTTCAAAATAATTTCATTGATTCGTTGTGAGTTTTTCCACTTCTCACCATGACCTATGATATTTTTATGCCATTAAATAAGGTTTAAGCATATGTTATCCCTTCTTATATTTAAAAATTATAATTTTATTCATTTAAATATTCTTTACGACATATTTTTAAAATCTATTCCATTATATGGGTTTATTTCATGACTATGATTTTTATATGTTTTCCTTTCATGTGGCATACATGATCATGAGAATTTTATGATCTGATGAGTGGAACCACAATTACATATAACTTCAATGAATTGGGTAATGTGATATATATAATTATATTATTTGTATTATATATGAATATGATTCTAACATTGTTCATAATTATGATGTTATGATTTGTACACATATGTTATGTATAAACATAATGCTATGTTTCTTCACAAATTATGTCCAATATTTGACCACTATGTTATATTGTTTAATTATTATTCATGTTCCATATTCCATGCATTATTCAAATGATACCTTAATTATTATGAAGATTATATTATGATCATGATATGATAATGATTATTATGAGCACCCATGTTCTACTGATTCGTGATTCTTATTCCATCCATGTTATCCTTCCCCTTAATGGGATTTTAGATCACCCTATTTTGTATATATACCTTTAGGCAATTAAATGAACTAAAGAGAACATTAGATATTTTAGGAGGACTATGAATAAGTATTTAAATAATTTTTAAATTTTATTATGTATAACTAGTGTATGAAACTAATTTTTCTAAGATACAAAACCTTTTGATTCTAGAATATATTAATATTATGTTATTTATTTTAAAACTGATGTAATAGTCATATAAGAAAAATACAGGTCTCAATAACATGTCTAATTTACACCATAGCACTACTATTACAATATTAGACTGAATGAGTTTGATAATGACCACTAAAGGTTAACAATCAGACTCCCCTATCCAAAACATATCCATGGGTTAGGTTAAATCAATCGATGCTCAAATGAGGATCCCCCAATATTAATGTAATTCTAGTGCCTCATCCTATAATAAAGAAGGATGGGTATAGAAATGGGTAGAAGGAAATTATTATCCAAGGACTTGGTAAGAATTCATGATAACCTCCTCATTGTGATAGATAATTATATAGCCTTTGAGGGAACACCTCGAGTGAACATTCATTTAATCATACACGACACCCACAAATTCATTTTTTGGTACTTTATTCATTATTTGATTATTATTTTTCATATAATTGATTTTGTATATTTTCCCTCAAAAAAATGTTAAAATTTTGAAACCTAGTGTTGCAGCATGGTTGGATCATAGTTTGTGAAGAGCATAAAGAAACCATGAAAAACATCTGTAATTTTAATAAAGGCACTGATTCTATTATTTCATTATTAACCAAAATATGTAGACATACATGTAATTTCTCAAGTGAAGGTAGTTCCTATGATATGGTTAGTGAATGGTTTATAAAACTGTGTGGCTAAACCACATGACCTACCAAGAAATTAAAAATGATTAAATAAATCCCTTTCCCTATTAGAAAATAAATCCATAACCCGTCTTTTCTATTCCCACTTGACCTCTAGCCTCCCTCACACACGATCCACTCCTCAACTCTTCTCAAACCTTTATTTAAAGAGGTTTTCTTCTAGATTCATCAATATAAACACCAAATAACCTCGTCCTATCCTATTCTTTAAGTTCCACATTAATTGTTTCTTGGTTCTCACTTATCCCTAAAGCCATGGTGGATAATGGTTCATCTTGATCAATTTTATAGGCATGTGTTTTTGTGTTTATGGGTTTTTCGTGCCTCTCTAGAATCCATTTTTTCATTCTATGTGGATTTCCATTAAAGGTGGGTGGTTTCCACATGCTTGGCTTGATTTTGGTAGTTTTTTACATATTATTTCCTTTTTTAATTTGACTAATGATTCGTATACATTTTAAATAGGTTTATAAAATAATATGATATTAGTGCATATTGATTTTAAAATGAATTGATAGAGACCACATGATGGAAGTTACTATTTAATTCTTTGGAATGGAAAAAATATTGATTAAGATATAATTTTTTTTTCTTATGAAATCATTATTTAAAAGGATTGAATAATTTATTATTTGGAATTGTTACAAAACTCATGGAAACCCTAGGTGCTTGGGTTGGCTAACCTATATAGAACTAGGTTCCCCAACCACGTGAAATGCTAGTGACATAGTATGTGGAACCTCCACTTCCCAGTGACACAATAGTATACCCATTCCACTAATTGAGGGAACAATCCTATTTAGTGAAATAGAATCTCTAGATGATTTATACATTGTAACCATAGGTTATCATCCCATGATTTTATTTTGAAACCCAACTTTAAAGGGGTCTCTTTTCATTATTTACCTTATAAATAATATTCACTTATATTAATTTTTTTATTAAAATAATAAGATTACTTACATTTATTTATTTTCAAACTACAATGTTTTTTATTTTTAACAAAGTATTGATACGGAACACTCTGGGGGATCCTACAAGGCTTGTTTATTATACCCTTTATACACCCACAGGTGTATGTAGAAATTATTTTTTCTAATAATGGAAAGGGAAAGACGAATCTTTGTGGTTGTGGGTACTCATGATAGAATTATTTGTGTATATGGTGGTGACATGGTGGTGGTATAATACAACAAGTCACATGGAGATGGTTTATAGGTTCTGTTGTTTATTTTGGAATATTTTCTAAAAAATTGACATATAACTTGTATTTCCAATTTGGGATCCCTTCTCATTTCATTTGTTTTTATTTGACGGTTGTTCATGTATTTATCTTGTCATTTTTTATTCTATGATGTTATATTTTTTATTAATTTTATTGTTCATTCAATGTGTCGATGTTTCGTACCACCTATTCAGGGAAGGAATTTTCATGGCATGGTGTGGTCATGTCAGGTTCTTGGTTTGAACCCCATGGATAATTTATTCCATGGATAAATCCATTCCTAAAGGCATGTCATATATTCCTAGGTACTATTTTTCAGATTATGGGGAATGAAAATTCCCTTTGGTCTATGTCACAGACCATACAGGGTGCTCGAGTCATGGGTGACCCAAGTTGGTTCATGATGAAATAGTATCAGAGCTTTGTTTTGGCTCAATGATATTTGGGATGTCCTATTATATAGGAAAAAGGATTATTGTATCTTAGGGATGTTAATTGAAAATGGGTTTTTTTAAATACTCTTAGTACCCCACCTTGAGTAGAAAAGGGATGTTTGTGATGAGATTTTGATTTTGTATTTTATTTACACTTCCATCTGGGCTAAATTCTTAGGTTGTAGATCATTAACATATTCCATTTATATATAAGTGTATGGGTTGTTATATCTCTCTTTTTATACTTTATGTTTTTATTTGATTTTTTATAGTTTTGTTTTATGATTTAGTTATCTATTTTGATAGTTTTCTCTATTTTGATTTTTCATAGTACCAAGCCTCTATGAATACCCCCATTTAAACGACTAGAGGAAGTGGTAGTAATGTTTTTGCAAGAAAACACTATTGTTGATTAGAACTAGATATAGGTATTTGTAAGAATATCTTAATAAATGGATTGGGGAGAAGGTATTTTACCTTATTATGATAGAGAGGTGGTCATGGGTCTAAGTCAGAATAAATTTCTAGAGTTACTTTGAAATAATCCTCATTTCTTATAAGGAAGCAAAAATCCTTTATAATCCAATAATTGGTTAGAAAATATAGAGATAATATTTAGGTTCTTGGATATTACCACCTATATTAAGGTGAATTTTTCTAATTTTATACTTGAGGGACATAGAAGGGTATGGTGGTTTTCAATAATCCTAGATAAGTAGTATGAGGTTTTGGAGTGGAAATATTTAAAATGAATTCATTTACTAATATTTATATCCTAAAATAACGGTTCTAAAAAAATCTAGAGAGTTTGTAATCCTTTAGTAGAGTGATTAGATAGTTAAGTAATATGATAATTTCTTTCTCAAAATAATCAAATTTTCTCCCCATATATTTTTGGATGTTAATATGAAAACTTGTATTCTTGAAATAGGACTTTGGACTGATATCTGATTATATATACTTATTCTTAAGCTCATGACTTATGAAGAAGTGGTTAAATGAACCCTCATTGTTGAAATTGAGCAAGATGGAATGTCCATACTAGAAGGAAATTTCTCATTACAAAAAGAAAGTGAATTTATCTTTTTTTAGAATAAGAGAAATTGGAATGAGCCATGACGAGGTAGTAGTAATGTCCTACTGGGAGAAAGAGATCAATTTTTCATCAGTGTGGCTGGGTAGACAATATTATACTATATTTTCTATATACTCCAAATAATTACTATTGATATGGGAAATTATGGTATCTCTATAGAGTTTGTAGGATGATTTTTCTGGAAAGGAATGGAAAAGGGTCCAAAACTCCTAGTGAATCAACAATTTAGTGTGAAGCATCATGGGTAGATAGATATCACTATTAGGGTCATGGAGGAAGAGGTGAATCATATCATGGGAAGATATAGCTAAAAGTGGAACATCCAGCTAGTGGTTGAAATCAAACCTAGATAGTGAGAAGATAAGTTTATTCAGTGGAGTAAACCCTCATAGAATCTATGGAAGAGCTAGCTATAATGAGAGATATTATTTGTATAAGATCATCTATGAGATTTTATTTATTTGAAAATGTTTCCTATCACCCATTTATTTACACCCAAATTGTATATTTTTTAAACCTTCCTTTGTAACTCATGCCTTTTACCAAGGAAATATCAACTCCTCTTAATAATAAGGAGCATGGGTTCTGGTTCCCTTCTTGTGTTGTATTTTATACAAAGTGGAAGTGTCTATGGACTTCTTTATTCTAGAAATTAATCTCTTTGAAATAATTTTTGTGATTTAATGGATGATGACTTTCAAGGCACATATAGATTACTATCATATAATTGTATCATTTACTACCTCATATAAGAATGTTAACATATTCCATGGAGAATAGGATATCCCATCTAGCTGGGTGGGACCTACACTTCTTGAAGTGGGTAGAAAATTTTACCATCTTATTTTATATGAGATTTATTGAGAGAAATATTATAAGTGTGTTACCTTCTATAGTTAGGGACTTTTCCAAGATTCTTCAAGAGAATTTTTCTAGGCTACCTTCCAAGAAAGAGGTTGATTTCTATATCGAACTAGTTATTAAAACAAAACCCATATCCATTCCTTTATATATTATGGATTTATATAAATTAATAGAGTTGAAAGTTTAGTTGAATGATTTAAAGGACAAAGTGTTTATTCACTAAAGTGTATCCCCATGGGTGTCCCCTATATTATTTTCTAATAAAGATGAAAGGTCTCAATGGTTATGAATCAAATAACAAAAGATAAATTAGTTTGTAATTAGTAATAAATATCACATGACTCATATTGATGAATTATTTGATGAATTAAAGGGGGAACAATGGTTTTCTAATATTTAACTTGAATCAGGCTATCAATATTTCATGGTGATAGTGGATGTCATTTCTAGTATGGATTTTTGAAGTACATATGGACACTAAGAGTATATTTTAATGTTTTTTGAATTAATTAAATGCCCTTTGTATTTTATGGATTTAATAAACTATATATTTCATTAGCACCTTGATCTATTTGTGGTGGTGTTCATGGATAATATCTTTATCTATTACAATTTTGAAGATGATTATGAACTGCACTTGATGATCATTTTGGGGACTATTTGTGATCATAAATTCTATTACAATCTTTCAAAGTGTAGCTTATTAATTCAAAAAGTAAAATTCTTGGGGAATGTTGTATCTAAACAAAGAATTTCATCCAATCCTAAGAATGTGAATGTTTTTATACCTCGGGAAGAACTCAATAATGTCTTTGAAAATTCTATCATTATAAAATTAGAATAATATTACTAATAATTCATAATGGATTTATCTAAGTTTGTTTCTCCATTGATAACACTTACTTGGAAGGGTGTAAACTTTATATAGACTCTAGGGATCCAGGAATAATTTTATGAGATGAATTATTGTTTGATATCAACCCATATTTTGATCATTCCTAAGGACAGTTAAGGTTATGTGGTCATTTTTTATTTATGAGGCATGGATTTAGTCTGTGTTTTATTACATAGTGATCACATGGTGGAATATGACTATTAGAAACTCCAGACACAAAAGAGGAATTACACTACACATGACCAAGATCTATTTTCCATTATTCATGCACTTAAATACGAGAGAAATTAATTATTTGGTGAGAAATTCATGGTTTTCACTAATAAAAAAGTTCTAAGATATATTTTCTCTTAGAAGAATCTGAACCTCATGAAGAGGTGATGGGAAGATCACCTTATGACTTTTGAATTTGATCTTACTTATACACCAAGTAAGAGAAATGTAGTCACTAATGCTTTGAATAGGAATATACCATCTTAATCCATGAGGGAATATAGTGGGGAGTGGAATCTTATGAGACTCATGGATGAGTAATGCATGGAGGCGAGAGAGGATAAATATATTTTGGTTCTAGGTAGCATCCAATTGACTCCTTCACTCATCAAGCTTGTTTTTTTTGAGAGAAAGTGGGGGATAGTGAGTGAAAATGCTTTATTGGTGTTTTATATAGTGTGGATAACACTAGTGACTGGTCTTTATCTTCTAAAGTTTTCTTCTATTAACAGAACAAGCTTATGGTCCCTTTATTAATGGTGATGGTAGTTATGGAGGACTTCCTCTAGTCCTAGTGGATTTTCCATCTTTTTACCACAAAGATGTATTGTGATATGTATTGAAAATTATAATGTATGGTCATTAGCTGAGATATAGAAAACATGTTGTCTTGGCGTTATACTTGTCAGTTGTTAATGTATGAGCACCAACAACCTTATTTATTCTGAAACTCCTACCTATTCCTAACTAGAAGTGGGCCAATGTGTCCATCGACTTCATTATCAGACTACAGAATACCCCTCGGGGATGAAATACCATTAAGGTCATGACTGAATAGTAAAATTAATCCACAAACTTCATACTAATCAAGGAAACAATAAAGATGAAAGACATTAGTATGTTTTATATACATGAGGATTTGAGAATGCACTATATAACCTCCTCTATCACAACTGATAGAAACCCCTGATTTAAATCTTTGTTCTGGAATGGCCTTCAAAAGTTTATGGGTACCTCAGTGAAGTAGAGTAGAACTAAACACTCCTAGATTGATGGGAAAATGTAATGATAAAACCAAATTCTAGAAGATAAACTCTAGGCATGTGTTCTCAACTTAAACAATTCATGGGATACCCTTCTAGGATGACTGAGTTTACCTATAATACAACTACCAATATTTTATCAAGATGGCCTTGTTTGAATCTCTCTATGGGAATCCATGTCATTCTACACTATTCAAGATGGAGGTAGACGAGACCTCTCTTGTGGGACTTATTATTGTATAAGAGATGACTAAAAAGATCAAGGTAGTTAAACAATTCTTAGAGATAGATCAGTGTCAGCATAAATCCTATGATGATCTCTATCAGCTTCCCTTGGAATTTGTTGTGGGTGAAGAGGTGTTTTTGAGGGTGTCACCCCATTTCGGTCATCAAATATTGTGGAATATAGGGATGATCTCCCAAAAATATGTTGGTCCATTCAGGATCACCAAATGTTTTGGGATATTTTCATACATATTGGACTTATTTCCTTAGTTAATGGTAATACATAATGCACTACATGTTTCTCAATTAAAGAACTATCAACCCGATCCACAATTGAAGAGAGATTTAATTGGAAATAGACATCACCCTTATTTAGTGAAAACATCATATCATTTAATCCTAGGATAATTTAATCAAAAATAATTATATTATGTCAACCATGGTGTTATGGAAGCACAAACCCGATTTCTATGAATCTTGGGAGTTGAAAGCTCATATGAGGGAGAACCAACCTCATTTATTCTTGGGTCAAGCATTAAATTGACGTTATGGGGGAATAAATTGAGAAGGTGGAGATAATTTTCATACCAAAAACCTCATTTTAGGAACAATATATATTATTTTAATGATTTTTTTCTTATCCATTATTTCTAAGTATTTTTCTCAAAATATGTGAAATTTTGGAAACATAGAGCTGCTGCACATTTGGCACATGGTTAGGTAAAACCATGAAGTAACTGTGTAGACTATCTATATCTTTTAATAGAGGTATTCACATAGTTGGAATATAGTTTACCAAAACTTTTGGGCTAATCATTTAAGTTCTTTATTTAAGTTATTGCCTCCCACACAGTTGGAACACTTTTAGGAATATCATGGGGGAAAACCATGCGGCCTGCCTAGAAATTAAAAATGATGAAATTAATCATTTTTCCATACTCTAAAATAAATCAATAACCCATATATTCTCTCTACCACAACTTATATACTCCCTTATTAATGGGACACACATCCCCTCTCCTCTAACCTCAATTTCAAGTCTTTTTATTCAATATTTTTCATGGTAAAAACAAAATAAATTCCTCATCCCCTATCATTTAAGTTACTATTTTCTTTATTAGTTATCACTTATCCTTGAAGCCATGATGGCCTAGGGTTCCTATTTCTCAATTTTATAGGGGTGGGTTTCCGTGTTTATGTATTGTTCTTATTACTCTAGGTTTCCCTCTGGAATTTTATGTAGATTTACATAATAGGTGAGTGTTTTCCATGGAGTTGTATTGATTTTTGACGGTGGATATATATGCTTTACTTTATTAATTTTACTATTAATTCTTGTCTCATTTAAATTGGATTATAAAATCTTATAATAGTATTATATATTTATTTTAAAAGGAATTTATAGATCCTAAATGATGGAATCACTTATTTTATGCATTATAATGGAAAAAATCCTTGTTAATCATGAAATTGAATTTTCTTATAATGTTTTTGATGAAAAGGATTGATTAATAAATAGTGTTTCATTTGAACAAAACTTTTGGGAACCTAGGGTTCTTGGGTAGGCTAAATTAGATGATTTGAGGTTCCCCCTACTAGTTATTCTAGTGACGTAATATGTGGCGCACCTACTGGAAAATGATGTAGTAGTAGACCTATTTCACTAATTAAGGGAATGACCCCAGTTATTGATGTAAAATATTTAGGTTCTTTTGAATTGGTAACCGTATTGTGACATCCCATGTTTTTGTTAAGAAACATAACATTAAAATTTTTCTTTGAATTCTTTACCTTATTAGTGATATTCCCTCATGTTAATTGTTTTTATAAAAAATATCAAGATTAATTATATTTATTTATTTTAAAACTATCATGCTTAGTATTTATAACATATATTTGATGTGGAATACTTGCTGATATTATATTGGGCTTGTTTTTCACAACCTGTATACACGCATAGGTGTATATAGACCTTGTTTTGTTTAATGTAGGAAAGGTAAAGGCACCAGTTAGAGGAAGTGGGTATTCATTATTTCCTTATCAGGTTAAATAGTTATAACATGATAGTGGGGTGATACCCCATGACAAACAAAGTTTGGATCTAGTTTCATTTATTTATTTTGGTATATTTTGCAATCTATTAACATGTTACTTGTATTTATAACTTAGCCTCCCATTAAATTTGTTTTTTTGGTTGATTATTATTTTTGTATACCATGGGCCATTTTTTATTCTAGGATGTTAATTTTTTTTGTATTTCATGATTTGTGTTAATGTTTCATACCATTTATTTAGAGAATTAATGACCATGGTACGATGAGGTCATGTCGGGTTCTCAGTGAGAACCCAATTTTTGATTTATCCCATTGGTGAAACCATTCCCAAAGGAATATCCTTGATACCCTATAAATTTTTCCCAACCTGTGAGGATTGGGAATGTACTTTAGGCCATGTTTCATATTGGACTGGGTTCCTATGTGAGGGGAAGCCTAGGTTGGTTCATGACATCATTCATTATAACACATGAGTGAATTTAATTATATTAATCTATCACTCATCACATAAATGCATCTCCCATGAGTTTCTTAATATGAACTTTTAATATTTAATGACATATAGTGGAAGATGTTATGGATGTTAGAATTTAACATTATACAGGGTATGATAAGATATCACATATCATTCCATGAAAGGTATTCCATAAAAAAGTTAGTGTAAAATGATATCATTATATCATTTTATATGATATACCCAAATTATCATGTATGACATATCCTAGTCACATCATATGTGATTCAGGCATTATGGGACATTTCCTTCAATCTCTCACTTGTACTAAAGACTTAAAGGTTTTATTCTATTTTACATTATATTATATCATGTACAATAACTTGTGAAAACATATAAAAATAATCCTTTTGGATATCTTATAATACACCTTTTAAATCTATCATTAAATTAACCTTATCTCCAATTATTTATAATACATTGTGAAAGATCCACCAAAAACCTTTTTAGATTTTAAATCTAAAATACTTTTAGTGTTTCTCTCCAATTTAAACTCAATACCCATTCATTAAACCACAATGTGTGACCCCATAGGCCTTTGTAACATGGAAAAAACATTGAATTCATAAAATCATAAATGTAATCCAAGATTTTAGTCTATAAAAGAATCAATATTACTCAATATATAAAGGGATCTATCATGATCTCCATCAAACTCATGTATTTATTTACCTGTGTCCATCAACTACATTATATACAAGTATTCATTCTCATATGATACATTTACCAGAAAAGATCAGTCATATGCAAGCCTCTGAACATTTATTAAGATAAAAGAAAATTACAACAAGAAAGTAAAACAAACTAGGAAAGACAACTATATATCATAAAATTAATACCCATCAACACATCCATGATATATTGCTTCCTCTGTAGTAGTTGATTCCCACTATGAGCTTTCATAGTGCTTCGGGATCTTGGCATACTTCTTTCTATGATTCAATTTCTCCAATGATATAAATTCATTATAAGACTACATATCATGTTTTCAAACCAGGGATAACCTCTCTTTCCTTCCTGATATAAGACCTGGGGACACTGGCTTCGGCATATAAGAGTAATATTTCCTCGACCTTCTTATTGTTGGGGGAGACATAACTTCCTCATTCCAAAACATCTTCTTCCTCCCAACCTGAATAACATCACTATAGGAAGGTCTAACCATGCCACTGTGATTTTTCTTATCACTATCAGAGACATCCCCCCATTTTCCAGGGATAATAACGTTTTTTTAACCATAAATCCCTCTCCGGTCCTACTTATATTGTCTGTTAGAATCAATCATGGCTAAAAATTATGGATACTCCACAAAATCATGACCACCATGAACCTCCTTTATTATTTCACCTTCTCCGGTTACAACATTATAAGATGAGAAATCAATATTCATTTTGGTACCTTCATTAATTTTAGAACCCTCCTCCACATGAGAGATATCATCACGCTCCAGTTCTTGAAAGCGGTTACAAGTAGTGACTATGATCTTCAATCCACCATCGAAATGTGACTGTGAATTAGAATCCTCAGCAGCAATATAGAGATTATCTTTATCATTGTATTTCTCATCAGAGGATGCATCATTAAAAATAGATGCGTTTATTGAATCAAAGGGCATCTCACTCTCCTTAGGCCAAACATCAACATCTTTGAGCAGTCCACCATCGTCCCTTCTAGTGTCACACTGAATGGAGCCAATTTTCCCATGATTTAGTGAATCCCCTGAAGGGCTTGACAAACTAGTACTGCCTCCAGGACAATCTACATCCATAGAAGAATGATTCACACCACCCCAAAAGAGAAGATCTTGCTTCATCCTATCAAACACTATAGTGACTGTTAGATAAGAAGGTACCCACACAAGTTTTTTCAAAGCCGAATCGCCCAAGATCCCAAGACTAGAGGAAATATCAGGCCTATCAACATCGGTAATCATCTGTCCCTGGATAGAGACCTTACCAAGCCCCTTCACCAGACTAGAAGGCCTCCTGTTCATGGATCCATGATGACATTTATCATCCAGATGACCCAAACAGTAGTAGGTCAAGCAATAATCAACCCACGATTCAAAAAAAATATCTTGCTTCCATCGAAACTCTTCACCAACCATAATCCAATCCCATTCAACTGGTGTCTTTGAAACATCCACCTCAACACAAAAATGAAGATTGATCGGGTGACTCACAGAAGAAGTGCGAACATCAGAACAAAGGAATTAACCCACAAAATTCCCTAACATACGAATGATTATGGAATTTTGAAAAGTCAATGGAAGATGAGAAATACTTACCCAAGTCACGATAGAAGTTGATTCCTGATTAATATAGAGATCAAAATACCATATAAGAAGAAATAAATTGCATCCCTTGCATCTGTGATGAGACCTGTACCACACACATATTAAATATTCCTCTAAATAAAAACATATTATCAAGTGGAGTTTGTCAAGAAGACCCACAACCACAGGATCTTTCAAGTCCCAATTACTAAACATGAAGTAATAAAACTCATCAACTGAAGGCCTTTGATGATTGAAATGAGCCACCAGGGTCAAATCCCAGAAACATGAATCCTCATAGAATTCTAACAGTGAAATCGAGAGTTGAGGATCACCAAGATGAAGATCTATAACCTTTGGGCTTAAAGAAATAAATGGGAACTCAGGGAGAAAGCTAGGGTTAAAGAAAGGGCTAAACGTCACCCACAGAACCAGAGGTGGTTGCACCAAAACATCCCCCCCTCATACGATCCATTTATTTAAGACATCAAGTTACCATGGGACATGAAGTATGTAAATCTCATATAACTAACCTACATGTTATCAATTCTCCAAGTATAGACTAAACAAATTGATTACTACATCACATTTCATTCATCTATGTGGATGTGCACATCACATGCCCCTCAACTGAATAGATAAACACATAAATTATACTATCTAGAAATGTTCATACACTTCCCTAATATATCTCAATCTAGGGATCAAATTCTATAGTCATCACATGAGTGGATTAATCCTATCTTGGTTAATCTATATCAAATGATATGGTCAACAACATACCCAAACACCCCTGATTATCTATGAAATCAGGATTTAATAAGAAAGGTATCAAGTTATAAAAGTTCACATGATAGGTTTTTTACCAAATTCATGTAGAGGGGACTCCAAATATGATCCATTCACCCCTAGTATACCAAATAAAAACCGTATAACACTAAATGCAGTATACTTCATGGGTCATCTGGAGAAAAAAAACTCGTTTTTCACCTCATGAGCATATTATTATATCGATACAGGAACCGTACTACAAATCCTTAATATTTATTCATATCCTATACTACTCCATAAATAACATTATTTAGGGATAACTCAAAACCATACTTTAAGGGGTCAATTATCATTATACATTATGAAATATATATCGGAATATACATATATGTAGCCAATTTGAAATATTGATAAAGTGGATATTGAATTTAATAAAATCAAGATGAATTTAACATTCTTAAACTCTTTAAGGATACTTAACAAAACCATCCATAAGTTATTTTATAACAAATCATATATGATAGAGTACCAAATCAACCTTATGTTTCCTTTACCTTCAAGAGTTTGGTTAAATTAATTACATCTCTATGAAATTCCTTCCATATATCCATGTGAAAACATATTAGAACCCTTCAATTAAAATTGTTAGTGAGTAACATCTATGATGTAATCCTAATTAATAATGGTGATACTTTAGAATCATATATCTAATGTTCAAATACTTGAACATATTCAAACTCATAAACTCCATGACATGAAATGGTACTTTGTTTATAACTTTTGTTGTCTACTTAGAACTCATTCTAAGTTCATCATAAATATCATTATTTTAAACAATTATATCACATGGTTTCCTTGGAATCATGTGTAAACTTACAATTTACACTATTACTCTACCAACACATCCTAAAATTCATTAGGATAAAGAAATATTCACTTTTTTACTTTGAATAGTATAATCATTTATTTTTTAGCATTAAAATTCTATAAGTTTAAACATACCCCAATAGCCTATTGGACACTATATTTTCCTTATAATATCATAATAAGATACATAAATTCCTTAGTTTCTATAAATAACTCTTATTTCTATTAATGGGAATATTTTATAAACAAAAAATATTACCATATCATATATGGTATACTTTGTTCATGGAGAATTTTCTAAAAAATAGGCCTATTAATTAAAATATTAAATTGATGATGGTGTAATTTAATTTCATTATATTCTAATAAACATCTGGATACACACTACTATCCTAGAGAAAACATTTTTATCTTTATTTATTATAAAAAATGTCAATGATTCACAAACAATGTTTATTGAATCCATTATATCATATTGCTCATAAAAAATCCCTGTTAACAAAAAAAAATCTCTCATTAAATAATATAACAAGGATTAAATACACGCCATTTATTTAGATTTACCCAATATTTATATATTCCTGTACATTCAAATCTTTGATATAAAAACTCTTTACTTCATCACATGAATGAAAATAAGAAGATCTATTAATTATTCCATTGATTTTGAAATTTTGTATATTCACAAAATTTGTAAAGTATATATTTGGTATTATATTACCTTTAAAATTGAATAATAAATTTCTATAATACTGATACCTGACATGGAAATTCCATTGAGTTTCAGAGACCCCATTAGATACCATGGACAATTCCATCATATTAAAACATTACTCATTATTCTGATAACTCCTTTAGGTTCTAATAACCTTTATTAGCTACTAAAATAAACATGGTTGAACTTTCCAACAAACTTTTATTCTTCAATTTTTAAATATTTCCCACTAATACTATCAATAAAACAATAAAACTTATACTTTATATCCCAATGAATCTTTCCCAACACTTTGGTATTATTACTCAAAATTTTCTAAAACTCATTCACAGTACCATAATATTTCCATAAATATAAAAAAAAATGAATTCCTTAACTAAAATAACCCTTAAAATATATCTATAGTATCAATAAGTCATGAACATACACAATAATACTATGTATAGGAGAGACTAAAGGTCCTCATGCTATTTTACATCTGATGCCTCTAAAACATTAAGTGAATCATTCAATGATACTAATAATAATCTAGTAATGTGTTGAACTAATTAAATATCTTGTTTATTTGGGAAGGTATTGATGTAATACATAGTGTTTTATTAATTAAGAGAAATTATCAAGTTAATTATATTAGGAGTTACTTACTTTAAGATCCTATATTCAATGAATAATCTCAAAGTTAAGTTTAATGATGATGATGATATCCATCTATAATAGTATCTTTTATTGGATGAATATCATTTTTTAAAAACATATAGTAATGAATTTTATTAATTATTATCTCTTTAAAATGAAGCCCCATTTTCTAAACTCATTATATCTATTTGTAGGACAAGATCCACATTTAATTATTCTTTGGGATTTATTAGTGTTGCTCCTATCACTAAGCTATTTAGGTGGGAAATCATCCCAATCATATCTTATATGACTGTTGGATAGTTGAGAAAATAATACTTTCCCTAATACATCATATGGATAAACTAAAATTTATTTCTATAGTAACCAAATATTATTATGGTCTCATGGTTATGTGTAAAAAAATAAAATTTCAAGAGTAGGAATTCAATCCTATTAGGATCGATCATTAATTTTTTTCTTTACACAGGAAAATACAGGGGCTCCCATATTTAACATGACATACCTAGTTGGATGATTGATGTCTTAAAAACTATTTTATTTGGAAGGAATTTAAATCATAGTATTTTAAAAGGGATTTAATCTCACCATATTCACTCAAGTTATTCCCTTTATATATGCATGCTCCTGATGATTTATTTTGGAATCTTACTCCTTCCATAAGAACAATATGTTTAAACTATACTGATGTGTAACTCTTTACATAACTCCTAGCCTATTTTACTAACCTAAATTAAAATTCTATTATATTCATACACATCTAAATTCATCTTACGAATAATGTATATAAAATTATTCCATTCAAGGGATTAAAATTATATGAAATATATAATACCTATATGAGAAATTTTACAGACATGGTTAACCAACCCTCACTTTTATATACTAGGAATAAACCTACATACTAGTGAGAATTCTGAACCAATATCCCTATACCTAGGGATACTTTACTCAAATTATATATAAACTCCATCATAAATCTAACACATAATACTTATAAATTGTAATTAACTACTTAATTCAATTTTATAACTTAATAAAATCCAAAGTCACAGTATAAGAAAACTAAATCCAATATCATACCTAGAATGTATCTCCATTGACACAAGTGTTATATTTTTTAAAAATAATTTAAATAAATTTAAACTAAATAATACAAAAAAAAATCATAATATAAAAATTATCTTCATGAATAATTTTCCAAAAGGATTAGGGTATCACAAAAGTAATTTATAAAATTTATTAATAGAAATTTAAACATGAATTTTAGGCATTACAAGTGGTTTTACAAAGGAGTATGTGCATCATAACCTGTATATTCACATCAACCAATGTTTAGAAGTATCTAGGAATCCAAAGGGAACACATCAATCACTTCTCCATTTTATCTATATTTGAAAAATCATTTGAAACTTGGCTGGCTTCTCTATATGAATGTGATATCATCAAGTTGAGGTGACTAGTGTCTTGAGACATTTAATATAGTATGGGATCACTTTACATTGAAAATTCCTGCTTCTGGCCCTCAGGGCTTTGATGACCAACTATATGTTTTATTTAATCCCAAATTATTTCCATTTATGATGGGAGACATGCTTTACATCTGGTATCATGGCCCAAATTTCATCTTCATATGCAATTCCATTTCTAATATAAGGTGATAACCAGGCTTTGGTGAAGACACAATTAGTTCGAAAGATACCTTCACTCCCAGAGGGTCCTGTTGTACTATAATCCAAACTATAAACATTAAACCTGGTCCATGGAGGGATCAGGGGAATCTAGAAGATAGATTTCATAATGAGTGGCCTTCATTCCATTCCATGAATATTGAGAAACCATAAATACTGAAATCATAAATATAGTTTTCTATGAGACTAAGTTAAAATTTGGAGGTATAAAAGTTGTCCCAGTGCATTGAAATGACGTTCAGATGAGATAGGGGACCTGGATATCAAATAGGAGTAAATTCTTGATTCCCTAGGTGTATGAGATGACAAATGCATAAGCTACAAGAAGCAAGATACAGATCTGGTCACTATAGACAATAGTGGTGATAGACAAAAGAAGGTATTAAGCTAGATTCCCATGTAGTGTTTGATACTAAATATCCCTACATGTATTCCCAGATTTTGGATATGAATCCACAATTTATAAATAGGTGATTTATGTTCTCTTCAACCCCATTCATAGATGGAAAACCAAGGATATATAGAAGATAACTCTCTATAGTTGATCATGTGTGGAAAATAAACCACTCCAAATATTCCATAGAAGAATCATTCTTGAAGGATGGATGAAGGGGGATCTAAATTTTAGATTCCAAGATGGCTTATTAGAAGTTTCTTCATAGATTACTCTATAGTAATCTCTGGCATTGAAATGGACTTTTCTATTTGGATCCCATATGGAAGTATCCCTATCCATGAAGGCATATCTTTTTAGATTAAGAGAGATATGGGGAGGTATAATCACATCATTTTTGGGTTTTATATAGATGAACTCAATAATGGAAAATTTATTTCTGTTGGGAGGGGGAAACATAGTTTCTTCAATGGGTTTTTTCAATCCATGGGGTGCTCCAACAATTTAAGTTGGACTGCATAAAGACCAACCATTTATAACTTCAAACCATGCCATTGAAAGAGTTCCTAATGGTAGGGAAAATAGTTGAGGCAAGGTCATAGGGATACCCATTCAACAACTTTTTTATGAACATACTAGAAATAAAATCAAGATAAAAATCACTATTCATTAAAATATTCCAAGTAAATTTGGTGAGAAGTTCATTATTAAAATTCCTGAGGTCCTTGATGCTAAGTCCCCCATGCCAGTGGGAAGGATGAAATATTTACCTAAAATAGTATCGTGTTTTCTTTGATTTATAGATCTAGTCCATATAAAATTATTGATTATGTTTTTAATATTCTTGATGATATTTCTCGAAAATACATATAGAGAGAACACATATAGAAATTTAGTGGTGATAACTGAGTTGACTAAGAACATTATCCCAGCTTGGGACATAGACTTTTCATTCCACTTATCCAAATAATAATAATTCCATAGAATATACTCTCAATATAAAAACTTCTAAATTTCCACACTTATAATGAGAAACCAAGGTAAATAAATGGTATGGACCACGTCTTCACTCTATGCGTTTTGTCAAACCACTTTTTCCTTTTAATAGGAACTTAATTTCAAAAAAAATAATGAAATAGTTTTTCTAGATGATGGTTTTCCCAGTCACTTACTCATAGTGGCCAAAAATGGATTTGATGGATGTCATGATTTTTTTGGAGGTCTTCCCAAGAAGGAGGACATCATCTTTATAAATTAGGTTAGAGGTAGTGAACATACCCCTACCATCCTTGATCGATTTTAAGAATCCAATATGAACAAGATCATCAATAATTCTACTCATATAGTCTTCAACAATGAAAAAATAATACCCAAGAGAGGATCTACTTTCCTAACACCCCTCTAAAATTGGAATAAAATCTATGTGGGATCCATTGATGAGAATGTGAAATCTTTCTATACTAAGAAGAGTTTTGATCAGTCTAATAAAAGAAATAGAGAAGCCATATTTTTTAAGAACAATGATAATAAAGATCCATTTTAGGGTTTCAAAATATTTAGAGATTTCAATTTTGAGAGTAAAGTTCCCAACATTTTATTTCCACTTTATTAAACTGAAACTTTTCAATGTAGTGAATATAAAACTTTTTATGCTACTTCTAGGGAAAAATCTAAAATGGTTTGGTGTGATGATGTCCCTAACCAAACCTAAAATCCTATCCGTAATGAATCTACTAATGATTCTAGTGATAATGTTCCCAATTACAACTAGTCTAAAGTACTTTATGTCAATGAAATTGTCCTTATTAGGTATAGGAGTGATGAAATTGGAGTTGATTCCATAGGGAATAGAATGATTATTGAGGAAATATCTCATAATATTCATCACATCATCATGTACAATGTCCCAATAGAACATAAATTATTTATTGGTGAACCAATCAAGACTAGAGTCATTATCAATGATGAGAGAGAAGAGTGATACCTTAACTTCCTATTTAGAAGGAGCTAAGGGGAGGCCTAGGTTATGATTCTCCCCAATGCGTGGTGTAATTTTATCAACCATATTGTCAGTACTATAATTTAAATCACCTGAGTAAATACTTTGAAAATAATCTACCACTATAATAGAAATTTTACTTCCTGAAGTGATGATATAACCATTTATGATAAAGGAATTAACTCATACCTTGACCCTTTTCCCTTTATGAATGTGGTGGACGATCTTGGTGTTCCTACCACTATCTTGTAACCATATGAAATTGAGTTTATTTTTGGTAATCTTTTCTTTGATGTCTATAAGATCATCCAACTTCGAAAGGGATTGAAACTCCTCCTCTATGGGAATATCTTGATTTAGGTTTCTATCCTAATAGCATGAAATAAGATCTTTATCAAACTTCATATCATTATTAATTTTGGGGAAGGAATTTTTACTCTAATATCTTAAATAACATTTGGTATGTTTCAATTTTTCAGCTAACATTCGGAGGGGACTTCTAATGGATCATATATTCCAATACTCCAAGATAGTTTCCCTATATCCAGCTGTGATAAGACAACAATTATTGAATTTGAATGGAAGATGATCTTACCTCGGTGGATTCATAATGAGATCAATAATTATGGGATTATTATTTGAGTGATACTTAGGATGACTGAATCTAGAGACCTCAGTGTCATCACTTCTATAATCAATTTGGATAAAGCATCTATCGTGTGTGTTGGATTGCCTACCATTCAAGGTGTATCTACTCTAGGTGAACTCTACTCCAGAAAATTAGGACCTCCACAAGGATGAATTAATCAATTTACAATGACAAATCATGGGAAGTAATCCTACTAAAGTTGGATCCAGTTTTATCCTCAAGCCTTATAACTGTATTGGAATCCACAACAATAATCCATTTGTGATTCATATCATTACACACCATTTCTAAATCCCTTCAAAGACCCCTTCTCCAAATGTAATATGTGGAGTCATATATAAAGATGGCAGTGAAAGAAAATATATATAAGGATAAGGACATTGATACACTTCTAGGACCATTATTATATGAAAGTATCTAAATTTTTTCATGCTTAAGATCCCATAGGCGATCTATATAACTTTTATGGGAATTTTGGAATATAAAAATTCATCCAAGGGAGGAAAAATTGAATTCCCTCCACTTTTAAAACATCATATTTGGTTTTGAAATCCCAATTTATTGGAGTTTTTATGTCATAATAAAATTTCTAAGGGTTGTGACCATGAGAGAATTCCTAGTCCATTGATAGTTTTATTAAAGTATCATCATTGTTTAAAATATTTGACTCTAGTTAGAGGACATCTCTACTGCGACATATCCATCTATTATTTCCTATTTTTTCCTTTATAATTCTTCTTTATTCCATTGTGGGTTATAGTCTCCACAATGATATTACTAACTTTAAGGCATTCAGTTCCATCCTTGTTATGTTTAGAAGGTTGCAAGTTCTCATCATCATCAGTCCAAAATATTCCATTATGAGGGGTGAATTTTTTACCAAATTTCACTAATTTAGTAGGTTAATATTTATAAAACTTCCTTACAGTAGGATTAAAGTATTAATCCTATATGAATGGGATATCCAATTCAGTATGATTAGATAGGTGTTCAGACTGATTTTTCTTTTTGATGGAATCCTATTTAGAGGGTGGGTGTTCAATATTAATTCACTTATTTTAATTCCTATCAGGTTTAACTTTAATTCCAGTGAATTATAATCATTTACAATATTGAAATGTGATTCCTCAATTATATTTATGCCAATGATGGTTGTATCCACATGCTAAAGTTTGGGTTTCCTATATTTAGGTGCCCTTGTTTCTCTTCCAATTATAAGAGATCATCTATAAAATGGATGTCCACCTATTGTGGGTGAAGAGATTTGGTAGCATCCTCTACTTCAAAAATTCCAATCAGTGTAACAATATCATTATCTAACTCCTTCACAATAGTTTCATAGTTTTTGGGAGCATGTGTAGAGACAGTGAGGTTAGGGGTATTCTAATGCGGTTAAAAGGGATCCTCAATAGTGAAATTCCCCCAAGTTCATCCACACTTTTAGGTTATTTTTTAAAATATCAATAGGAGGAGGGGTCAAGAGATTCATTTATATATAAACTAGGGGCCATAATATTATCCTTCCCCTTTATCCTTTAGTAAGTAGCTTCATCATTCCCCCTTTAGTTACATAAGTTACAAACATTCTCCCTGTTACACTCATAAGATAGGTGACCAAAGAATATATATTTCATACATAATTTAGGCTTCCTATAATACTGGATCTCAAGAATGATGATATCATATCTATTTTTTAACCCAAACTCTTCATACAGGGTAGAAGACATGTCAATATCCACCAGAACCCTAGCATAATTCTCAAATCATGGGTTTTTAGTTTGTTTGTCTATACTAATAGGACTACCAACCAAGGAGGATTTGTCCTAGAGCATTTTAAAATTTTAATACAACCAACTGATCTTACATATGTGGATCCAAACATGTGTGTGGTAGTTCCTAGCATTGCTAGGGCAAAATTTCTAATCCCATTTTTCTATTCTCAAGAATCTAGAATTCAAAGAGATATACCCAAATCTCTATGCCCTTATTTTACATTCATTATAGGGGAATAAAATATGGTTATATCCACTCCACGTGGCTATTATATTCCATTAATAAAATCCCTATATCTCTAAAATTATCTAGGTACGTTCATTGAGATTAAAAATTGTCTACCCTTTTGGAGTCAGAACCCTTATAATAATAGTGTATTTGAAAAGGTTTTCCTCAACGACATATTGGTTAGATGATATGTGGGAAGTGTTCCCATTATTGATTACCCTCCATGGGGATGTAATATCTAAATCAAAGAATGATATATTAAAAGCTGATTTGGCTACTTCAGAAAAGTTTTTATTCAGAGAACATTCCTCAAGTGTGACACAAACCATTGTGGATGGCTTGTTAATCATGCCGAACTGGAATAGATCCTTATATCTGAAATTATCTGGTTGATTAATGTTTTCATCTAAGTGGATGATATTTGTAGAAATTTCAAACTACATATGAGATCCATGGTCTCTAGGTTTCTCCCCTTACTACATTATCTCTCCATTATGAATAATAAACAAGGGAATAATAAACAAACAAACAATTCAACTATTTAAACACAAGATAATAATTTGTGAACATTTCATAAATAAAACTAAAAAAACTTTATTATTTTGATATTAATTATGGGCATTTCATAATTTCATAAAATAGAAACATTTTATATTTATTCCCAATATTAACTCTTTCATATTGATAATTATATGGAAATTACTTTAAATATATGATATTACATGAAATATAAAAATTTTATAATTCAATTATATTATATAAACCATTTACATAATCTAAATAGTAAATATTTATATTATTTAAAACTCGATCAAATCAATAATAAAAAATAATTTTGATGTGATTTAAATAATTTCGTAAATAAGTACATTATTTTGAACATTACAAATTAACTAATTATAAATAAATAATAATTAAAATATAAACCACTTTATATTTTGGCATTATTTAGTAATTTATAAACATTTTATAAACTATCCTTACAATTTCTATATAACCATTTTTTATCTAAATTATGATTCATTCATTATAATATGAGATGATATTTAAATATCAATAATGAATATTTATGTATTTTAATTTATGATTTTTTTTAAAAAAATTAATTAATTAATTATTAAAACATAAAAAAAATTATTAATTTATAAAAATCTTTATAAATCAATAAATATCCCAAAATACCTTATTATATGATTTATAAATTATTAAAAATCATTTATTGAACTCATAAATGATTTTTTAGGAAAAAAATTATTCTTACATAGGATCCAAGGCCTTTTGACATAGATTCTTGCATGAGATTAACTTAGTATTCCCAAATCCTATGTGAGAATAAATACATAATAAGAATAAAACACCATGTACTATGAGGTATTAAACAAAGGGTACTATATATTATTAACCTAGTTATATAATGACCTTCAAAATAATAAACAAGCACTCACTTAGGATTTAACTAGGTTCTCATAGATTTGTGTAAGAATACATAAGTGTTTGGGGGCTTGTGTAATAATAACTCACATGATATTAAATCATAAACTATGTGATATTAAACCCATGATAAATCCCCTATATAAGATTAACTTCACAACATATGACATGGTTGATATTGTGTGTAAGGGTAACTCAGCATGGTGGTAACCTATGTACGGTAAGACGTGAACTTAGGTATGAATAATATGACACGAGAAAATCTAGTAGAGATTAAATATTCATGGTTCTTTAATATTGATAATGTAGAGATAGGTTTGTATACTATTAAATCATATAGGAATCATTTAGTGTGTTGGGACTATGCATCATTAATTCCTTACAACACATTATGATATCAACTATATCGTAATGAATTTAAGATAATTTGTTTTTTTATTATATTTTGAAACTCTTTTTATGTATGATTTCAAGAAAAATTAAACATGGGATGGGTCTAATAACATGATGAGTTTTCAGGGATCTAACAATACTTGTTAAACTTAGATTAAGTAATATAGAAATCCTAAACCATGATCATCCATGAGAGAATAACCAAACCCACACCACATATAAAATGAATAAACCACATATATACCTCACACCATAGATTGTTGTTGTGATATTTGACTAAAAGGGTTTCATAAAGATCACTAAAGGGTATCCATGAGACTCACCTCTTTGTGATGAATCCATGAGTTAATATGAATCACTCGATGCTTGAATACGACTTCTCCTCTCTTCACGAAATTCTAGTGACTTATATTATAAAGAAGGAAGCAACAAGATAAATATGGGAAGATGAAAATGATCCTCCAAGTCTTGGTATGATCACTATCTCATGGTGAAATCCTCTTTATACAACCATTGTAGACACTCCTCTGGTGAACAGTCATTTAGACATTCGTTATAGTGAATGAGTAAATGGATTTTGTTTGATCTATCACTCATCGCATGAATGCATCTCCCATACATTTCATAATATTAAACATTCATATTTAATGAAATCTAGTGGAAGATAATTTTAATATTAATATTTAACATTTTGTAGGAAATAATATGATGTCACATATCTCACAATACAAGGCCATCCATTCAAGGTATTATAAAACGATATCTCTATATCATTTTATTCGATACACCCAAATCATCACATCATAACCTGTACCAATGGGCCCCATACCACGACTAACCCATGCATTCCTCCAATAGGCAAGGTGCTAGTGACCAACAATGAGTAGTAATAGAACACACATGGGAGGCCTTAGCCTAATTTACATGTATGTACATACACATATCCAAGACCATACAATGATGTAATATAAAACAACTACTAACCATGCATGCATGCATCTAAAATATCACTATCGGAGCACGGAAACAAGTTCTGGAAAGAAAAAGGTCTAAATAAAATCCCACCACAAAGTAATTAAAAACAAGTACAACTTGTAAAATGGGTGATGACTGCTATCAATGTATCCGCAAGAACACACCTTGGTATGCCTAGCTCACTAACCTCCAACTAGTTTGGGTCTCTCTATAACTATGTAAAAAGGTCAGTTGTTTACAAAAGACAAAACACATGCATGAAAATACCATGAATGGGAGAGTATAACAATACTATTGGAGTTGGTTCCCTAGAACCAACTTATTTTGTACTATATGATAAATTATATTCGTGGTTTTGAATATTAATAAATTCATTATCACATCATGATTGTTCTTATGTGTAATATTGTATGTGATAATGTCTTAAGTGTAGGATTAGAAAAGTACATGCAGATGATCAATTACAAGAGGGGGGGGGGGGGTGAATTCCAAGTTTAAAAACATTCATTTTTAACCTTAAGGAAACCAATTTTTAAAAAAGTTAAACAAGGTAAATTCACAATCCCTAAAATAGTTATATGAGAACAACTTTCTTAGGTTCCAGAAATTTTGTTCCAGAAATGAAACTTAAGAAAAGTTTACTTAGGAAAAGATTCTACCTTAAAGCATAATAAACCTTACTTATCAGAGTAAATAAAAGTATAAGAAAGTATAAGAAGGTTATAATTTCTTTCTTTATCAAAATATAGCAGAAATAAAACTTGAAACAAAAACAAGTAACAATTAGAAAATCTTTTAACCCAAAGAGAAGGGTATCCGACAACCTTGGATAAAGGTCCCCTGATTTATACTTTCAAGAAACTCTGTCTTACCCACACCAGGGTAAGCACTCGATAGGAATATTGGAATCTATCATGCTATTCCCTGGTGCCCTTGATATTTAAGGTAGTCATAACCTCTGTCTTCTTATCCCTGGAAGTCCTCGAACATTAAGGTAGTAGACACCTCTATCTTCCTGTCCTTGGAAGCCCTAGATTGTACTAAGAAACAATCACAGTCGCATGAAGCCCAATGAACAAGGTGTTCATAACGCACAAAGCATGAGATTCTCTCTCCCAAGAAATCAATTCATAGCATGTAATATCTAGATTTATGGAACAATTTTTAGCTTTTTCAAATGAGATCCTATTTATAGGCACAACTCCAATGATCATATCCCTCTTTCAACAATCATATTTTTTCCTTGAATCTCAGAGGGACCTATACATGTGTCACTCAATCAACAATTAATTTGAAATAGATTGCACAACATCATTTCATAATAATAACATGTGTATGGAAAATAGATTATCTTAATCAAATATAAATATATGAAGTCTAATAAAAAAAGTTCGGAGTCTAACCATATAAACAATCAGTTTCTATAAAACATGGATATTTGGATTTTGTTTTTCAAAGAGTTCGGAATATGAATTCTATAGATTTTAGATTTTGAATTCCAATGAATTCGGAGTCTAAATTCTAAGGAATTCAGAGCCTGAATTTTGAGAAATTTGGAGTCAGAATTTTGAGGAATTAAGAGTCTGAATTCTAATGAATTCGGAGTCTGAATTTGGAATAATTCGGAGTCGGAATTATGAGGAAATTAGAGTCAGAATTCTGAGGAATTCAGAGTCTAAATTTTAGATAATTCAGAATTTGAATTTCAGAGAATTAGGAGTCTGAATTCTAGATAATTCAGAGTCTGAATTTCAGAGAACTCAGGATATCAATTTCAGAGAATTCAGAGTCTAAATTTCATAGAATTTGGAGTCTGGATTTCAGAGAATTCAGAGTCTGAATTTTAGAGAATTCAGAATCTAAATTTTAGAGAATTCATAATTAATAAAACATAACACTCTATATCCAATTAACTATAAGATTATGTGGTTTTTAGATATGAATATGAATTTTTGACTTAGTAATAAAAAGAGTTTGGTTTTGAGAGATTGTAAAATGAGATAGTGAAAATAAAGGTAAGGAGAAAAATTTCCTTAGAGAAGGGAAATTTTCCTTAAGAAAAAAGTTCCTAGGAAAAGGTAACATGCCTTAAGATAAAGTGTTTCTGATTTTCTAAACAAATAGGAATGAAAAATTCATAAGGAAACCTTATTGACTCAACAATCTCCCCGTTTTGGAAATCACAAACATCTTTATAAAAATGAATATAAAGACAAAGATTTTTCTTTATGAATTTTGAAAAAAATATAATCTCCTTTCACTTATGAATCATGATGAATATGACTAACTCCACCTTTGGTTTTAAAATCCCTAAGGATCGTATTCTTGACTTCCTTATAAGGAATTTAATTTTTCTTACATACGAAAGTCTTCTTTAAGTAAGCTATCTCTTAGTTAAACTCTACCATACATAGGGAATTATCTTATTTTTTATTAGTATTATTTTTATCATTATTTTCTCCCTGTTTGTGATTTTCAAAAAGGAATAAAGAGAATGAAACAAATTGTACCTGAAAGATTATAACTATACAAAAATAACAAATGAAGAACAAGAATATTTCTCATTAAGATTAGAAAAATTCGTACAGGAAGAGAAATACTACAAAATATCTGAATTGAAAGGAAAAATATTCATCCTTATTTTTCCTTGGGAATGATCTCCTTCATGATAGTGTTCGTCTTCTTAATATCCTTATGATCTTCTTCAAATCGCTTGATCAATTATTCTGGATCCTGATTTTTCTTCTCTAGAACCTTGATCTTCTCATTATAAGACTTAAGGATTTCTACCTTAGACTTAAAAATCTCTTCTTTCTGAACAAACTTCTCATAAAAATCTATTCTAATATCCCTTTACCTATTCAAATTTTGAGCAACTGAATTTGACTTCCCATTCCGATTATTTTCTTCTTGCTTCCGAGCTACTTGTTCAAGGTTCAACTTTTCTCTAAATTTTTTTGTATGATCTTTCATCCTATCATCTGTTATATCAAAATCATCCTTTAATGAATCCTGAAAGTCATAAACAATTATCATATATTAAATCTTTTTCTTGGACCACTTTGTAACCTCCTTACAAGACCTTCTGTGTGCATCATACCCGATATAGAATGATTTGAAATCAGCCTCAAGCTTGATGAATTTTTCCATTAGAATTATTATGGATTATATCTTCTAATTAAAGGAGTTTTTAAGAAGCTGACACCTCAAGTCAATAATTGGAAACAAAGGAATGGTGTCTATGGCATCCCGCCTTTTTATTACATAACTTCTCATTACATTTTACATACAGAGGATCCTTAAAGTCTAGTGTCTTGGAAATCAGGAACATAATACATGAAAAAAAAATAAAACATCCTTCTAATACACTTGTAAGGATTCATCATAGGTTCATCCTAGGCACAATTACTGCATCTCATAACCTAGAGACATACATTAGAGGAAAAGGTGAGCAGAAGGCCCGGTAAGGAAAACAAGGGAATCAATTTACTTGTGAAATCAATAGAAACTTGATAAAAACATAAAGACATGAGCAATAGAAGTAGAAGAATTTAATAATGAAAATAAATTTAACTGTAACATGAATTTGAAGATACACCATTTAATTTATACACTCATGAACATATCACCAAGGTTAATCCTCAAGGTTTCATAAAAATTACCAAGGTTATTCACTAAGGTATCGTGAAACATGTCATATCTAGAGATTAAATTATTTACCCAATGCATTAGAGTGATATCAGGGCGCACCCTTAATATTTATTTACTTTCATGTGATCCACATAGATAATAATAAAAAAATTCATAAATAAACCAAAGAGAATAAAATAAATGGGTTTCATTTCAAAATCGTGACGTTTTAAAAGTGCTTAAAAATAAGATCATTATGACAATTATAACCCATGGAAAGGGAGTGAGGTTTATATGTATGTTGATTACAGAATCGAATATATAATTTTTGTGTATTTATGAACACACATAGAAATGAAATAGGTCTGGGTATTCACATAAATAAACAAGATAATTTCAAGAGATAAAGAGAGAGAAATTTTGAGATGAAAATTCTACAGCATAACGGCTACAAAACATCCTTTTAAAAAACATTAAAAAGAGAGGGTACAAGGATAAACCACTCATAAATAATTCATAATACTGTATAAAGGAAGAATGACATGGAGATAAGAACATGGTATGGATATTTTAATGTCATACCACATGAAAAGGAAACTTGAAAGGAAAGAGAAGATGCAATTTCTTTTACAAAAAATTCAGCAGCCTAACGACATCACATATAATTTCATAAAATTAATTGATGAGAGAAGAAAGGGTCTATCATCCTTTGTACATAAAATATACAGTAATAAAGATATATAATAACAATCCCCCACATAATAAAATGGAACTATAAGACATAACATAAAGGAAGTCATGACTTAAAAGAGGAGGGTGAAATGTTCCCTTACCTTGAGGAGTAACTTCGAAAGCTTGAAGGTAGGGACCTTGGGAGGATTGAGGGAACCTTGGGAGGACTCATTTGGAGGTAGAAATACCAGAGATTCGTTGAAGAGCAATTTTTAATGAAAATAATGAGGGAATGACTTGGTATTTATAGGAAAAGTGAGGGAATAAATTATTAATTTCTAAGGGACAGCTCATTGGTGGTATTTGCAAAACCATGGGCTTGGCCGTGGTATTTTCATTAAACACATGAAACTCAAAACTGTATTTTTACTATTCACCGAAAAATCAACTTTTTCAGAAAAATCCCAAAAATTCAATCTAACCTAATATCGATGCTCTGAATTAAAAAATGAACTCCATTTTATAAAAATAATTTTCTAAATAATTTTAATTTATTTTTTAAATAAAATCATTATTTATTCAAAAAATATAACTTTAAAACAATAACTCATTTTGTAACACCTTAAGAAAGTAATCATGGTCCCATAAAATTATCGTAACCATAAGACAATAAAGTAACAATTTATGATTAAATTTTATGAAAATACATTTCCATTTTAAATTATTAAATTAATTATAAAATTTTAAATAAAATATTTATGACATACAAAAATACCAAAACTTAAACTATGATCGTTTTTCACTTTTAAGATGTCTAAAATGTATTTATATATTCATGGATGAAGTTTCTATTTTTTTGGTTGATTTACTATTCATTACTATTCATACGGGTATGTTACTATTCATACATTATTATTCACTAAAAATTAAGATGATCTTATTAGACTCTAAATTTCCTTCTGAACATAACTTTAGAAGACCATTTTTTGAAAATCAATTCACATTATTAAATATTTAAAGAATACAAAAATGTTTTAAAATACCCCCTTTTTCCAAAATTCATCAATAATATGAAACTTCTATTAATTAATCCTATATTTATCCAGACATTTGAAATTCACAAATTTTACCATAATAAGAAGTAAAAATTTTATTTATACAAAAGTATTACAGAAAGTAACTAAGGCCTCGTTACATAGCCCCTTATAACTCTTGCACATGACCTAAGTGTAAGGTGTATTATGGTGATAGAATCTTGGGGTGGCTCAGACAACATTGCTCGAGTGGTGATTTCTATCATCTTGAACTTCTCCCTTAGGATATTCCATTCAAACTTCACATGTTAAAGTTTGGCTTGAGCTTGGTACAAAGCAAAGCCCAGGGATGCCACCTCCTTCCCAAGCTCTGACAGATGGGCTTTATATGGACCGAGTCTACTAGATGATGCCATCGACTCTTCTTTCTATATTAATTAACCAAGATCATTTGAATTTATAAACAATAATTATAACGTTAAGAATTTATTTTCCAACGGTCATATTGACCAATGACCATATAACAACAGAAACCCAATAGTCTCATTTAAATATACTCACTTCATTAATTAGAGGATATAGTTTTGTTGAGTATAAAATAAAATAACACACAAATATAAGAAAAAAATATTTTTAAAAAGTTCGGGTCGTTACATTCTTCCCCCCTTAAGAAATTTAATCCCTAAAATTTTAACTCATACCCTAAGAAGAGAAAAGGTGTGGGTACTTCTGCCTCATAGACTCCTCTGCTTTCCATTTGGCTTCCTCACATTTGTGGTTCCTCTACAACACCTTAACAAGGTGAGTAGTCTTGTTGCGTAGAACCTTGTCTCTATGATCCAAGATCTCCACCGGCTGCTCCTCATAAGAGAGGTGATGTTCCAATTGTACCACCTATGGATTTAGTACATGTTAAGGGTTAGGTATGTACTTCCTCAAGAGGGATACATGGAAGACATCATGAACTTGTGCTAGATTTAGAGTAAGTTCAAGCCAATAGGCCACAACTCCTATGCGATCAAGGATTTCATAGGGGCCAATATACCTAGGGCTGAGCTTCCATTTCTTCCCAAACCTCATGAATCTCTTCCAAGGTTAAATTAGAAGAAATACTTTATCACCAACATCAAACTCCAAGTCCCTTCGATGGTTGTCAGCATAACTCTTCTGCCGACTCTGAGCAGCCTTAATGTGTTGCTGGATGTCATGGACCTTTTCTGTCATTTCTTACACAAGATCAGGCCCAAGAAGATTTCTCTCACCTGATTCATCCCAAAAAGTAGGAGTTCTACATCTCTTACTATATAGAGCTTCATAGGGTTCCATTTTAATGCTCAATTGGAAGCTATTGTTGTAAGAGAACTCAACTAAAGGGAGATGTTGATCCCATCCAGCTTTAAATTACATTGAGCATGTTCTCAGCATATTCTCGAGTGTTTGAATAGTTCTTTCAGATTGACCATTAGTTTGGGGGTGATAGGCCCTACTAAAATTCTATTCAGTTCTCAGAGCATGTTAAAGACTTCTCCAGAATTTTGATGTGAACCTTGGATCATGATCAGATATGATAGAAAGTGGATCTCCAAGCAACCTTACAACTTCCTTCACATAAATCCTATTAAGTTGATCAAGACATAAATCTTCCCAAATGGAGATAAAATGGACAGTCTTAGTGAGATGTTCCAAAATAACCCATATCACATTTTTTTACTTTGGAAGTTCTTGGGAGACTAGTGATGAAGTCCATAGTGACATTGTCCCACTTCTATGATGGTATGGGTAGTGGTTGCAAAACCCCTTTAGAAAGTTGTCGCTCTGCCTTCACTTGCTGACATACCTGGCACCTTGAAGTGTAGTCAGAAATCTCCCTTTTCATATTATCACACCAATAATGATCATGAAGGTCCCTATACATTTTTTTTGATTCCAGGATGTATAGAGAAAGTAGATCTATGGGCTTCATCTATCATATCCTTCTTTATTTCCGAAGTAGATGGAACACATAGTCTTGTACAAAATTTCAGTACACCTCCTTGATCAATATTGAACTCAAGAAACTTACCATCTTTCACAGCCTCAAACTTCTTCTATAACAAAAGATCTTATTTTTGAGCTTTCTTTATATTCTCTAGTAATGACGGTTGAGAAAATATTTGGGTTAGGGTTGATGATGTCCCTTCCCTTATAATTTCCATGTTTAGTTTTACTTGTTCATTGATCAAAGGATCTCTTTGAATCCTCATCATGGAAATAACAACTGAGTCTTTCCAGCTTAATGCATCAGCGACTTTGTTTTCTCTTCCAGGATAATAATGAATTGAACAATCATAGTCTTTGAGAAGTTCCAACCACCTCCTTTGTCTCTTGTTTAATTCCTTTTGTGTGAAAATAGACTTCAAACTTTGATGGTCTGTGTATATATCACATTTCTCCCCATAAAGATTGTGCCTCCATATCTTCAGAGCAAAAACAATCATATCCAGCTCCGGATCATGTGTAGGATAGTTCTACTCACGAGTCTTCAACTGTCGAGATGCATAAGCAATGACTTTGTCATTTTTCATGAGGACGCACCCAAGCCCTTTCAGATATGCATCACTAAAAATAAAGAATCTTTATTCACTTGAGAGAATATTTAACACGGGTGCAGTAACAAATCTCTTCTTCCTCTCCTGGAAACTTTCCTCACATTCCTTTTTCAAGATGAACTTGACCCCTTTTCAAGTTAACTTGGTTAATGGATTAGAAAGTCGTGAAAGGTTTTTTACAAATCTTCTATAATATCCCGCTAGTCCAAGTAAACTACGAATCTCAGTTATTATTGTAGGAAGAGGCCACTCCTCTACAACTTTTTTCATTGTAGGGTCAACTGTGATTCCTTCATTGGTAACAATATTCCCCAAGAAAGCAACTTTTTGTAACCAGAATTCACATTTTCTGAACTTCCCAAAAATCCTATCCTTCCGTATAGTTTGTAAAATAACCCTTAGATGATCCTCATGCTCCTCGTGACTTTTGGAATATATCAGAATATCATCAACAAAAACTACCATAATGTTATCAAGGTCGTTATTAAAGACTCTATTAATCAAATCCATAAAAATAGCAGGTTCATTAGTCAGTCCAAAATTCATAACAAAAAACTCATAATCCCATATCTTGATCAAAAGGAATTTTTTGTAATATCTTCTTTTTCACCCTCAATTGATGATAACCAGATCAAAGATCAATCTTAGAGAAGAATTGATCCCCATGAAGTTGGATAAATAAGTCATCAATTCTTGGAAGAGGGTATTTTTACTTCACTGTGATCCCATTTAGTTCTCAATAATCAATGCATAGCCGCATCGATCCAAACTTCTTCTTCACAATGAGAACTGTTGCTCCTAAAGGAGACACACTCAGTCGGATGAACCCCTTCTCCAAAAGATCTTGGATTTGTTTCTTTAATTCCTCCAGCTCCACATTTTCCATCCTATATGGGGTCTTTGATATTGGATGATATCTAGGTACGAGTTCAATAGAGAACTCTACCTCTCTTACTGGGGGAGGTTCAAGAAACTCCTCAGGAAATACGTCAACACATTCTTAGACGATGGGGACATTTTCTATACTCAAACTATAATTTCCTTCTTCTTATTCACCGATAAAATCCATAAATAAGGATATAGAAGGTTCTTCTAGACAAAGATCAGGTTGAGATATCTCTCCTAGGAAGATAACTGCAGGTTCTCCATTCAAGACTACTGAGATTTCCTTGCTTATACATTTGATCTTAGCATTATACTTTGAGAGCCAGTCCATCTCTAGTATAATGTTGAATTCCAGCATGGTAATGAATACTAGATTTGTGATAATATTGTTCTCACTAAAGTATATAATAGAGTCTCTAAATACTGATGATGCTTGGATAATACCATAAGGGGTCTTGACAGATAACTCTACTTTTAGAAAATTAGGGGTTGATTCTAAATTCTCTGAAAACTTGGAGGAAATAAAGGAATGTATAGAACCATTATCAAACAAAGTACTTTCTAACTTTGAGAGAACAACAACACTAACTTCTACCACATCATTCAGAGCTTCAACTTCAGCTATCGGGATAGAAAAAACACAACCTTTATCTCTTGGACTTGGTGAGGCTGATGGTGGTTCCCCTCTACTGCCCTCAGATTTGGAAAGTGATTGGAAAAGTGCCCAAATTTTCCATGCTTAAATCACTGGACATCGAGTAGGTCTTTCACTATCTTCTCCTTGTCGTTAGTGTTTAGAAGTTGAGGTTTCAACTCACTATGGCAATTCCTCACAATATGGCCATCTCTTCCACACTTGTATCATTTCCTGCTCCTGAGCAGGCAGTTCCCCGAATGATTCTTCCCACATTTATTACAGGTGGGACGTTTCACTTTCTAGCCTCCTCTTCCATGATCAAAGGTCTTCTCTAAGGTGGGATCCATCGATATCTTCTTGTTGTTAGATTTATGAGACCACTGTGTCTCCTCAAACTCCAGCTCAACTTTCAACACACTCTGAATGATCTCCTCATAGCTATCATAGTCTTTGTTGGCTAGATTCTTCTGCAGATGAGGTCTTAGTCCACCGAAGAATCTATCATCCTTACCTTTTGGATCCATGAAAAAGCTAGAGGTGTAACATGACATCCTTGTGAAGTTCATCTCGTAGCTTCCAACAGATTCATTCTCCTTCCACTTTATCTCGAGAAACTACTTATTCATTCTTGTTCTCATTAATTGAGGGAAATACTTGTTGAATAATATCCCTCAAAACTCTTCCCACTATATAGCTTCAACTTCTACTCTTAGAATTTTGTTTTTAATTAGTTCCTACCACTAATCAGCTTCTCCCTCTAAGCAATATACAGCTAGGGTAACCTTATCTTGTTCAGAACATTGGAGCACAAAAAATATCTTCTCAATAGAGCTAATCCATTGTTCATCAATCAATGGGTAGGTAGATCCAATGAAGGTAGGTGGTCATTGATGCATAAAGGATTCAACATAAAGTTGTTCCCTTCATGGCGAGATTGGTCTGTCATCTTGATTCAAGTTATTTCCCATAACTTGAGTCAGTTGGTTCATCATTTGCATGAAAGGTTCCATTCCAGCTTCCATCGAAGGGCCGTCAGTGCATGGTCCATTGCGGTCACCATTTGCACGGTTCCTCCTAATTCCCGCCATTTTCTATAATAATAAAACCTTAGTGAGAAACTTATTTCATTTACAAATCTTTTAACTATAAAGGATTTTATATCTTAAAACTTCTTTAAACAATTACATTTCTCTATAAATCCTTCATAATGATTCATAAAAATCTTATGATTAACCAAACATATCCCCTGGAAGTTTCTTAACCAAGAGTGTATCAAGGCCCATTTTCGTGTACGAGGATACCCTGGGTCAAGCCCGAAACTCCTTTTCGGAGTTTTCTCTCCTAGGTACCTCTGTGCTAGAGTTTCCTCTACCTGCTCATGTCCAGACAGGGATGTATTTTCTTGATAAACCACTTACTCAATACTCACAAAAATACCAGGAAGTTTTCCTATATTTAAAATTTTCTATAGGATTCTTCCTAAAGTTTTCATATCCTAATTTCCATAAATAACTAAACTATAATTTGATACCAACTATGGCATCCCTCCTTTTTATTACATAATTTTTCATTACATTTTACATACAGAGGATCTTTAAAGTCTAGTGTCTTAGAAATCATGAATATAATACATGAAAACAACATAAATAATCCTTCTAATACACTTGTAAGGATTCATAATAGGTTCATCCTAAGTTCAATTATTGCATCTCATAACCTGAATACATACATCCAAGGAAAGGGTGAGCAGAAGGCCCAGTAAAGAAAACAAGGGAATCGGTTTACTTGTGAAATCAATAAGAACTTGATAAAAACAAAAGGACCTAAGAAATGGAACTAGAGGAATTTCATAATGAAAATAACATGAACCATAACATGAATATGTGTCTAAAACATTTAATTTATACATTCATGAACATATCACCAAGGTTCATCCCCAAGGTGTCATAAACATTACCAAGGTTATTCACAATGGTATTGTGAAACTTTTCATCTATAGAGATTAAATTCTTTACCCAATGCATTGGAGAGATATCAGAGAGAAACCATAATATGTATTTACTATCATGTGAGACACATAGATAATAATCAAACATTTCATAAGTAACCCCAAGAGAATAAAAGAAATGGGTTTCATTTTAAAATTGTGACGTTTTAATTGTTCTTAAAAATAATATCATTATGACATTTATAACCCATGGAAAGGGAGTGAGGATTATATGTATGCCAATTATAGAGTAAAATATATCATTTTTGTGTATTTATTAAAACCCATATAAATTAAATATGTTTGGGTATTAACATAAATAAACAATAGAATTTCAAGTGAGAAAGAGAGAAATTTTGAGATGAAAATTCTACAGCATAACGACTATATAACATCCTTTTAGAAAACATTAAAAAGAGAGGTTACGAGGGTAACCCACTCATAAATAATTCATAATAAAATATAAAGGAAAAATAACATTGAGATAATAACATGGTATGGATATTTTAATGTCATACCGCATGAAAAGGAAACTTGAAAGGAATGAGAAGATGCAATTTCTTTTACAAAACATTCTGCAGCCTAACATCGTCACTTAAAAATTCAAAAAATAAATTGATGAGAGAAGAAAGGGTCTATAATACTTTGTACATAAAATAGACAATAGTAAAGATATATAATAACAAGCCCCCACATAATAAAATGGAACTATAAGACATAACCTAAAAGAAGTCATGACTAAAAAGAGGATGGTGAAAGGTTCTCTTACCTTGAAGAGTAACTTTGAAATCTTGAAGGTTGGGACATTGGGAGGCTTGAGGTAACCATGGGAGGACTAATTGGGAGGTAGAAAGACCATATCTTAGTTGATGAGGATTTTTTAATGAAAAGAATGAGGGAATATCTTGATATTTATAAGAAAAGTGAGGGAATAAATTATTGATTTCAAAGGGACACCACATCGGTGGTATTTGCAAAACCATGGGCTTGAACACGGTATTTTCACATGGTATTGGCCACTTGGGATACCTAATAACATATATTACTATTCACAAGTCGACCAGATTATTTACATCATGATTTCATCATCAGTGATTTCATTAAACACCCAAAACACAAAACTGTATTTTTACTATTCACCGAAAAATCAACTGTTTCAGAAAAATCCCCAAAATTCACTCTAACCTAATATAGATGCTTTGAATTAAAAAATTAACTCCATTTTATTAAAATAATTTTCTAAATATTTTTAATTTAATTTTTAAATAAAGTCATTCTTTATTCAAAAAATACAACTTTAAAACAATAACTCATTTTCTAACACCTTTAGAAAGTAATCAAGGTCCCATAAAATTATCGTAACCATAAGACAATAAAGTAACAAATTATGATTAAATTTTATGAAAATAAATTTCCATTTTATATTATTAAATTAATTATAAAATTGTAAATAAAATATTTATGACATACAAAAATACCAAAACTTAATCTATGATCATTTTTTCACTTTTAAGATGTCTAAAATGTATTTATACATTCATGGGTGAGGTTTCTATTTTTTTGGTTTATTTAATATTCATTAATATTCATTAATATTCATATGGGTATGTTACTATTCATAATTTACTATTCAATTAAAATTAAGTTGATCTTATTAGAATCTAAATTTCCTGCTGAACACAACTATATAAAACCATTTTTTGAAAATCAATTCACATTATTAATTATTAAAAGAATACAAAAATATTTTAAAATACCCCCTTTTTCCAAAATTCATCAATAATATGGAACTTGTATAAATTAATCCTATATTAATCAGGACATTTGAAATTCAAAAATTTTACCATAATAAGAAGTAAAAATTTATTTATACAAAAGGACTACAGAAAGTAACTAAGGATTCATTACATAGCCCCTTATAACACCTGTATAGGACCTAAGTCTAAGGTGTGCTATGGTGATAGAATCTTGGGGCAGCTCAGACAAAATTTCCCGAGTGGTGATTTCTATCAGCTTGAACTTCTCCTTTAGGCGATTCCATTCAAGCTTCACATGTTGAAGTTCGAATTTGGATTGGTCCAGAGAAAAGCCCAGTGATGCTGCCTCCTTCCCAAGCTCTGACAGATGGGATTCAATGTCTTAAGTCTACTGGATGATTCCATCAACTCTTCTCTCTATATTAATTAACCAAGATCATTTGAATTTATAAACAAGAATTGTAATGTTAAGAATTTAGTTTCCAATGATCATATTGACCAATGGCCATATAAGAGTCAAAACCCAACAGTCTCATTTAATTATACTCAATTCATTAATTAAAGGATATAGTTTTGTTGAGTATAAAATAAAATAACACACAAATTTAGGAAATAAATATTAATAAAAAGTTCAGGTCGTTATAGTGTCTACTAATTTCTTCAGAGACTTCTCAACAAAATCCTAACCCATGGAAGATGATTCTGAATCTGATTCCCTTATAGGTGAGGATTATTTTTCTATCTCAGCTTCCTTCCTCTTGGATGATCCACCAACATCCTTCTTGACCAAGAAATATTTCTTAGGGGTCTCAACAAACAACTGTTTTCATTTGTCTAATTTAGAAATAATATCGGCGGCATTTGGGGAGTCTTGATCACTAACTGAAACTTGAACAATTTTATCTTCATCAACCTTTTCCTTCTCAGCATCTATCTTAAGATCAACAGGTTGAATGAAGTCGTGATTTCTGATTTAATCATCATAAAGTTTATTAAATTCTTCCGAACCCAAATATTGTTTTACTCGTGATGAAAGTTTTCTTGATTCGGCCTGAGAAGTCCAGTTTGACAGTTTTTTAGAATGTCTTTCCTTCTCATGATATTCTTCAACTTGCCTTATCACATCATCACTCTCATCCCCTTCTTCCTGTTCTTCTTCTGGAAAAATTTATTCTTCTACTACAGGTTCCAAATTTATCATCTTCTTTCCCAAAGTCACTGGTACTGATTCTTTTAGAAAGGATTTTGTTACCTGTATTTGTTTGTAAGCATTCTTAGTTGCCTTTAGAATATATTGAATGATTTCTGCCTCAAACATTTTCTTCTTTTCCTTCGTCTCTTTTTCTTGCCTTTCATATTCCTCTGTATCCTTATTCTTCAATGCCTTTACCTCAGAAAGATCTAGGAAAAATATAGGATCTCCTTCTTTTTTATTTTCTTAACTCCCCTCTTCTTCACAACAACTTCATCAGAGTAGGTTTTTGTTTTCTTTGACTTTGGGAGTGCTGATTGGGTTTCTTGAACTGAAGGCTTCTCTTTGGTTTCTCGTTCTTTCTGATTTATCTTATTCTATGGTGATTTTTTGTAAGTATCTACTACTTTGGCTTGCTTAGCCAAGGCTTCAATATCACTTTATGGTAAGTCATAAAATTCTTTGGATTTAATATTGAAATAAACTTTCATCCTCATCAAAGTATCATCACTCATCAACAAAATCTTGAAAGTTCTTGGCTTAGAACTACAAGGGATTTTAAATGAATCTATTTTTAGGATTATGATCTTATATAGAATTTTTGGATACAAGATAATTTAAGATTTGAGGGTCCCACTCTTAGTAGTATTAATCGTCAATAGGATGTACTACACCAGATTTATCTTCCTCAAGTTCACCATAAAATCCATAACGTAGATGTCACTCTTATTTATAGAGTCCTTGTATTCTTTTCTATTAATTAGAAAACCATGTTCCCATAACTTTAGAATCTTGAAATTTTTTGAGATATGGTTTATCTTCAGTGTTTTCACTTCCATGAGTCCAAGGTACTCTATTGCGTTCTTCTTATTAAGGCTTCTTGATTGATATGGTAGCTTGTGGGTATAGAAAATGGCTTCCCCTTCATACGAGACTCCAATAATACTTGCAGCCTTATTGAAGGAAAGAGAATAAGTTTTTCCATAACTCTTGAATGAAAAATTATCACTTACTCATTCATTATAAAATCTTACAGTCTCGTAAAACTCAACAAGAAATTCCAGATAAACCAAATCTTGTCCTTTTAGTTTGGCTACACAAAATCTTTCCTATCTATTTAGCTTAATATTTTGCATAATGATAGAATTATACTTTGCAAATAACTTCATATCTACTAACATTTCTCTTAAAATTTTCTATTATGATATTTATTTAACTAAGGACATTTAATTCTGAGGATTGGATTCCCAAGACATCCGTAATCTAAGAAAACTCAAAAATGTGAAACAACCCTTTTGAGAAGAGGTAGAGATTCAGGGATAAAAACCTTGAAAACCATTGTGGGAAAAAAATAATGGTCCTTTATATAGGTGTTGAAGCGACAGTTCATATTTTTGAATTGATCCAATGTTTGAAACAAGCACGATCTAATCTAGCCGTTGATATGAAATCCGAAGAAGGATTTGGTTGGTTCTGATCTTTTGAAGTTTATAATGGTAAAAATTTGGATTTAAGGAAAGTGAATCCCAAAAATTTTATTAAAACAAGATAAAAAAACCAATAAGAAAAAAAATAAATTAAGAAAACCGAAGTAAGGAAACATAACTTCAATATTTCTATGAAACTATCATTAAAGAAAAATATTCTTCTTGAAAAATTTTAGATTTCGTAAATTTTTATTAAGTAAAATTTTTAGATGCTGAAAATTTGATTTTGGAATTGTGGTGTACAAATTTATAGAAATTGATTACGAAAAAAATTTGTTAAGAAAGAATTTATGAAGAAAAATTTGGGGAAAAAAATTTGGTGAAGAAAAATTTGATTACGAAGAATTTGATTAAGAAAGCAAATGTACTCCCCCTATGAAAATGAGTTTCTTAATGTAAGAAGATAGGTTTCAACAAAAAGTTAATATGGAATATTACCTTTTATTTATCATTCCAAAATTTTGTTTAATGTATTAAAATCTATCATAGGGTAAATATTTTGTGAAAATATCAGCAAGTTGATCTTTCGTTCCGATAAATTGAAGAATGATATCTCCTTTCATTGTGTGATCCCTAAGAAAGTGATGTTAATATCTATGTGTTTTTCATGGTAGGGATGTGTTGGGTTTTTGCTTAGGGAAATGGAACTAGTGTGATTAGAAAGCATTTGTGTTTTGGTAAAACTCATGCCATAGTCTATGAGTGTGTGTTGAATCCAAAACATTTGATCATAACAACTTCCAACAGCTACATATTCAATTTTAGTAGTGGAAAGTACTACTGAGTGTTTCTTTTTTTTCTTAACCAAGAAACTAATGAATATCCTAAGAAATGAAAAGTTCCAGATGTACTTTTTATATCCATTATACATCCACCAAAACCAGCATCCAAAAAACTTTTTAAAACAAAATCATTTCCAAAAGTATAGAAAAGTCCTAAATCCATGGTTCCCTTTAAATAGTGAAAAATTATTTTCACTTCTTTTAAATGAGATTCTTTTATATTAGATTGATATCTTGTATATAAGCATACTGAAAACATTAAGTCTGGATGAATAGATGTCAAGTATAGTAAACTTCTGATGTACCTTTAAATGATGTTTGATCTACTGGTTTCCCAACTTCATCAAGATCAAGGTAATTTGAGGTATTGATTGGAGTGCTTATAATTTTAGTGATTTCATATCCATAATTTTTATGAAGATATTTAATATACTTATGTTGTGATATATAAGTTCCTTTTGGTTTTTGGGAAATTTGAAAACCTAGGAAATATGTTAACTCACCCATCATACTCGTTTCAATTTAAGATTTCATTAGATTTGAAAATGGATCAGTTAAAGATTACTGAGTTAAACCAAATATAATGTCATCAACATAAATTTGAATAATCAAATTTTTTTTCTTATCTTTATTTATAAAAAGATTTGGATCAACAGTTCCCTTAACATTATTTTTTTGTAACAAAAATCATGTATGTCTATCATACCAGGCTCTAGATTCTTCTTTAAGTCCATATAAATCTTTGGTATGTTTTAAAACATGTTTAGGATGTTTTGTGTCTTCAAAACTTTGAGGTTTTTCAATATAAAATTCCTCTTGAAGATATCAATTAAGGAAAGAACACTTCACATCCATTTGAAAAAGTTTTAAATTGAAGAATGTTGCAAAGGTAGGTAAAATGCAAATAGATTCAAGTCCAGCTACAAGAGAATAGGTTTATTCATAGTCTATTCCCTCTTGTTGATTATAGCCTTTAGCAACTAATCTAGATTTATTTCTTACTATGATTTAATTTTCATCACACTTATTTCTGAAGATGTAGGTTGGGGTTTTTTAAAAACAAAAGGATCAGTTTCATTGAATTTAACATGCACTATTTCTTCAACCATACAATTATTTTTATTAAAAAATTAATAATACTTAGAAGTAGTGGAGTATCCTAGGAAAATCCCTTCATCATATTTGGGTACAAATTTATGTAAGTTATATTTACTATTTAGGATGAATACTTTACGACAAAATACTTTGAAGTAAGAAAGTCTAGGTTTTCTACCAGTCCACAATTCATAATGTGTTTTTTAAGAAATTTTTTGATTAAAACTTGATTTATAGTATAACAAGAAATACTAAAAAATTCTGCCCAAAAATTTTTAGCAATAAAATATTCACTCAATAGGGTTCTAATTATCTCTTGAAGAATTATGTTTCTTCTTTCAACAACACCATTTTTTTCAGGAGTTCTTGAAGATGAGAAGTTATGAGTAATGCCTTTCTTACTACAAAAAGTTTCAAAATATGAATTTTTAAATTCCCCTCCATGATCACAATGAATAGTTATCAATGGAAGATTTTTTTTCATTTTAAATTGGGATTTATAAGTTTTAAAATAAGAAAAATCTTTAGATTTGTTTTCTAGAAAATATACCCATGTAAATATAGTTTAATCATAAACTGAGACAAAATACATAATATTTTCCTCTAATTATTCCAGTTTGTGTTGGTCTAAAAAGATCCATATATACTAATTGTAATTCATCAGAATTTGAGACTGCCCCAATTGATTTAAAACTTTATTTATGTTGCTTTCCATATTTATAAGGATCAAAAACATTTTAAGAATAAAATATAAGCTACATTAGATCCTTAATAAGTATTTTCTTTGAGAGTTTGAATTAGTTCATAAGATTATAGTGTCCTAACCTTCAATTCCATAACCAAAATTGATCTTCAATTGCACTAAGGAAAGGTAGATCTTGGTTCCTAAGGTCTTATAAGTTTAGTGTGTATACATTCTCTTTCCTATGAGAAGAAAGAATAAACCCTTCCTTGGAATTGTGTACTAAGAATTTATCATTCTTAAAATTCTTTTGGTAACCTTCATCACATAACTGGATTATTATAATGAGTTTGTGTTTAAGACCCTTAACAAATAAAACATTTGAAATTAATTTTTTTCCAAGAAAAAAAATGTTACCTATACCAACAATTTCTCCCTGAGCATTATCTCTGAAATTTACTTTTCCTCCTTTTGTCTTGATAATATTTTCAAAGAAGTTTTTATTACAAGTCATATGCTGGGAACATCTACTATATATGAAACATATATTTGTGTTGGTAGTTTCTTTATTTTTCTGAATATAAAAGAGTTATCCTTTCGTAATCCAAACTTTCTTGGATCCAAAAATTTCAGAAAGTAAAATTTTTGGAATCCACATTTTCTTAGAAAAATAATGTTTATAAAATCTTAAATATTGAGTTTTGTTTAAAGAACCATTTTTCTCCCAATTTCCAACACACTCACATTTAGTATAAATTGGAGCACATTGGGGAACAAAATAGTTATTACTAAAAATTGGTTTAGAACGAGTATAACCAAATCCAGAATGATTATGTAAAAGATGAATTTGGGAATACATTTTTTCAATGTTTTCCTTACCATAAGTAAAGTTTGAAAAGAATTTTCGTAAGGAAAATATTTCTGACTTTAGTATAATAACATTGTTTTTATCCTCAAAGCTATTAGTTTTAGAACTAGAGTTATTCTCTAAAATATTTTTCATAGAAATTACATTTTCAGGATCCTTATAAAGTTTATCATTCTCATAATTAACTTCATTAATGTTTTTAGAAATACATTCAAAGTAAAAAGTTTTTTGATCAAGATATTTAGAAATATCTTATACTTATTTGGTTAAAATAGAAATTCTAGAATTTTCCTTCTCATGTTTTTTCTTGAGTTTAGAATTTTTATTTTCAAGAAGTTTGGAAAACCTAGACACTTCATCATATGAAGGTAAAATGTTATATTTATCAGAAGAAGTTTCCTCATTTTAAGACTTATAATTTTCATTATTAGTATAATTTTCGTTCAATGATATAATGGTGATAGATTCAACACTGTGTACCTTGGCCAATAGAAAATGATTTTCAATGGGTAGTTTGGCTAGTAAACTAAGATTCATATGACTAGAAGATTCATACTCTGAGGATTCATCAGATGAGTCAGCACCACTGGAACTGCATGTATCATTTTCCTTCAAGAGTTTATTAGCCTTATACTTGAAATACTTCTTTCTGTTTCTCTCAAAATACATTTCTTTTCTATCATTTCTTTTAAGTATAGGACAATATGGACTGATGTGTCTAGCTCTTTTGCACTCATAGCAAGTGACATCTGAGTCTTTTGTGTGTTTCATTTCTTTTTTTATTTATATCTATACTGAAATTCTTTCTGTCCTATTATCTTTTTCATCCTTTGATTAATTTTAGATAATTTATTTTCAGACTGTTCACTTTCACCAGACTCAAATAGAACAATGAATTTCTTAGACTTGGATCCTGTAACCCTTTTCAGAGTCTTGGATTTAGTAGTAGTAAAGGATACACTTCCATTCCCAGTTTTCTTCTTATTCATATCAAAATATCTTTTCATTCTTGTCTCATGTTGAAGAAGAGTTCCAAAAAGTTCATCAAGGGTAATATTGGAAAGTTTCCTATTTTTATCAATATCTATCCTTTTTGATTCCCCCTCATTTGGAATGATATCAATTATTTTTTCTACAAGTGCTTCATCATCAAGATCTTTCTCTCCCATTGATTGAAGACTGTTTACAATGGTCATAAATCTTTTTTACACTTTGAAAACTGGTTCTTCATAGGGAAAAACGAATCCATGATATTCAGATATCAACATAGCTCTTCTAGTTTCTATCACTTTGTAAGCACCAAAATGTGTAACCTTAAGTTTCTTCCAGATCTAGTTGCTAACTTCACAAAAAGATATTTGACTATATATGTTTCTGGTCATAGAAAACATCAAATAATTTCCTACCTTGTAGTTTAGTTTATATTCTGATTTTTCTTGGTTGTTGAAAGTTTTGAAATTATTGTCTAGAATTTTTTAATCACCAGTAAGCATAAATTTTTTTCTATTATAGTGTTAATAACAAAAGTCTTCATTCTATATCTCTTGTACTCATAACCATGACCATAAAAAATAGGTAGTCTGGTTGGATTTAAATTTTCAATATAACCAACATTCATTCCTTCCATTCTATAAGATAATATCTTTCAACAAAACTTATAAGTACTAAAAGTTTATAAACAAAGATAAAAAACCTTAAGAAAAACTTGAATAAGAAAAGTTCAGCAAGAAAATAAAACTTGAGAAAGAAAACTTATATGTGAATATAAGTATTTCAGAGACCTCTTCTGATACCAATTGAGGATCAGAAAAGTAAATCTATATGCTCAATTACAAGAGGGGGTGAAAATTGTAAGTTTAAAAACATTCGTTTTTAACCTTATGGAAAACTATGTTAAAAAAAGTTAAATAAGGTGAATTCACAATCCCTAAAATAGTTTTATGAGACAAACTTTCTTATGTTCTGGAAATATGGTTCCAGAAATAAAACTTAAAAAAAGTTTACTTAGGAAAACATTCTACCTTAATGCCTATATAATCTTACTTATCAGAGTAAATAAAAGTATAAGAAAGTATAAAAAGGTTATAATTTCTTCCTTTATCAAAATACAAAGAAAATAAAACTTGAAAAAAAAACAAGCAATAATTAGAAAATATTTTAACACAAAGTGTAGGGTATCCAATAACCTTGGATAAAGGTCCCTTGATTTATACTTTCAAGAAACTATGTCTTACCCACACCAGGGTAATCCCTCGATAGGAATATAAAAATTTGTCTTGCTATCCCTACAAGCCCTTGACCTTTAGGGTTGTTGAAACCTCTGTCTTCCTATCCCTAGAATTCCTTGAACTTTTTAGTAGTCGAAACCTTTGTCTTCCTATCCCTAGAATCCCTTGATTGTACTCAACAACAATCAGAGTCGCACAAAGACAGCTGAAAAAGGTGTTCGGAATGCACAAATCATGAGAGTCTCTTTCTCTAGAAATCTCTTCATAGCATGTAATCTCTATATTTATGAAATGGTTTTGAGCTCATTAAAATGAGATCCTCTTTATAGGCATAACTCCAACGGTTAGCTCCCTCCTTCAACAATCATATTTTTCCTTGAATCTCGGAGGGACTTGTACATGTGTCACTCAACCAACGGTTAGTTAGAAACATATTTCCTGAAATCGTTTCATATAAATAACATATTTAAGGAAAATAGATTGGCTTAACCAAATATAAATATCTGGAGTCTAATAAAAAATTTCGAAGTCTTATCATATAAACCATCGGTTTCTATAGAACATGGATATTCAGATTCTATTTTTCAATGAGTTTGGAATATAAATTCTATAGATTTCGGAGTCTAAATTCCAATGAATTTGGAGCCTTAATTATAAGGAATTCAGAGTCTAAATTCAAAGGAATTCAGAGTCTGAATTCTGAAGAATTTAGAGTCTGAATTCTAGGGAATTCGAAGTCTGAATTTCAAATAATTCAGAATCCAAATTTCAGAGAATTCAGAATTTGAATTTTAGAAAATTCAGAGTCTAAATTTCAGAAAATTCAGAGTACGAATTTCAAAGAATTCAGAGTCTGAATTTTAGAGAATTCAAAGTCTGGATTTCATAGAATTCAAAGTCTGAATTTGAAATAATTCGGAGTCTGAATTTCAGAGAATTCAGAATATGAATTTCAGAGAATTGAAAGTCTGAATTTTAGAGAATTAAAGATCTGTATTTCATAGAATTTGGAATTTAAAAACAAAAGACTCTATATCCAAGGAACTATAATATTTTAATGTTTTTAGATATGAATCCAAATTTTTGACTTAGTAATAAAAAGAGTTTGATTTTGAGCGATTGTAAAATGAGATAATGAAAATAATGGTAAGGATAAAAATTCCCTTAGATAAGGGAAACTCTCCTTTAGAAAATCGTTCTTAGGAAAAGGTAATTTTCTTTAAGATAATGTGTTTGTGATTTTCAAAATAGATAGGAATGGAAAAGTCATAAGGAAACCTTATTGACTCAACACTAAGAGTAATTGTTACACTAAAATGTTATAGCAGATCCCTGCTATGATGAGAACCCAAAAGTGCTATGAAACTATTATTGAATATTTTTTCTATATTTGGATGATATCATTTTAGGGACACAAATGATACAGGCTATCAGGGGTGGAGACTCATAGGACTTTGAGGCACCTTCTGATGGTTTATGCCCTTGGTAATGTCTAGGATGGTATTATGAGAACAAGATCCACTAGGAGAAAATCCTCATTTCTCTATGGCATTAGATGTTCCTATCTACAGATGTGTGTATTGGTCCTTAGACATTAATATTATTATTAATGGATATTAAGAGTCATTCAGTAAGATGTATTGACAAAAACCATGAAGATAGATGTTTGTAGAGTGGTAGGATACATTAGGTGTGTCATAAGTAATATTGAATTAATTAATAATGAGAGAAATGATTTTTCTATTCTATTCACTAATAATAATTAATATCTCAGGCCCTTTAATATCTCAAGAAAGTTTTATTTTTGGAAAGTCAAAGAAAGAGATATTGAGCATATAGGTTGATGGTACTGGCGTGTAACATACTCGAGTAGAGATATTGTTATAAAGGGATTATATTACACGACATTCATTTTTATGAGGTGACATGTTGCTGTGGAATTAACTTATTTCTCTATGGGTTCCTTTGGGTGTTTCTAGATGCTAACCTTGGAATTTAGGAAGGTTATCCAAATTCCATTGAGAAAGGGACATAGAGGGTCACATACTAAGTGTATCCATTATCTCGGTTAAATAATTTATTATTTAACAAGTTGAATAAATATTTTTCCCGGTCATGGTTTTATGATTATTCATGTATAACTGATCACATTTATTATGTCACTATTTGTTCGAGATAATATATTGTGATCGGAATAAATAATAAATATTGAGAAGGATTAGTGTACCGAGTTTAAGGGTCCAATGAGAAATAATAATATTGAATATTATTTGATTAAATGATATTTAATTATAACATGTAGTTTAAGCACATGTTATTAAATAATAATATTTCTATTATTATTTGACATTGTGGTTTCTCTATGATTAAAAAAATAATTGAGGCACTTGTGTTAATTATTTACCATCACCCTAGTGAATTAAATACCCGGTTATATTATTCTCTTATTAGCAAAGCACTAGCTAAGAACTAGCTAAGGAACCCCAAGGGTGTTGTGCATAATGAATTAAAGAAAAGCTCTCAAGCCTAAAGAGTTCATCCCACTCCCTGAATTCTCTTAAGAACGAGAGAGATCCTCCTCCACTAGATCAAGGAGAACTCTTTAGAAGCAGTTCTTAGGGTGATAAAAGGCGGAAAGAGGAAATGAAAGGATATTCCATGCTAGCACATAGATACTCCTTCAGTGGAATATGAAGATACATGGAACACATGTGGATCACTACTAGAGGAGATCCAACCATGATCTCTTCAACAGAATTATGGTAAAACTGAAGATCTGTGGTTGAGCACATCAATGAAGAAAGAATAACCTTGAAGGTAATTATTATTTAATTAAGTTAATTATAAACAAAATATGCTGATCTTATCTCTTGGTTTTGGTTTTCTATTTTCTTTTCCTATTTTCTTTGATTCAATTTCATGGATCATGGATTTCATTGTCGCATAGATCCTAGATTGTACATTGAATATAGAAAAATTAAAATTGGGCATCGTCCCTCCTGTGCTTTCGCTGCGCCCGGAACCTACAAGTGGTATCAGAGTGAGAATATTGTTGTTTATAATTTTTTAAATAATTCATTGATGATTTAAGATTTAATAATTTAGTTTTCCAATTCATGTTTAATCATTCTTTTTAATCTGAATTACATGATTTCTTCTTCCTCTATCATTTATCACATATCTAACAGAAACTATTAATTTTTTTATTAAAATTAAATCAGGGAACTCATTTAGAGGTGCCAAGGGTTATGTATAGGTTACACAAAAGTACACACTGTATAGTCAGATCTACACACCATTTAGTTGTGTTAAGTGCATCAGGAGAAGTTCTGCAATTACTCATGTTGTGTGCATTTATGACATGCAATGTAGTTAATTCTTACACTGTTTGTTGACCAGGACAGAATGGTGTACATTCAACTAGACTACACACTATGTAGCCAACTGGACATGGCGTGTAGTCCCTTTCGGGTTAAGACCGGGCCATGTATTCCATACATGGCCTACCCGACTGATGACCATGTAACAAGAAGTCAACATGACATGTTCCCACTCCACACTCCATGTACTCCAAGACATAAAAAGTAATCCTCACATGCCGAGTCCCTAGGCGTGTACTTCATATACACAGTGAAGAATGTACATACTGTGTATATTGGATCTACACGTCGTGTACTTTTACCAGTTATGAAGATTTAAAGTTTATTATATTATTTAACCATTGAGACATGTACTTGCATGTGGGCATAAATATGGGACACTCCATCTGATAAGCTTTAATATATATATATATATATATATATATATATGTTTTATTAACATCTATATAATAATCATTATCTTTACATCTTGTATGATTTGTATTATAGTTTTTAATCAATGTGCATTCTAAATGTCACAAAGAATAATGTGTATATAAGTATAATACAAGTTGGGTATTTTTTGGATGGGAATTCACCAGGTTACCTCCAAGGTACATGTTATGTACACTGTTAATTTTAAATTAATTTATCACTTTTCTTAAAATTATAATGGATGAGAATGTCAAGTAAATTCATAAAAAAAATTAAGATAAAAAGGTTTGATTAATTGAAGATAATAATTAATTGATTCGAGCATGATTTATCTTAAATAATAATTATTAAATAATTGAATGCAAGTTTTATTAAATACATAATTTGTTGCATGCATGTGGATGATCATGAGATAGAATATACCTTTGTATGTGATTGGTTTTATTTTAATTTATTATTAAATTAAATTGTTGGCATGTGTGCCTTTTCTCATCATTAATATCTAGGGTCTATGTTCCCATGGTTTATTTTATTTAAATCCTCCTTTACCCCTCAATTACGTGTGAGTAAAAGTATAAATAATGGATGAAGCTCCCAAGTTAGTGCAGGCAATTCAATTTAGGATCTGAGGCAAAACCGATCCAAAGAGATACAAAGGTGGACATGTGTAAATCTATAAAAAAAATCTTAAATAGTTAAAGGTGTTTGTTTCCTAGGTTAGTAGTTAGTTTATCAACTACTAGATAAACTAAACATTAGAACAAGATCATGATCATACCCTTTCTTTTAATTCTATCAGTTTCATGGTTATTTCATTATGGATTTTTTGTTGCGATCACATAATTAATGAATTAACAATAATGAAAATATGTAACTAAAATATACTGTATTATGGGTAAATATTATCTAAACACATTTTTAATTACTTAAGTAATCCCACTTAATATTAATAAGCATGTGAAAAGATAATAATATTCAATTTACACATAAAGGATAAAATCACTCAATAAAATATTAAGTTGGTATAAACTTCCATTAAATCGGTTAGAATAAAACCATGGTTCAAAGTGCTTGACCATCCAAAGTTGGGGTGCTTCCAATTATCGAGAAATTCTAATTTGAGGTTTTGGGTTGACTTAAATTGGTTGAAATCAAAGGTTGACTGCTAAAGTAGGACTTGGTGTAACTGAGAGGAAAGGGTTGATGAAATCTAAATTAATGATTTTAGGATTCGGGAGTCCACTCAATGGATCAAGGAACTATAAGTTAATGTAGTTGTAATTTGGAATGCCTACCTAAAACCATTTGAGTTACTTAAAAATCTAGCATTGGGGTAATGGGAATGGAATATGGATCCTTGCCACTAGAATATCCAAGAAATAAGATATTCTAAATCCAGTGGTGAGGGCTACTCGGTTTTGATAAAATAGTGGGAGACTAACAAATATAATATTTATTTATTTGTCTAAATTTTATCAGATAATGTACTAAAATTACTATCATCTTATTTGTATAAAAATCATAAAACATAACATTAAACATATCATTAGGATCCATACCTGATAAGGAAAAACTTCGCACCGGCACTAATTTCTAGGAGTGGAAAAGGTGCCTACATGTTATCTTTCTCCATGAAAGGAAAATTTATGTACAGGAAGATCCTATACCATTTGTTCCTGGAAAGGGGGAGAGTGATGAAGATCTATATTTGTATGAGAAACATCTAAATGATACTGTAGATGTTCAGTGCTTCATGAAATCATCCATGTCTAATGAGATCTTGAAGAAACATGAGGAAATGGATGCTTATAGCATGATGTCTCACATTTGGGATCTCTATCAAGTGAAAGTGGGATAAGATAGGTATGATATATCTAATTTTTTGATCATGACTAATCTTGGAGAGTCTACACCAGCTAAGCCTCATGTATTCAATCTTATCAGCTACATTGAGCATCTAGACATCTTAGGGATTAAATTCACGGATGTGTTGCGTACACATATCATACTTTTATCACCACCCAAGACCTTCTCCATTTTTATTGTGAATTATAATATGATCAATAATGAGAAGATTCTATCAGAATATCTGAGCTTGATTCACTAAGTGGATAAGTATATGGGGTGTGACTAACCCACAGTCCTTATGGTGAATAAGAAGATGAAGGACAAGGAAAAGGGGCCTAAGACTTATAAATAGTCTAAATCCCCCAAGCACCATCTGACCAAGAATAATAAGATCCAAAGGTAGGGAAAGGAAAAAAAGGAAGTATGTTTTTCAAGTGGCAAGTCAAGCCACTAGAAGAAGAACTGCTCCCAGAGGAAAGGATAATTCCAAGAGTCATTCATTATAAATTTTAATCTTTCAATTTCTACATATATGGTATTATTTACATCTTTTGGTTCTCAATTTTGTATCAAAATGCAGAAACCAAGTATATTTCAGAAAATTTTTAGAGGAGAGGTGGATCTGCGAGCTTCCAGTGGTGCGAGGTTGGATTCTCTTTATATTGGTGACTACAACCTTTCATTTCCCAAAAGAATTATTTTAGTTTTACATGATTTTTATTATGTACCTATTGTCACCAAAAACATAATTTCTGTATGAATTTTAGATACATATGGGTTTATTTTCATGTTTGAAAATAAAAGTTGTTTCTTTTAGAAGGACAACATATGTTATAGTATGGAAAATTTAAATAATGGTCTCTATTTATTACATTATGAAAACCAAGTGTTGGAAATCAATAACAAATAATCTTCACACAACTTATATAACACCCTGTTGTGGCATCACATATTGGTCATGTAAATGAGAAGGGTTTGAAAAAGCTCTGTCAAGATGGATATTTAGACTCTTCTAATATAAAACAACTTGATATATGTCATTCTTTTTTACAAGGAAAAATGACCAAACCACCATTTGGTTGACAAGGTGAAAGATCCAGAGAGCTTCTAGGGTTGGTACACATTGATGATTATGGACCATTTTCTGTAGAGGCTAGAGGTGAATATTCTTACTTCCTAACTTTTACTGATGACTTGAGTAGATATGGATATATGTACTTGATGATGTATAAGTTAGTTTCATTTGATAAATTCAAATAATTCAAGAATGAAGTAGAGAATCAGGTTGGTAAGAAGATAAAGAAGCTTCAATCGAATCAAGGAGGAGAACATCTTAACCAAGAATTCATCGACTTTATATGAGATTTTGGGATTCTATCTCAACTCACTCCACACCATAGTGGAATGGTGATCATGAAAGGAGAAACCGTGCCTTGTTGGACATGGTAAGGTCGATGATGATTTATGCAGAACTTCCATTATCCTTTTGGGGATATGCATTACAAAATGAATCATATACATTAAACTAAGTACCAAATAAAATAGAAAATTGAATTACCTTTGATCTATGGAGTGGAAAGAAACCCATTTTATTTCATACACATGCATGGGGATGTGTGGTATTTATTATGAAATAAGATAGAACCACAAGGCATGTAGTATATCTTTATAGTGTATCCCAAGGAAACAAAGGGATAGTAATTATAAAACCCTTTAGACAAGAAGGTAACTATTTCCTGACAATCCATATTTCTTGAGAGGAAGAAATATCCTAAAAAAGGATAGTGGGACCAAGATTGACTAGGATGAAGTTGATGCTCAAGATACACATGGGTTGGTACAAGAACAAGTTCCATAGGTCCCCATGAAAAAAGTAGTTCCCGAAACACCAGTACTGTGTAGGAGTGTCTGGGAAGTAAGAGAACTAGAGAGATATGGTTTTCTAGTCACCGAGGAAGGTGAATCATTAATATTGGACAATGATGAACCTAACTCCTATAAGGAAGTAGTGGAGAGCTCAAAGGCTGTAAGTTGGCTAGAAGATATAAATTCTGATATGGATTCCAAGTATCAGAACCAATTTTGGGTTTAGCTCAATAAACCAATTGATGTACATATTGTTGTTTAAAAATGGGTAATCAAGAGGAAACTAGACATGAAAGGTAAAGTAAGTACCTATAAAGAAATTATAGTGGCTAATGGGTTTAAACAATATCAAGGAATTAACTACAATGAAACATTTTCACCAGTTTCCATGTTTAAATCCACCAGAATCATATTTTCCATAACATCTTACCATGACTATGAGATTTGGAAAATGGATGTCAAAACTGCATTCCATAAAGGTAACCTTTAGTAAGTTGTCTCTATGACCCAACCAAAAGGGTTTGTGACACCAGGTGATTCCAAATGTATTTTCAAGTTATAGAGATCCATTTTTGGATTGAAGAAAGCATCTAGGTCATAGAACATTCTATTTGATGAATCCATAAAAAACTTTGGTTTCCTTAAAAATGAATGTGAGCCATGTGTTTACAAAAGGTTTAGTGGGAATGCAGTCATTATCCTAGTAGTATATTCTGACAAAATATTACTTATTGAAAATGACATACCAGTCTTACAATTTTTTAAGGACTAGTTGAACTAGTTCTTCTCTATGAAGGACTTAGGTAAAGTAATCTACATTATAGGGTTTAAGATCATCCATGATAGATCCAAGAGGCTTCTTGGACTAAGAAAAATCCCATATATTAAGCATATACTAAAGTGATTTAGTATGGAACAATTCAAGAGGGGATTGGTTCAAGTGTTACATTGTTCATATATTTCTAAGAAAATGTGTCCCTAGACACAATAAGAGAATGATATAATGATTAATATTACATACGCTTCATTGATAGGATCAATCATGTATGCCATGTTATGTACTAGACTTTATGTTGCTTATGTATTGAACATGGTAGGAAGATATCAAGTAGATCTAGGAGAACAAAATTGGACTGATGTTAATACTATCCTTATGTATCTAAGAAGAAATATGGTTATGTTCTTAGTATATGGAGTAGATGAAGAGCTTGTTATCCAAGGGTGTGTGGATGCTGGTTTTCAGAAAGATCAGAATGATCTAATATTGGAATTAGGATATGTTTTCTGTCTCAACAGAGGAGCTGTGAGCTAGAAGAGTTCAAAACAGCCAGTTGTAGTTGATTCTATAGTGGAGTTAAATTACACATAAACTTCTAATGCATCCAAGGAAGACGTCTAGATTTGAAAATTTTCCAAGGAGCTTGATTTCGTACCTAGCAGTAAAGACCCTGTCACATTGTATTGTGATACTAATACTGCGTTGTCTCTTGGAAAAGAGACAAAGTCAAATCAATGGAAAAAAGAACATACGATAGAAGTATCACCTCTTGATGTATTTTTATCAAAGGGGTGAGGTTGCAGTGATCAGAGTATCCATGTAAGTGAATAGGGTAGATCCCTTGACTAAAGTCTTATCTTAGCAGAAGCATGAGTATTATGTGAGAGCTAGAAGAATATAGGTTTTTAGAAGTTGGATATAGTGAAAGTGGTAGTCTATTGGAGTTGGTTCCCTAGAAATAACATCTTTTTTTCTTTTTGATAAATTATATTAATGATTTTGAATATTAATAAATTCCTTATCACATCTTTATTTTTCTTCTGCATAACATTGTATGTGATAATTTTCTAAGAGTAACTGTCATACTAAAAGTTCATAGAGGATCCATGCAATGATGAGAACTAGTAAGTGCTATGAAAATATTCTTGAATATATGTTCTATAGATGGATTATATCATTTGAGGGACACAAAAGATACATGCTATTTGGGGTGGAGACTCATCAGACTTTTCGGCACCTTCTCATGGCGTACACCCTTGGTAATGTCCAGGAGGATATTATGAGAACAAGACCCGCCAGTAGGAAGTCCAAATTTTTATGTGTCATTGGATTTTCATATCCATGAACGTGTGAATTTTTCCTTAGACATTAATATTATTATTAATGTATTTTATGAGTCATGTTCTTAGATGTAGTTATGAAAATTGTGATGATAGATGTTCATGGTGAGGTAGGATACGTTGGGTTCGTCACGAGTAATATTGAATTAATGAATAATGGGAGAATAGATTTATCCCTTATGTTCACTAAAAAAAGTTAATATCCTATGACCTTTTATGGAATTGATATATCCTAAATAAATCCATTTCCATGGTGTTTTATAGTAAAGTTCTATTTTTGTAAAGTTAAAGAAAGTGATATCGAGTATATAGGTTGATGGCAATGGCATGCAACCTGATTGATTAAATATATTGTGATAAAGGGATTATATTACATGGTAAACATTTTTATGAGGTGACATAACATTATAGAATTAACTTATTTTTCTATGGTTTTCTTAATGTGTTACTAATTTTATCCTTAGACATTAGGAAAGTTTGCCTAATTCCATTAAAAAAGGGGCCTAGTGGGTCACACACTTAGTGTATCTAGTATCCTAGTTAAATAATTTATTATTTAACAAGTTGAATAAATATTATTCCCAGTGCTGATTTAATAATTATTCATGTATGTATGATCTCATTTATTCTATCACTAATTATTTGAGAGAATATATTGTGAGAGTAATGATTAATAAATATTTAGGAGGATTGGAAAACAGAGTTCAACGGCCCAATGAGAAATAATAATATTGAATATTATATAATTAAATAATTTTTAATTATAACATGAAGGTTAAGAACATGTCAGGATATAATAATATTACTGTTATTATCTGACATGGGGGTTTCTCTAGGATTAATAAAATAATTACGACACTTGTGAAAATTATTTATTGTTACCCTAGTGAATTAAATACCTGGTTATATTATTCTCTTATTAACCAAATTCTAGCCAAGGGATTCCAAGGGTGTTGTTCACAAAAAAATGGAGAAAAGCTCTAAAACCTAGAGAGTTCATCCCTCTCCAAGAACGTTCTCAAGAATTACAGAGATCCTCCTCCACCGGATCAAGGAGAACACTTTGGAAGCAGTTATCAAGGCGATCGAAGGAAGACATCACAAGCACAAAGATCTTCCGTGTTAGCAGTTGAAGACTCTAACAACGATGTTCAGAGATATTTGGAACACATGTGGATCATCGCTAGAGGATACCTACCATTGATCTCTACAACACAACGATAGTACACCTATAGATCTATGAAAAAATGAATCAACGAAGAAAGAATCACCTTGGATGTAATTATTATTTAATTTAATTAATTATAAAAAATATGTTGATCCTCTCTCTTTGTTCCGAGTTTCTATTTGTTTACCCTATTTTGTATGATTAAATTTCATTGAACATGGCATTCATCATCGCATAGATCCCAAATTTTTCATCAAATATGGAAAAAATTAAAGTTGGGAACCATCCCTCCCATGCTTCCGCTACACCTGGAACCTAAAAATACCCAGTAGGACACCTCAAAATCACTAAGCATATAACATCGACATTAATAGTCATCTCATCATAGGTATATGTAAAAAACACATATAACAATAATATATATATATAATCAATATAGACACATTGTCTGAAAGTAATGTACCAACCATAATTCCAACCTAAGATTCATTCTTGAAGGTTCCACATAGTACTTGTTTGGTAGAATACACTCCATGAGTCAAATTGTATGAGTGGAATTCATTAGAGATGTCATCCTCATTAGTTCTGAATATAAGAAGTATACACCAAAATCCTAAATTTAATTATACACATATGGGGATCACACCCATGGCCATTGGGTGTACTAACAACCCAATCCAGATTAACCCACTAAGTCGGGGATTGATGACCATATAGTGTTGGTAATGAAAATTCCAAGAACCCCACTTAGGGAAAATATGATGATAAAGGATATCACTTTGGGCCTCATGAAGGGATTACACAACTCTCTCCAAGAATAAAGTTCCCCAGAGGAGATCACCATCCAATGATATAGAAGTGATTCCATAACTGGCCTTAGGGAAAGCATCAAGGGAATACACCCTCATGAAACTTGTCCAATATGAAGAGGAAAAGGGATCAAAGCCTTATTTGAAGGAGTACATAGCATGTAATGGTAGTACATGACATGTCCCTTCGGTATTTGGTCCTACCCATATATCACAACATACACCCATGTTCGTGTCTGTGTCTAAGTACATAGCATGTCCGATCTAGTGTAATCCTGACTGTTTCCAAGTACACAACTCTTCACCATACACCTGTCTTAATCGTGTCTGTGTGTAGGTACATAGTGTGTACGAGCCTATATACTCTTAAATGTGTCCATGTAATCTCTAAGGTACATTCCAAGCCACTGGTTTAGTGTCACATGTCATGGAACAACTATCATACAACATGTGATACTTATCTCCTCCACGGAAACCCTTGCGCCACATCCAGGGCCCCACACAACGTGTATTTCTAGATTACATGCCACATATATTTGGATTTTTCAGAACCTGTGGAGCCATTTCATGCATCATCTCCCACTCCTCCAGTCTATAATATGACTATGAATCATGCCATAAAACATAGAACTGGTCCAGGTGAGTCTCATCATCAATGATCACCAGAATCAGACCACCAAAGCACACAAGAAAACCATCTTCCATGCATACCTGAATGGCCCAAAGGCCTTCATTTTTATTGATTTTTGATAACACCCCTTTCAAGGGATGAGGGGGAACCCTTACAAGGCCCGTAGGCTTAGATATGACATGGCCCGTAGGCTTAAGAGATTACATGACCTGAAGGTCTTAGGGAATTCAACCAGACTATCTACAAGGAACTACCCCTCCCCAACATCTGCATCGTGATAGTAGCTCTCCACATTCACATTCTTCCATGCATACCTGTCATTTCATGACAACCCACAAGAATAACTATGATCTAGTACTAATCCATCATTTCACCTCAATCATATCTTGATCCCATTGTCAATCTAAACCTAGATTTTCCATATCAAACTATTATTCCATGAAATGGGTGCACAATGATTGATTATCCGGTATTTGTCGAACCACTTATAAAAATGAATGTTAGTGATGAATGAATGAATAATGGTGAGAGAAAAACAAGAAAAATGTAAAATGGGAATGAGACACATATGTTTTTAGGTTGTATTTGATATATTTTCATTAGAATGATGAACAAAGATCAATTTAAAATAAAAAATTCTCCAAAATTCCCCGTAAATAAACCAGTACCCAAAAAATGATAGAACTATGAGTCAATCTATTAGTCGATTGATTTTTATTCATTTTAGTTTAATAAAAGGGGATAAATAAACAAAATAAAAATCTCCTAAATTAATATGGATTTATTTTTAATGAATAACGATCATGTACCATTGTCATTGGTGGGATCCTCGAATCTTGTTTCACACTGATTGACGATCCATGATCTGATGTTGTTTCCCTAAGAATGATCCTCCAATTCTCTACCCAATGGATCTAGGGTAATACAACTAACCCTGATATTTCCTGAGATCCATATATTTATATGAAAAAATAGGTCATGTAAAACTTAATTAACTAAATTATTTTCATCAATTATTTTTTTTAAACATTCACCCAAGACTACACAAAACTTGATAATTCGATGTTCTCCACAGTTATATCACTCCAAGGGTAAAAACTATTATCTGAACTCAATAGAGAACTCAAATTTTGGGTCTAAGCATCCATTTAAGAGTAATTACACTTTTTTCATGAAAATTATCTATATGTGATATTTAATATATTTAATATATTGCATAAATTAATTTTAGGCACACTGAGCCTTATAATATCATGCCATATTAATTCCTATATCCAAAAAATATTTCATATAATATTCAAAATAAATACATGGAAAATTTTTAATTTTTACATTCTTCCCCTACACAATGAGATGTGGGTACAGAAGACACATATGGGTCTCCCACTCCTTGGTACTCTCATGAATATTCCCATGATATAGACTTTCACTAAAGGAATATCTCAAACACATTAGATCCTCTCCTACCAATTCTCAAAATCAACCAGGTGCTCAAGAAAGGTAGCTCTATCCTCAATGTCCATCTCACCCAGCTGATAACATGTGCCTAGTCATGAACATACCTTCTTAGCTATGAAACATGGAAGACATTGTGTACCTATTCTAACTATGGTGGAAAAGATAAGTGGTATGCCACCTTTCTAATTCTATGATGTATTAGGAAGGGGACAATGAATCTTAGATATTGATTGCGGTCCTGAGAAAATCTCAGAAAACCACATTGATGTAATACCCTTAGGAACACATAGTCTCATTCATCAAACTCCAAAGGCCAACATTTTCATTCCATAGAGGATTTTTTATAGATTTGTGTAGTCCTCATCTAATATAGGATGACCTTCACCTTCTCTATAGTGGCCTACACCAACTCTGTCCCCATACGTGTTGACTCTCCTATGTCGGTCCAACATAGTGATGACCTTTAGGGTCACGTGTACAAGTTCTATAATATTTCCATATTAATTGTGGAATGAAATTTGTTGTTTTATATAAACTCCACCATTGGTGGGAGATCCTCCCAGATACATCCAAATTCGAACATGCAAGCCCGCAACATGTCCTTCAAGACCTGAATGGTCCTCTCAATTTACCGTTAGTCTAGGGGTGAAAAGCAGTGATCAGACCCAACTGAGTCCCAAATGCCTATTTCAATATCATCCATAAACTAGAAGTGAAGAGTGAATCATATTTATAAAAAATAATTGAGTGAACTCTATTGAGTTAGACTATCTCTTGCACATAGAGGAATCTCAGGCTCTCTACTTAACCCTTCTCTAAAATAGCTAGGAAGTGGACTGACTTGGTGAGTCGATCTATGATCTCCCAGATGAAATCATTTTCCCTAGGTTTATGTGGTATCCCCATATAAATTTACATGGATTTATCATCCCACATCCGCTCTTGAACCTCAAGGGGTTGAGATAAACCCTCCATAATCTGGTGCTTAGTCTTCACTTGTTGAAATGTAAGTTATGAAGAGATAAACTCCATAACTCCACTCTTCATCCCTAGCCACCAAAACTGATGTTGGAGGTCTTGGTATATCTTCAAAAACCTTTACATACCACCAAGGGAGATATATGTAACTCTCTAAAAACATAATCCCACAACATCACTCGTACCATCGTGCATTGTTTGAATAATGACATGCTCCATACCTTTAGAAAATCCATCAGGAACATGTCTAGTGGATATCTAAGTATGTAGGGACTTAAAGTTTGTATCCCAAAGTTTTGCCTCCCTGACTCACAGTAAAATAATAGGGGTAACAACCATTTATTAGAGGTAAGTTTCTTCACCCCCATTTTCAAAGGACAACTACAATGAGGCCAACTGCTCTGATGCCTTGACAAGAAATGGTAAACAAGATCTCTTATTTAGGGAATCTTCTTCCATGTTCCCCTTCCCAAAAGAATTGAAAATATTGAAGTCATATTCTTAGAGGAACTCTATTCATATCCTATGTCTCATTTTAAGATCGATCTTTAAGAATATATACTTGAGACTCTTACGGTCATAATTGATGATAAACTACTACCCCATCAGACAGTGCCATGAAATCTTTAGTATGAAGACTACCATGCTAACACAAGACAATGGGACATGTAGTTATTCTCATGTTGTCTCAAATGACATGAACAATAGGCAAACACCGCTTACCTCTATATAATAACACAACCAAGACAAATCCTCGATGAATCATAGGACATTATGTACTCAAAACCCTCATTTTTAAATCTCAAGATTGGAGCACTCATGAATATTTTCCTCAACTACTGGAAAGCCTATTGGAACCTCTCTAACTACATTAAAGGATATCCCTTTCAGGTAAAATCTATAAATAGATTTTATATCTAGGAGAAATTAGGTACAAATATATTATAGTAGCTTTCCATACCAAGTAATATCTTTACCTCCATCATGCTCTTGGGTGGATCCTAATCTAACACTACCTTGACCTTTTCTAGGTCCACTGGTACACCATCTTATGAGATAAAATTTCCCAGAAAGTGGACCTCCTAAATCCAGAATTAGAATTTCAAGAGCTTCCCATAAATTTGGTTCCTTTATACTATGTCTAGAACCATCATCATCTCACATGATACTCCTTGAATGCTAAGTACACTAGGATATCATCGATGAAGACTACCACAAAATAGTCTAATAAAGGATGAAAGATTTGTTTCATGAGACCCATGAACACTTCTGGGGTATTTTTCACACAAAAGGGAATCTCTAAGTACTCATAGTGACCATAATGACATCGAAAATAAATATTTGGTATATCCTCATCTCATACTTTTAGCTGGCGATATCCTGGTATGAGTTCAGTCTTAGAGAACCATCATGTCCCTCCCAACTAATCAAATCGGTCATTGATACTTTGTTGTGGATAATTATTCTTTATGGTCACCATGTTTAGGTGATGGTAATATACACACAACCTCAATCTCCCATCCACCTTCTTGGAGAACAATACAGGGGCTACCCAGGGTGAAACACTAGGCCTAACAAATCCATTTCCCTACAAGTCCTCCTACATCACTCTTTGCTCATGAATATCTGAAGGATTCGTATGATATTAAAGCATAGATATCAGGGCTACCCTATGGTCTAAGTTAATGAATATGTATATCTCTTGGTGGGAAGGTAATCCAAGAATGTACTTCGGAAATACATCCTCAAACTCTACCACCACTCTGGGAAACTGAAAACTCATATCATCCATTGCACCAAGGGTCATGCTATCCAATTCATGAGTAATCAGATGTACCCTCCTATATATGATTCGGTCTTATGCTGCATGGGTTTCCTTTTCACCCACAATGGAAAACCACAAACTGTCATTGAGGACACACCGTATCTTCTTCCTAAGACAATCTATCTGGGCATGGACTGTTTATAACTAGTCCATACCTAAGATAACATCATAATACCTCATCACCACTACAAAGACATCCCAAAAGAAACTATCAACTCAAAGAGTTAGGTCACACCATTGAAAAAAGTTTTCGATCATTGATTCACAAGTAATACAACTATAGAAAAAGGAACAAATCATACATCGTATCATCCCTAGAGCCTATGGGTCATAAGCATCGATTTCCTATAGCTACCCTCTCCCTTGTACCCCATCTCCCTATGCCTGGAATGAACCACTTGAGGGTGGTGGTGGAAACAAGACATACAATCTTCCACCTCTATATAATCTTACATCTCCTATTCTATTTCCATCTCCCTATGGACCTACCATCTCCTACTACCACCTCTACCTAGGCATCACATCCACTTTTTCTCTTTCATCCATATGGAATGTTATTTAATCCGATGTGAGAAGTTTCCTACCATCAAAAGAGTAGCACAATCTCTCTCTAGGATGACTAGATCAATCTTATGAGCCCTGAATTGTAGACCCTCTATCATGGTATTACTGCATAAAATTTTTCACACATCCAGGTCTCTGAGTCTATCATGAGACCCCTTTTTCCAAAGTCTCTTGTCCGGTGTTCCCACTACTTGCAACAAATGTTTGTATCTGTTCATCCCAAAAACTATATACAACGAAGGAATGTTCTAGTACCCCATTAATGGTAGTGATTCATATAAGTGTCACATTGGCTCAAATGTCTCTATATAGTCCTCGCTCGAAGGTCCATGCCCATAATAACTGATCACGTATCATATCCATTGAGTACCAAGAGAGGTTGGTGAACCTCGGTAAATACTTAGTCGTAGTCTTAATGCCCTGCTGAATCTATATAATCTCTTGGATTCTCACATCCTCAACGTATATGGATAAAACTCCAATATAGAAAGAATCTCAAAATATTACCATGAAAGAGTCACTGCATCATAGAACTGGGTCACTATGCCACACCACCATCCTGTAGATACATGGAGGAGGCTCTCTTTGAGGACTACCATTTGTTCTTTGGGTATCCCAACAAGAAGGAAGACTCACATCACCACTTCAATCTAATCATAATACACTTGTGGGTTGAGCTTTTGTTGGAACATGAGGGGTCATTTTCACTAAAACTCATGAAGTACACTCATATTTCACACCTTATCTGTTGGTGCATTCGGAACCATCTACTACTAATAGGTGGTGGTATGATTCGTGCAATACCTAGAGGTAACACCTCATAAACAGGTCCCTTTATCAAAGCCTCATCACTAAGGGCGTCATCCTCATGATCTTAATACTTAATATAAGATGTAAAATGTCAAGGAGATTTCATAAAATAGACAATATGTACCATGGTCAATTAGTATATCTGGAGAGCTATCTTAAGGAAAAGGAAAACAAAACTCATTCCTATATGATGCATGCACCAATGTTTTTCCCTGTAACCAGTTCCTACATGTACTAAGTCTAAAGGTAGGTGATCTGAGTCTTAGTGTATGGATATGCTGGTATCCACACCAACACTAGAGTCCTTGGCCTGAAATCCATACTCAAAATACTTAACACCATTTCTGAAAACCAATATCATAGAATCCAGTACTAAGGTAGAGCCAACTGCTTTGATACAACTCTGTCATGAACCATCCCAACAGGGCCCATTCCATGACTACCCCAAGCCCACCTTCGATAGAGTGGGGGATGGTAACCAGTGCTGAGTAGGAATATCACACACATGGTAAGTCTTAGCCCAATGTACCTTCACACAAACACAAACATCTCCAAGCCCATAAAATGGTCAAATATAAAAAAACTTATAAACATGTATTCATACATATAAAATCCCATTATCAGAGTATGTAAAAATGTACTTTAAAGAAAGGGATTCAAATGTACTCCCCCACAATGTAACTAAAAATAAGTCCAACCTGTAATGTGGGTGAGGAATGATGTCAATGTATCCATAAGAACACATTTCGATCTGTCTAGATCACCAAGATATGCCTTTTCTTGGTCCCTATAGGACTCAATAAAAAGGCCATTCATCTACATTAGACATGAAACATGTAAGAAAAACCTATGTAGGGGTGAGCATAATAATACCCAATAGGACACCCCGAAATCAATAAGCATATATGATCAATAATAACCATCATCTCATCACTGGTATATGTCAAAAACACATATAAAAAAATATCAAAATATTCTCAATATAGACACATAGTCTCAAGGTAAAGTCAAAACCATAATGCTAGCTTAAGAGTCCTACTTTAAGGTTAAACAGAGCACTCTTTTGGGAGAACACACTCCATGAGTCAAATTGTTTTGACGGTGTTCATCTAAGATGTCATGATCGTCAGGTATTACCATAAAAAGTACAAGATGGATGTCTGAAGAGAACAATACACATATGGGGATCACACCCAAGTCCATGAGGTATACCAACAACTCAATCCATATTATTCCTCTAATTAGGGGATTTACATCTACAAAGTGTCAATCAAAATGTTACCAATAAGCCCACCTAGGGAAAATATGCTGATTGAGGATCTCAATTCAGGATACACTATGGGATTCCAATGCTCTATCCAAGACTAAAGTTCCTAAGAGGGGATCACCATCCCATTAACAATAAGTGATTCCATAACTAACCTTAAGGAATAAATCAAGGGAAAACACCCCCATGAAAATTTTCCCAGATGAAGAGGATAGAGGGTTCTAATCCATCTTTGAAGGAGTACACGACGTGTACTAGCAGTACACAGAGTGTCCCTTTGACAAAGAGTCCTACCTATAAATCATGACCCATTCCCATTTTCATGTCCATGTAAAAGTATATGGAGGGCCTAATACCATGTATTACTAATCTTGTTCATGTACGTAGCTTTTTCCATGTACACCTGTCTTGGTTGTGTCCGTGTCTGGGTACACGGTATGTTTGATCTTGTGTACTGCTAACCGTGTACGTGTAACCTCCTAGGTAGATGATGAGCTTCCAGGTAAGGCTCAAATTCCATGTGATTGTTTTCACATTCCATGTGATACTTATATCTTTTGAAGAAACCCTAGTGTTGAGTCCAGGGACCCACATAGTGTGTATTACTAGATTATGCTCTATGTATATTGGGATTTTGAATAACTCGTGGAGTCATTTAATGAATATTTTACCACTCATATGGTCTCTAAATTGATAATAAATCATGCCAAAAACATGGATATGGTGTGATCAGGTCTCTTCATCACTACTCATCAGAATCTGTCTACCAAATCACATTGGAAAACCATCCTATGTGCCTCATGGTCATCGCATGACAAAACCCACATGATGAAATCTGTTTTGGTTGGGATCCATCATCGCACCTTTATCACAGCTCAATCCCATCATCGATCTAAATATGAATCTTTGATATCAATCCATTATGCCAATAAATGGGTTTGCAAAAATTGATTATCTTGTATTTATCAATCCACTGGCCAAAAGGAATGCCAACGACGAACAAATGAAGAAAGTTGGGAGAAAACCAAGAAACACACAATAGAAGAATGTACCTCATCTATGTTTGGGTTGGCCTTGATCTATTTCCCTTAGAAAGATGAATGAATATCCATAATAAATATAAAATTCTCCCAAATTCCATGAAAATAAACACGGAACTTCAAAAAGATTAAATCGTGAATCAATTTTTTTTGTCGATTGATTTGTGTTCATTATAGGATAAAAATGGGGATAAATCCAAAAAATACCAACATCCTACCTTGAGTTGGATTGATCACTGATGAAGAACGATTCTGCATCATTGTCATTGGAAATATACTCTAATCTTGATACACATCGATTGACGATGCATGATCCGATATCATTTTTTTATGAATGATACCTCCAATACTCTCCCCAATAGCTCCAGGGTTATGGGGATAACCCTATAATTACCCCATAGTCGTATATTTATAGTAAAAAATAGGTCATGGGAAATTTAGTTAAATAAATTACTTTAATTAATAATTTTTTAAACATTTTCCCATGACTGTGCCCAACCCAAGTGTCTAATGCGCTCCAAGGTTATATTGTTCCTAGGGTAAAACCCGCAACCTGATCTAAAAGATGGTCTTAGATTTCTGATCCAAGCCTCTATTTAAGAGTTATTCCACTTTTTTTAGGAAAACTACTCAAGTGTGATATTTAGTGTATTTCATAAATTAATTATAGGTACATAGGTCCTTAGAATCACATGTCGTCTCGATGCATAACTCTGAAAATATTATATATAATATTCCAAAGAAATACATGAAAAAATTAAAATCATTACACATAATGTACACCATAACCTAATAACATAATATGTGATCATGAATTTAGGGATCATATTCAAAAAAATCACGTGAATGCTTCTGGAACACGTCCTTTAGCTTCTGCCTTCCCATTCTAGCTTTAGGAATCATCCTATACTTTTACAAGCTAACATCTAGAATCAAGTTTTATTAAAAGTGTATAAATTTAGAACCAATTAACTTCCACATTCTATAAAATATTCACTATTGTTTCTACTGTAATTATAGACTTTCAAGGTTTTGGTTGAGTTTCTTCTATATGGTTCCACAAGCGTTATTTTAGATGTTTAGATCCAAAAAGTCCAAGACTTGACCAAAAAACATTTACCACACCAAAAAGCATACAATATACATCATTGGAATTGTTTTCATAGGTTAAGACTAATAATCACCCACTTGAATAAAATTATCAAGGATTACACCAAATTATTCATTCCCTTTTCTAAACATCATTATCTATTTACTTTTTCTCTGCAATGTTAGTATAGTCCCCCAACCTTGATTTTGGTCATCCAAGCCCCACTGATACAAAAATAACACTATAATTTCGTAACCATGATGTCCCATTCCATTCTCATAGAACCTTTGAATGATTCCACAATGCTTCCTCCAAATATAACTAGATTAGGGAACATTTTAATTTATTTAGGACCCATTAATAAGACATTTAATGTATTGTTTCCAAGGAATTTCTCCTTTGAGACCTTTTGTTCCGAAAATTTATCCTAGGATTTCATAATATGAGAGATTTTAGTATATCTAGCCTCTAGTGATACCAATGGGACAAACCAAAATTTGAAACTTCTCTTTGGATTTCGTACATCATTGAACTATCATACTCCCACTAAAAATATATAGCACCATTTGGTCACCATTTCTCAGTGAAACCAAGGAATGAACTAGTCCTTTTATCCCACTACATCATAGTCTATTTCCAATCTATCATAGAATGAACCCCCATTAGAGAGGATATTTAAAAACTCTAACAACCTTCCATAATCCATTTTCACAGAGTTAAAATCAAAGTCACAATCACCACTCCCTAGAAAAGAAACACACATGGGACTCTCAGATGTCCTTCATTATTTTTGAAATTCATGTGATAATAGTCAACATATTCAAAGTCTTTTTATGGGATAGAAAAATTAAATTACATATTCTAGAAAATATTATCTCTATAATATCTTAACCAAAATGAAATGGAATGATCTTCATCCAAAATATATGTTTCATGTTTAACCAAACAAAAAATATATAATACCACCATTTTTGGAACATGTTATTCGAATGCAAAATCAATAAGACTTTAAAAAAACATATCTAGAGATCATTCACATGCTTCTATCATTCCCATTAAACGTGTGATCATCCGCTCCATGAAAGCACTATCAGGTTTTCTAGGTAAAGTCTCTTCAAACTGCAAGCCTTTCCACTAGATGATCCTCTGAAACTTCAACTTCCTTTGAACTCTCCATCCATAGAGAAACATTATGTCTCCTTTCCTCCATGATTATCTAATTGATGAAAATTTTGAAATTATGGGATTTGTTATTGAGGATGAAACATCCACACTTCCCCATAATACATTTTGATGAAGGTATAATCACTACAAAAAAACATAATTTAGTGATGTGTTTAGTGATGTTTTCCCAAAACATTTTTAATGTTGAATTCAACAATGTTTTCTAGAAAATGTGGCGAAATTATCAATGGTTTTTATCAAAGTTTTAAAACATTGATAATGTTTAATTTAGCAATATTTTCTGGAAAACATGGCTAAATTAGCAATGTTTTTATCAACTTTTCATAACATTGCTAATTTTTTATCTAACATTTTCTCAAAACAAGGAAAATTTAGCCAAGTTTTTAAGAAAATATAGCTAATAATATTTATGTGTTTATATATGTATATTTATAATATATTAATAGTATATTTTAATTTATTCTAATTATCAATATATATTGTATGTATTAATAAATACAACAATAATAATATATTTCATGAACATTAATATACAATATATATATATTGTATATTGTATATGTTAAAAAAATATTTTATATGTTGTTTATATTATATATATTTTATATTTTATATTGTAAATTGTTTAAAATATATATTGTATTTTGTATGTGTATACTATGTGTGTCTGTGTGTGTATATTATATATTGTAAATGTTAAAAACAATATTGTATATATTGTATATGTTTTATTCTATATTGTATATAATACATATTTTATGTATATATTGTACATATATTGTATATTTTCTATGTCATATATTGTGTATTTTATATATTAACAAAAATATATATTATTATATTAATAATATATATTTTTTATATTATATATATTAACAATAATATATTACATATATGTTTATAATATTATATATATACATTATGTTTATAAAATTATATATATACATAATATATGTATATATATATGCAATATATGTTGTATATATAAATAATATTAATGTTTATATATATCTGTGTTTAATATAATATAGTTAGTAATATATTGTTATTTATTTTTATTTACAATATATATTGTATATATTAATAATATATTAATGATATATGTATTGTATATAATATATTAATAATAGATTTTTATTTATTATTATTAACTATAATATTTTTGTATATATATACGTTTATAATATATTAATAACATTTATATATATATATATACATATTATTAACAACACATGTTAATTATATAATATATTAATATATATTATATATATAACAATATAAATTAATAATATAATATATTAATAGTTATGTTGGGGTAGTCGTGCAAGCAAACTGGTGCAGAACTAGGGACAATTATTATGTGGGTATATATATATATATATGTTTATTATATATTAATAATAAATTTATTATTGTTATTATTATCAATATATATATTGTATGTATTAACAAATATAGAAATAATAGTATATATATACAAAAATATTATATATACACACAACAATACACAATAACATATTTTATTTAAAATAATATACAATATATATATATATATATGTGTGTGTTTGTATATTGTATATTGAATATGTTAAACATAATATTTCATGTATTGTATATGTTGTATATTTTATATTGTATGAATATATTTTATACAATATATTGTATGTATATATTGTACATATATTGTATATTGTCTATGTTGTATATATTTTTTATATTGTATATTGTATATTTTATATATTAACAACAATATATATATATATATATCATATTGTATATTTTATATATTGAAAATAATATATTATATATATGTTTATAATATTATATATATATATATATATATATTAAGATATATATGTTTATAATATATATATATATATACAATATATGTTTATATATATATATATATATATATACAATATGTATTGTGTATATTCATAATATTTATGCACATATATGTGTATTTATAATATATTAGTAAAATATTATTATTTATTATTACTATTAAAAATATATATTTTATATATTAATAAGATATATTTTGTATATCTAAGCGTTATAATATATTAATAATATATATTGTGTATAATATTTTAATAATATCTTATTATTTGTTATTATTAACAATATATATTGTATATATTTATAAGTATAAAAATTTCATACTATATATACACATAATAATATTATATATATACACAATAATATATTTTATATACATTCCAAGACGAGGTGGGCCGGAGGGGGCGAGCAGAGGCACTACACTGACAGAGAGCTGGGTCAAGTGTGAGGTAGTATTTGGGAAATAAATTAATTTGATAAAATAAAATTCATGATTAACGATGTTTAAAAAACATTATTTAATAAAATCCATTTACCGACATTTAAAAAAAAACATCAGTAAATAAAATCCATTTACTGATGTGTCTAAAAAACGCTGAGAAATGTGGTGTCACTAATTAGTGGCACCACATTTAACGATAGTTTTTAGAAACATTGGTAAATTAATTAGAGACATTTATAAACATTTATAATGTAAAAAAACATTACTAAGTTACCCTTTTTTGTGGTGAATGGTATAATGACATACCATGAGAATGAATGAGGCATCCTTCGATTCTTTGGTGCCTCCATCTTCTATGAAGATCACCTTATATTGATTTCGATGTTTCAACTCACACATTTTCCATAATCTATGGATATGAGATTTAGAATAAATTTAGCTAGGATTGTCATCCCTTTATCTCTCATGTTTTTGAGAAGCCCATGCCACATCTGATGGGTTTTAGCGGGATATAACCCATCTAAAACATAGTGGGTGAACAACTCCAAAACCCAATTTAACCCAAAATATATCCATATATTTAGAATTAATATAAATAATAAAAAGGAATGATGATTCTTATAGTAGTTGTTCTAGTCTATCAAATATCGTCACAAGAATTTGATAGAGATCACTGAGAAAAAGCTGAAAGTGTCCTTTTTCCAAAGGTATCGATAGATCATGAAGATCATCCAATTATTGGGAAGGATATCCCTCTTTTCAAAATCCACTAGAATCTTGTGTTTAAATAATAGAGATAAATGTGACATTTATAATCATCTTGGGTTGAGGTTTTCTAACATGATTGTCTAGTCTTACACTTGTATCACACTCCATAATATTGTTTATATGTTTCAATTTTTTTTAATGTTTCAAATACTGTAAAACATTTAGTTTAACCTCATAGTGATTGATTAACATTTAAAAATTAATTTTTTTTGTTTAAACTAATCACAATCATCAACCTATAAAGGAAAAACAAATATGATAGCATTTGGAGACAACTTGAGTTTATTCCTATGCAACATCACAAAATGTTATAATCCCATCAAATAACTACTACGATTTAATGTCTCACACTATGACATGTTACACTTAAGGAAAAATCATTTTGTGGTCTAAATAACCATGTCGTGGTAGTTCCTTATAGTGAGAAAATCCCTGAATCTTCCACTTGAACAAAATCTTTATAGAAATAGCACATTTTCACTTTAGGTCACATCATATGAAAAACTTGTAAAACCATATCCAAAACTCCTTTTGGATATTTAAAAAAAATCATTTTTTAGATAAGTTATCATTAATTTATGTTCATAAAACCATATGAAATACCTTGTGAATATTCATCCATGACTTCTTTTGGATATTATCCAAAACACTTTTATGGTTTCTCTCAAAGTTTCATTAACTTGATCCACTTTAACAAGACCAAAAAGTATGACCCCATAGGCCTTTGTTTCATTGATATTAATTATAAATTCCTAAATCCTTTAATGTAAGAAAGAATCATTCTCTAGTAAATAATCATTTCCAATCAAGCTATAAATGGATCTGTCATGATCTACATCATACACATGTATCTTTGTACCTGTGTCCACCAGTTGTATCATAAGTATTAATTTTCATATGATTCATTTTACCAAGATATATAGTTACTATGGGACATGGATTATTTCAATACTATATATCCTACTCATATGTTCTTGATCCTACGAGTATGAACCTATCAGGTTAACGAATAAATCACATGTCATTGATCTTAATTACTCGAGCACATTATATTCCCCTCATTCAAATAGATAATCACATCATATGTACTATCTAGGTAAAAATGTAAACTTCCATAGTCTATCTCAATCAAAGACCCATATTTCATTATGGACAAATCCCATCTTAATTAATCTCCAACCAATGGCGTGTTCAAAAACATACCTAACAACCTGTTGATTAGCCAAGGCTATAGGCATGCGTAAGAAAGATATCAATGTATGAAGGTTCCCAAGCTTGTTTTAATATTAATGTAAAGCATTAAGGACTTAAAATATGAACCATGAACCCCTAATATATGAAATACATAGTGTATGACACTCCGTGCGGTATATTTCATGGGTCATCCATTGCATAAAACATATTTTATGCCTCATGAACATATTTCATATCTTTATAAAGGGGTTGATATCACACTAATAATAACATTTTTCATGACCTATAATACACCATGATGAGCATCAGGTAAGGATAACTCAATGTCAAACTTTTAGAGGTTAATTATCATTTCAATTCATGATATATATATAACCAATGTGAAAGAATAATAAAGAAGTGATTTCATTTTTTATAACATGATATATTTTATACTCCTAAACTCTCTATGAATAATAAAAAATTATACATCATACCACATATAATAGACTACTAGTTAATCCATATGTATGATATAATTTAATGGGTTTTGTTAAACTCATTACATGTGTATATATTTCCTGCTACATCTCTATGTAACCATCTGATAAAACACTCCCACTAATATCTTTGGTGAGAATATCTTGAATAATAGCGAAGATTAAGAATCATATTCCTAATTTCAAACTAATTAAACATAATATTCAAACTTATTTACTTAAAAACATCCAAATTTATGATGTTAATAAATTTTTTGTGCACTTAGAACTCTTCTTAAGTCCATCAACATGCTTCAAAACTTTCCATAAAACATTTCCCTTAAAATAGTTTGGTAACTAAGTAACAATTCACATTAATTATTTTTCGACATACCCTAAATCTTTTAGGATATTTAAGTGACATCATGTTTTACAAGAATAATATTTCATTTATTAACATTAAAATTCTAAAAGCCCAAACATTATTCTATTGACCTCTCAGTCACTATATTCACTTTTGAACATCTTCTAAAATACACAAAATTCCCCTATATTTAATAAATAACACCTATTTTCTTTAGTGGGAATGTTTAAACAACAAAATATCATATTTATATCTTATATGGTATTCTATGTTTCTGGATTATAATTCTAAAAATTAAATTTTATACTTTAAAATATGTCATTTATGGGTGGTGGGAATCATATTACTTATGTTTTAATATTTTTTTATAAAAAAATTCCCTTGAAAAAAGACATTTTACCCTTATATTCTTTTCAAACATGTTATAAAATCTAGTGAGTCATAAAATATGTGTATTATAACCACCATATCATATTATCTATAATTTTTTTAATAAATAATGTTCCTTATCATATAAGATAATTAGAAGAAAATACACATATTTTATTAAGATCCACTTGATCTTGAATTATTCCATGAGATTCAAAAAATGATTCAATAATATTTTTCCTCACTATTAAAATGAAAACTACAATCTTCATTAATTATTTCCTAAATTTTGAACTCTTATATTTTCAAAAAAAAAAAAGTATATGTTTGCTATTACATAACCATTCATAATCAAAAATTAATTTCTATAAAAATGATAACCAAAATGAAATTTTTATAGAGTTTCATGATCCCCTTTAGGTTTCTCAGCCAGTTCCATATTATTAGAGAAATATCATTTCTATTGGGTTTCTAAGAGGTTTATTGAAAATTAATTATAGAAACAAAATCGATTTCAAACTAAAAAGCCATGATATCTATGAATTATTATAAAAATTGTTAAAAACAATAAAAAATAACATTTTAACCATTCATACCTTTCATAAAAGAAGCTACTGAATCATCACATGTTCCTTCAAATGAGTTTGATGATGATTAGAAAAGTGATAGATGAAGGGCTCCCACATCTAGAGGTGTCCATGGGCTATGATGAATTGCTTTAATGCTCAAAACTGGATCCATTCTTCCTCCATGATGTGCAAGAATCTCATGTCATAAAGGAGGAATAGGGAGAGAGAAATATGTTATAAGGTGTCTTGACCTAGCATCCACACACATCATTTAAATTTACATTCATATGGAAGTAGCATTATGTATACCCAAGGATGATCCTCGGTTGATGCATGAATTAACTCATGCATTATAACACACGAGTTAATGAATTTTCTAGTTTATGCATCAGATGCATTAATTAAACTCCATTCTTGTGTTATAGCTCTTGTAATGGATCATTTAATGATAGAAAACCAAGTAAAATCATAATTAACATTCAAATATTAATATTAGGATTCCACATGTATCATTTCATTTATCAAATGGATCATTACAAAGGATTAATGTCAATGATAGTGGTACATAATCTCCTTACATACTTAATATAACACCCAATCGTATGTTGTGTCAACAAAAAAATAACCCATTTCTTAGGAATGCATTATCAAAAATGTATTATCAAGATATTCAAAAGGTTATTTCTAGAGACAATGTAACTAAATTCTATAGCCACCAAACTAAATCGCATTACATTTTGGCATTAGGGTATCTACCATTCAATATCCCACTCGCACTGAAGCATAAAATACTTTATTCTATTTCACCTTATATTATATAATATAAAAAACTTTTGTAATCATATCCAAATATCCCTTAAGTTATATTACATTTTTTTGGAAAGATATAATTAACTTCACCTCATATCACAACATATGTAATATCTTGTGAATACCCATCCAAAATAGTTTTGCATTTACCCTAAAAAAGTTTTAGAGTAGCTTTATGAATTAGTATAAATCCCTATTTAGGAAACTATAAAATGTGACCTCATGGGACATTATAGAATTGAAAACAAATATGAATCACCAAACTCATAAAACATATAAAAATGAATCTTATTACAAATAATCAATGCTACTCAATCAATAAAGGGATCTCACTTGATCTTTATCAAACACATGTATCTCTATACCGGTTTCCATTAGCCATATCACATGGAAACATTCATTCTCATATGGCCACTTTATTCAAAATTGAGTGTCCATAAGACATGAAATATTTCAATCCCATATATATAACTCATATGTTATCAATCCTAAAATTTAATATAAACCTGGTCAATAACTACATGGATGTCATTAATTTTTGTGGATGATCATGACACATGCCCCTCAAATCTATAGATAAGCACATAATATGCACTATCTAAGCATGGAAACACACTCTCTAGTATTTCTTAACCAAGGGACCAAATTGTTTACACATCATATGCTAGTAAAAATACCATTTGGTTGAGCTCTAACTAATGACATAATTAACAACATACCCAGCAACCCCCTGAATAGCTAATCAATAATGTCTTATATAGGAAAAGTAATAAATCATGAGGATTATCATTCAAGGTGTCTCACCAACCTTAGCTAATATAGGTTCAATATAATCTGTGCACCCATAGTATACTAGATATACATTGTATGGCACTCCATGTTGTATAATTTGTGGGACATCAAGTGTAAACAAAGAAAATTTTCCTTTTTTTATGCCTCAAGGGCATATTTTCTATCACATACAACAATCCCACTCATGTTAAAATTAACATTTCTTCATAACCTATAATAATCCATGATGAACATTTGTTAGATATAAACTTGAAGTCATACTTTGAGAGGTCATTCATCATTACATTTCATGAAATTTATATCCAAATATACATTTATACAGATAACATGAATGAATACTAAAATGGTGATTGCAATTTAATATGATATATTATGTTTATTAAAAATATTTTGATAATACTTAGAAAAATATAATATAGTAATATTTTTATCATATCATATATAATAAACTTATATATTATCCTTATGTTTTATACACTTTCTAGGGTAATTTTTACTTATTATATCTATATTTAATTCTTTCCACATCTATATATCAATAATATAAAACCATCATTATAAAGTATTTGATGAGTAACATATATGAAGAAAGTAAGTTTGAGTGATGATGAGATTTAAGAACTATATCCTATTTTTAAACTCCTTGAACAAATTAAAACTCCACAATTTCATAACATCAAATGTAATGATGTTAACTTATATTTTCTATAATTAATTTTTTACATGTTTAAAATTATAATCCTTGAAACCCAATTCCATAAAATTTATTCCTTAAAATAATGTAACTAATTAAAATATTTTTTATCATCACATCCTAAACTCTATCAGGAAAAATTTATATTCACTTTGTTTTACAAGAATAATATTTTTGGAAACAATGATCACCACTTTTCATGGAAACTTAAATGTTTCCCTTACATTTTTCTTTTCTAACACATATCCTAAAAACTTTAGTATATTGAGTGGAAATCATTATAATGTTAGATGGATATAATATTTTATTTTTTATCTTTGAACTTATCAATGTAAAAATATATTCTCAATATCCTTTTAGAAATTATATTAGAATATCGTGTTAAGATATACAAAATATTTTGTTTAGGAAATAAATTGTATCACAACTTAGTTGAAATATTAACAAATAAACTATAATTTCCATATCAAATTTTGTATTCTATATGTTTTAGAGCATTTTTATCTAGAAGATGATTATTCATCAAAATATTCCACCAATTGGTGGTTTGAATATTTTTTCCACATATTTCAACTAATATCTAAAGAAATTATTTATCTTGGATTAAATTTTTTTATCCTTGTATCCTTTTTAAAACATTTTATAGAATATGATGCATAATAAACCATGTCTTTATAATTAATTATCACAATTTATTTATAATAACTAATTATTAATGAACGAAACCTATTACCAAATAACAAAAATGAGATTATGATACACATCATTTGAAGATTCATCCAAGATTGATATATTCATTTACATTCATATCTTTGAAGTAGAAACTCTTTCTTCGTCAATTAAATGAAAAATATAATCTCTATCAATTATTCCATTAATTTTTAACTCATATATATTTACATCTCTTATAAATTACACATTTGGAATCAAATAATCTTAAAAATAAAAGAATTGATCTCTATTACAGTAATACATAACATGGATATTCCATGGAGTTTCCAAAATCCCTTTAGGAATCCCAAACAATTCAATCTTACAAAATCAATACTCCCACCTGATAACACCTAGGTTTCAACAACCTTGAAAGGATACTCAAAGAAATTTTTTTGGACTCTCTAACAAACTTTTTTTCTTATGGTTTGAACCTATAACCACTAGTATTATCTAAGAATCTCCAAAATCTTGATATCATATTACCATTTCAACTATTATCAACTTCTGATATCATTGGTAAAAAATTTATAGAGTTCATTAATCTTATCATAACATTCACATAGATGATAACATGATGAATTACCTAATAAAAATAAGATTTAAGGAAACATTCATTCTCAATAGAATACTCAATAATACTGAGTATCATTAACATGACCAATCATATTGAGTTTATGAGACTAAAAACTCATAATCCATTTGGCATTTACTACTTTTAAAACCTCAAGAGAACCATTATATGCTTCTTATATACATCAATATTCACATATTGAACTACATCAGAATTTGGATAACCATGACACTATTTCCTTTCCATAGATAAATTTTCATACTTAATAAATTTTCTAAAGTTACCACTCATATGATTTTATTACATTAAGATTCAACTTCATATAGAATTCATATCAATTAAAGTTCGATAATTATGATTCTATTATCTAAAAAAATATTTTATTATATGAGTATCATGTTTTACAACCATTTAACAAATAATTTTATTTAAATGATATCCTACTAAAATTAAGACCCCTTTATAAATTCATCATTATCATTAGTGGGATAAGATCTATATTTCAATAAGCAGTTATCCCAATTTTAGTTTCTTCCACCACATATATTTTTAGACAGGACATAATCCCAATTATATCATATATTATTATTGGGTAATTGAGTGGGGTAACTCTAAACCCAATCCATCATATAGATAAACCAAACTCTATTACCATGGTTTCCTAGCTCTTAGGGTTTCTCAAATAAGTGTAACCCAAAACAAGAACCAATAAGAAACAAACAAATGAAAATATATGGGAACCATGATTTAGAAGAACCTACTCAATTTTGATCTTGTGTTATCTATTATATTCTTTCCATATAAAATATAATCCAAAGGAACCCTTCATTAGAAGAACTAACTTGGTTGAATGATCACGATCTTAACATGTTTTTCTTTGGATGTAATCAAACATTTACTATTTCTAACAATATTTAATCTCCCTGTCTAATCTCATTTTATTCCCTTTATGTATGCATAATTTTAATGATTTATTGTTGAATCCTATTCCCTCACCAAATCAATATGTTTAAACTATATTGATGTGTAAATATTTAAATAACTCAATGTTTTTATTACTTTCTCAATAAAATATTTCAAACATATTTATTCATAGAAAATTGAAAATCATGGATGTAGTAAATTAAAACTTCAAGTAAAGGATTATAATTATATAATATTGAAAATATTCCCATAAGTAAGCTAGATTCCACTGATAAACAACCCCCACATTTCTAGTACAAGTAATAAGCCTCAACATTAGTAGATATCCCAAAGAGTCCCTCTAGAAGGGATACATGTAACACCCTGAAATTATTATATATGACTACATTTTTCTAAATGTTAGAGTTTAAGCCTATTTTAATTATTAAACAAAAAAATACCCCTTTCCTTCTGGGTATGGGGATGCCCTTACATGACCTATAGGCCCTAGGGAAAAATTCTTAATGACGTGGACCAAAGGCCTATAAATGGTCCGAAAGACCCATGAATCATAGGGGGAGGCCCATGGAGGTGTTACCACTTATTTTCAAAGAACGATTCCCCATTGCACCAATGCTCCCTGCTCCCCACTACCACATGCTAGGGGAAACACCCCCCCCCCCAGCATTGCCATTTCTTTCCAGAGGCCACCACCCCAAGTGTCATCACATCCTTCTCCCCATTTCTAGAGGTCACAAACTAATGAAATATTTATAGAAAGAAAATTATGGCTACTTTTAATATGAGAGAAATTTAATTAGTATAGATAAAACAACTAAGAAAATCCTTTTATTCTTGAAAATATTTTTGTTTTCAGAAATGGGTGTTTTATTTTAAGAAACTGTGTATATTAGGATTAGATAATAATAAAATGTATTGAAAATATAAATAAAATATTACCAAAAAATTAATTATTAATTGATAATAAATAAGAACAAATAATGGTTAAAATTTAAAAAAAAACTATTTTCTAATATTAAGAGTTTTACACTATATTTTCTAATTTTATTTAAATATTAAATTATCAAATTTGAGAAATTTAATATGAAAAAATGAAAATAAATTTATTATTCCGCATAATAAAGTAATATTAAGATGATTTTTTGGGATTTTTCTAATTTTTAAGTTTAATATTGAAAAACCTGTAATTACAAATAACATGAATTTTATTATAGTATTTTTTATAAGTATAATGTTTAAATTCAGGAAACATTTTTATAAGACAAACCTTTTGTTTTATATGTAAATTTATAATTTTAAAAGTGTTAATTTTAATTTACAAACCCATATTTGATATTTCATAATATAAGTAAAATGTTATCAAAAATTTATTTTATTAAATTTTTGTTTTAAAATTAATTTTTTATCACAGTTATAAATATAATCAAATTAAATAGCTTTAAAATATAGAATTAGATTTTATAAATTATCAAATAAAGCCCACTTTATTTTTAGGCATAAATATTATGTTACATTGGGTAAAAAATAGTTACTACGGTAAAATCTATAATGATAAAAGTATTAATTAAAGGGGTAAAAGGATTGAAATATTTATCAAATATCTAAAATTGAGTGCATAAGGTTTTTATAAACCTTATCTCTTATTTAATTATTTATGGTATATTTTTGGATCAAAGTTACCTATTTAACATGTCATCGCTTTATATTAAGTTGAAATATTTACAAAAACTCCATTCTCACCACTTATAAAAGGGGCCTCCCACCAATCCTTCAAGGCACTCCTAAAATTTCCACTTCCTCCTAATGCTATCTTGGAAACAATATATGTTCCTATGCTATCCATTTTGAAGGGATATTCGAAGGAAATCTTAAAGTCACTAGTGAAAAAACATGATTAAACATCAATTTTTTTTTCAATTTTAGCATTGGGTTTTAACCTAATTCTATATAAGTGATGTTAAAAATAGGGTTTTTTGGAAAACCGATGCCGAAACTGTGAACCAACTTCATTTTCGGGGTTGGTTTTTACAAAACCGATGCCGAACACCATAATCATAACATATTCAGTGTTGGTTTATTTAAGAAATCGATGTCGAATATGGGTTTTCAATGTCAGTTTTCATGAAAACTAATGATGAAAATCCAATGATTTTTTTAAAGTTTCGAAAAGTTTTTTATGAAAACCAATTTTGAAATTTAATTTTTTTTATAAAATTTTGAGCATTATACACCCAAAAAAATCGAAATCCATGTAATAGAAATAACAATATAAAACAATAAAACAAAATGTGTCACTGACTAAAAATATTTAAAAACAAACATACTTTTAACAAGTAAATTAAAAATTTATCTACGAATTTGTGTTATAAAGTAGAATTAAAAAACACATGCCTGAAATTTTCAACATGATCATTGTCGGTTTATGTTGAAGAATTATTTTGAGATCATTATGTTCAAACACCTATTATAACAGAATAATTAGTTTTTGAACACTTGTTATTTGGAAAATGTAATACTAATCATAAACATTATAATATACATACCTTAAATCGTAATCATAATTAACAAATAGTTTTCAAATAAATATTGAAGATGGGTAATTTCATCTTCCATAAAAGACTCGACATCATTGGATGTCTACAATAACATTAAATTATATAAGATTAAAAAAAGAATACTATGGTTGAAAATTTAAAATAATTAATATAACTAACCTTATCAAATTTAGTAGTTAATCCATCTATGATTATCTCATACATAAATCATAGAACATAAAATCTGCATTCAACATATCCTTATCGGTGATGAAACTGGGATTATAGAACATTAACTTGATAATGAAAACATATATATATATATATATATATATCAAAAATTAGAATAATATATAATACAAAAAATAATTACCATTACTTTCACATTTTGAATTTCATTTGGGTTCTTTATCAACAAGTGACCTTGGATTAATTTTTTTCCATGACCATCATTTTCATATATATCCTCTAATAATACATTTATATACAATAAGAATTAAATATAATGAAATTATAAAAAATAAGAAAAATTACTTATATAATAAGGTGGTAATTTTTTTATGAACATCACCTAATAGAGAGAAAAACCAGTATAATGTTCTTTCACTCAGGCAGAATGCACCTAACATCTATTCCCCCTACAATACAAAAAATTTCACATTTAATGAAATTATAATGAAAATTGGTACATAATTATGTTTGTGTTATTTACCATCAATAAATTGAAAAAATAAACACCAAATATTTATCTATGATAATGATTCACGCTCAAATTTACCCAAGAGATGAAGGTAGAACGATCCTTGTAGTTTAGCTTAGGTTATCGAATCCTCAGAGACCTTAGAAGTAACCTACAGACACGTACATTCTATGGATTGTTTTTGGATATGAACTGGCCAACTTGGGTTGATTTTAGATGGGTTTAAGTGAACACTAAAAGTCTTAAGTGAATTCAAATTATGAGAAGGGTTGATTCTAGGTTATTACAAGGGGTGGATTGGATGCATTCTTTTTCTTGTAAAAATATTTCAATTTCTTATATTTGAGATGAGTTCATTTAAGAAGATCAAACAAAATCGTCACTTACTAGTTTAATTACTACAAAACCTAATATTAATAACCTATACACTTTAAGGATAAAAGTTTTGAGCACTCCAAGGTAAAGGTTCTTATTAGCACTTGAAATGTGTGACCTTAAATTCAATAAGGATGAAGAAGTTTTAAAGTCATCAAATAAAAAACTCATTTAAAAGAAGTGATTATCCATTAATGGAGTGAGAAATAAAATCCAATAAAGCCCCTTTCTACTCCCTTGGATCAACCCATAAGTGGGTTAACCCTCCATTGATCCCATGGTTTCAATGGAAGCAGAAAGTAGACTCATGAGGGAGGAATTGGAGAAGTAAAAAAACAATGAAAAAAACAATCACTCCACCATTGTGTGATAATATCACAAGGTTTGGTATGAAAAAGTTCACATCTTGTGGAAAAGGTATCAAATTGATAAAAATAATAATATAAAAATAGAATATGAAGAAATTTTATAAAGAAACTAAGGTAATTCAAGGAACTTATAATTGAAGGAATGCGATTACAACATCAAATTGGCAACATAGCATTAAAACGAAACAAAGCTCAAAGATCCTCAACTCCTCCACCACCACTACATTAAATAGGAAATTTTGAATCCTTTTTTCTATCCTTCAATAGTCCATGTCTCCACAATTAATTTTGGTAGTCCATAGGTGGGTGGAAAGTTGAGGGAGAGTAGATTTTTCCACCCTTGACCCGAGGTGGCATCCAGCTCTCATCCACCGAACAGACGCACTTGGAAGACCTTATAGATGTAAGACATAGAGTGTGACATAGAATAAGAAAATTCATCCCCTGAGGTCTCCTAACCTCCTGTAAATTTTGGTCCCATTTGGAGACGTGTATTCATATATATGATTAGATTAGTGGGATGTTTTTCTGGGCCACAGAATCTGCCCCAGAATTTTATCTCTAACTTAGGCCACCTAAATGGCCACAATGGAGGCCGAATTAGCACTTGCTTCTGAATAATTATTTGTTAATATATGTGTCTTATATCCTCCCAAAAAATCTTGGCTTCATTGGGTTTGTAATGTGGGTCCCACATTCTCATATGTGGGATGGTGTCCAATCTTCCTTATCTAGAATTGCTTCCTTTCATCACAAAATATCCCCATATTTTTCCATGAATTCTCTATTTATCCCTGATTAAAACATGTTCATATTGAAGTTTATATCAATTTACCAAAATATAAAATTAAAATATGGATAATTACATTCCTTAAAATCAGATGAATCATTGGGTACTTTAAATGATGTTAAAAAATGTACCACATAATAGTACATTTTAAGAAGGAATTAAAATCATAATGTGAAATGATGTTCAAAGTGTAAAATGCACTAAAATGGTGTTTATTAATAATAAAGAACATGAATATTATATATATTAACAATGAATATTATCCTCATTTAGTGGATAATCACACCCCCCCAACCTGAGTTTTTCTAGTCCCGAGCAAAATATATCTCAACAATATGAAATTCGAATTCCCTTTTCCAAAACCATTTTAATACACAATGATCACAAAAACCCTCATACCAAACAATCATGAAACCCATCAAAATATTTTAATACATGATAGTTTCATAAGCATATCCCAATCTCAATCCCATTCCTTTGTTCTAATTCATTTCCATATTTCATCCAATATAAATTATGTATGAGGATGTGTTGTGTATCACAATAGACATGGGGGTTCATCTTTTTCAAGGGGGAAATGAAAAAAGTGTTGGGTGGAATCACATTTCAATATTAATATGAGTATTCAATTTTTTTTGTTGTATTATATTTTTTTGTTTTGTTTTTTTCTTTTTTGTTTTTGCAATTTTTCCATTGTAATTGAAATTGCACTCAAAAGAGTTGGCCCCTGTAGCGAGACTTTGCCGATGACTCCTAGGCTCAAAGACCATAGGGAACCAGGTGAAACCCACATAATCAGGCATCATATCGAGTTAACTCAATCAAAAAACAAATTCAAATTATCAAAAATAGAGATAAAATTACTAACACTGGGCCAGATAACTATGGAGTCACGATCCCCAAGTGCTGAAAGCCACGCATTAGGTCATTTCATTTCTCTACGCACAAATTTATTGTTTATTTAATTTTTTTTATTGAATACTCATATTAAAACTAAAATAATCACCAAACCTATGCTATTTATTTGGGGGACCCCGTGAACTCAAACTAATACTTCACTATCCAAAGGACGTGCATTGTGATCTTTTTTTTATTTGGATGAAAATATAAACAATGAAATATCACATTGGACAGAAAAACCTTCCAAAATCTATGCTCATGAAATTATAAAAGGATTAAAATAAGAATCAGGGCATGATAAATTATTTTATTTTCAGTTTAAAAGTGTGCAATGTGTATTACCATGTTCAAAGTTAAAGGAATTTTTCCTTCCATTTACACAATTTTTTTTCCAAATCATTCATTTTTTTGACACAAAGGTATTTTTTTATTTTATCTCCCCCCAAACTTAAAATAACATTGTTCTCAATGTTTTAAGAAATGAAAATTTAGAATGAGTATAGGAAAATAAGGTAAGTTCAAAACAAAAATTGAAATATGAGGATCATGGAATGAAGTCACTGGGTGGTTGAAGTTGAAGTTCTTGCTGCTCCAATTTAGTCCCTTAATCTTGATGTCACTCTGAGAATTACCTTGTAGAGAATAAAAAAACAAACAAAAAAAACAAAAAAAAAACTATATATATATATATATATAATAATGAAAGTGAAATATAAGTATATATATAAAAATTATAGAATAAGGAAGCACAAAAGCCGCAGGTCAGTGGTAAGCGCACGCCCCTATCTCCCTTCGGTCCCGGGTTCGAATCCCCGTGGCTTCTTCGGTTGTGATAGGGTTTGAACCATGACCTAATAAGTGTCCCTTATTATTATTATTATTATTATTATATTTTTATTTATTTTTTGTATTTTTATTTTAAACTACAAACACATAAAATAAAATAAAATGATGATACATTGTCTTCTTTTTAAATTTTTGGGTAAGGTATTAATCACAGATCACACCACGTGACACAAATGAATATGGTGCTCCCCTTTCGTACCCATCCATACTCATAATAGAAGAACATATCAATAGTTTATTTTTTAAAAAATATCAAAATTATTAATAAAAAATGATTCCAAAAAGATTGAAAACATGAAAACCATGGGTTGCCTCCCATGCAGCGCTTTTTTTAACGTAGATAGCTTGACTTAAACCCCTAATTGTTTAAGTATTTTCCTCATATAAGGTTGGTTCACACAATTATTCATCAACTTAATGTTTTTGGAATGGTTCTATGAATGGTTTGACTTTATAACCATTAACTTTAAATGTTTGACCATTGGTGGGATCTTGAATTTCAACAGCCCCATGGGGGTACACCTTATGCACTATGTATGGGCCTGACCATCTGGACCTCAACTTTCCCAGGTGTAGATGAAGTTTAGAACTATACAAAATAATTGTTTTACCCGGTACAATGTGTTTTTCTTTAAGATTTTGAGATTGGTAGGCTTGTACTTTTGCTTTATTGATCCTTTAATTCTCGTAAGCCTCCATCCTAAGTTCCTCAATTTCATTGAGATCTAATTTGCTTTTTTGTTTCGGCCAATGAGAGGTCATAATTCATTTTATTAATTTCCCAAAAAGCCTTATGTTCAATCTCCACTAGAAAATGGAATGCTTTACCATAAACCATCCTATATGGGGACATTCCTAAAATGGTTTTATATGCGGTTCGATAGGCCCAAAGATCATCTAAGAGTTTGCTTGACCAATCTTTCCTAGATGGTTTAACAGTTTTCTCAAGAATTTGTTTAATTTCTCGATTGGCTAAATCAGCTTGACCATTGGTCTATGGATGGTATGCAATGGACACTTTGTGAGAAATTCCATACTTTTCCATGAGTGATGAGAGTGGATGATTTCAAAAATGAGTTCCATGATCACTAATGATAGCCCTAGGAATTCCAAATCTAGAGAATATGTTTTATTTTAAGAATCTAATCACAGTTTGATGATCATTGGATTTTGTGGGAATGGCCTCAACCCATTTTTAGACATAATCAATAGATAAGATAATGTAAATATATACCCTAGATTTTGGGAAGGGACCCATGAAATCAATTCCCCAACAGTCAAAGATTTCAACCACTAAGATTGGAGTGAGTGACATTTGATTCCTTTTTGTGATGGACCCTACTTGTTGACACCCATGAAAAATTTGACAAAATGTGTAGGAGTCCCTTTAGAGGGTGGGACATAAGATACCACACTGAATAATATTAGCAGATGTTTTCTTAGAGGAAAAGTGACCTCCACATGTCTCACTATGATAGAATTTAAGGATGGACTCTTGTTCAGATTCTGGGACACACCTCCTATGACTTGGTCAGGGAAGAACTTATAGAGGTATGGATCATCAAAAACATAGTGTCTAACATCCTAAAGGAATTTCCTTTGAGCTTGAGTCCCTAAGAATTTTGGAATGACTCTTGTAACTAAGAAATTGGATATGTCATCATACCAAGGGTAGTCACTCATAGAGTATAGGTGTTCATCAGTAAATGAATCAGACACAGAAAGGTGATTTGAGTTGTCTTTGAATTCCATCCTTGAGAGGTGATCAAATACAACATTTTCAACACCCTTTTTATCCTTGATTGTGAGGTAAAATTCTTGTAAGATAAGTACCCACCTAATCAGTCAAGCCTTAGCATCTTGTTTTTGGAAGAGGTATTTTAGTGCAGAATGGTCAGTGAACACAGTGATGGGGGATCCTAAGAGGTAGGACCTAAAATTATCTAAGGCAAACAAAATAGAAAGTAACTCATTTTCAGTGGTGGTGTAGTTTATTTGGGCATCATTTAGGGATTTGATTGCATAAGAAATGACATCAAGAGTTTTATCACAATGTTGTCCTAACATAGCTCCAACAGCAAAGTCACTGGAATCACACATAAGTTTGAATGGAAGGTTCCAATTTAGAGATTTCATAATGGGAGGAGAGGTGAGAGAGGATTTTAGGGTTGATAATGAACCTCACAACTTTCTTTCCAAAAAAATGGAGCATCCTTTACTAGGAGAGCACAAAGGGGACAGAAGATTGAACTAAAGTCCTTGATGAATCATCTATAGAAACCAGTATGTCCTAATAAAGACCTCACTTCCTTGAAATTTTTGGGTGATGGAAGGTGACGAATGATGTCAACCTTGGCTTTATCAACTTCAATCCCCCTTCCTGAGAACAGATGGCCTAGAACTAGTCCCTCTTTAACCATGAAATGACATTTTTCCCAGTTTAGGACAAGATTATTTTCTTCACATCTTGACAAGACTCTCTCCACATTCCTCAGACATCCCTCAAATGTATCCCCAAACACAAAGAAGTCATCCATGAAGAATTCAAGAAAATCCCCTACCATGTCTGAGAAGATTCCCATCATGCACCGCTGGAATGTTCTAGGGGTATTGCATAACCCAAAGGGAATACGTTTGAAAGAAAAGGTTTTGAATGGACATGTGAATGTAGTCTTCCCTTGATCCTCTAGGGAGACCTCAATTTGATTATACCCCAAGTACCCATCTAAGAAACAGTAGAAGGCCTGACCTGCCACACTCTCAAGGACTTGGTCAATGAATGGTAAGGGGAAATGGTCCTTCTTGGTTAATGATTTTAGCTTCCTATAGTCGATGAAGACTCTCCAACCACTACTCACCCTTGTTGGAAGAATCTCTCCATCCTCATTGGTTATCACTGGGATTCCTACCTTCTTGGGAACCACTTGGATTGGGCTGACCCACTCACTCTCAGCTATGAGATATATGATACCATCTTTTAACAATTTCAGAAGTTCTTTTCTCACTACTTCCATGATATTAGGATTGAGTCACCATTGAGGTTGAATAAATGGCTTTGAATCAGATTCTAGAACAATCCTATGAGTCCCGATAAGTGGGATAATCCCAGGAATACCAGACAGGGTCCAACCAATGGATTTTTTATGTTTCCTAAGGACATCTAGAAGCATCCTCTCATGATTGGCTTCAAGAGAAGAATAAATGACAATAGGATGTGTTTGATTGTCCCCTAGGAAGGCATACTTGAGTGCAGCAGGAAGATCCTTCAATTCAAGATCAGGTTGGTTCAAAATTTCAGCAGAAGATTGAAACATTGGATCAAGATCAATTTTGTTTCATAGAGTTTCAAATAGGATTTATTCCCCACATATAGAAGTTTCATCTACAAGATTGGTTTGATCAGATTTAGGGAAGGAATTTTGATTGGTCCCCATGAATGTGGTTTGCTTAAAGGTTTCACTAATTTTTGGACCTAAGAATTTATCATAAGATCAATTTTAAAATGATTCAAGCCAATGAGATAAAATTCTTTCATGTGAACAAAGGAAATCAATCTCATCCTAACTTAAACATCCATAAAATATTCCTTGATGTTCTATGGATTCATTATCTATGCTTCTTATCATGTTTACTTCATGAATGTCATCATAATCCCCTATTTGTGATCTTGCATTATAGATGTTCAAGTCTAGACTCATGTTTCCAAAGTTGATGGTCATGTTCCCATTTCGGACTCAGATAACAGAGTTGATTGTTGCAAGGAAGGGGAGACCAAGGATGATTGGGGTTTGTTTCTTATTTATTAAGTTTGTATGGTTGTCAAGGAAAATGAAGTCAGCAGGGTAGATGAAGTTTTCAACCTTTACCAGAATATCCTTTAAAATCCCCTTTGGAACCCTAATATTACTATCAGCAAGTTGAAGTGTGACAGATGTGGGTTGGAGCTCATCTATGCCTAACTGGAAGTTCATAGCATAGGGTATGATATTGACACTAGCACCTAGGTCACACAAGGCCTTGACAACTTTTCTCTCTCCTAGTTCAACATTGATGTAAGGGAAACCCGTGTCTTTCAACTTAGGAGGAATGGTCCCTTGAATGGTGTTACTCACATTAGCAGCCAAAAGGACTTGATTTTTATGTGAAAATTTTCTTTTAAAAGTGCAAAAGTCCTTAAGGTACTTTGAGTAGGCAGGTATGGTTTGGATGGCATCGAGAAGGGGAATGTCCAACTTGACTTGTGAGAAGATTTTCCTCAATGTTTCACTCAATTCAGGCTTGGTTTTCCCCCTCATGCATTGAGAAAATGGTGCATGTTGTGGGGTTGTTTGTTAAAGAGTTGTTTCTTTAAAAATGTTATCGTGTTTTTCAGTTTGATCATTTGGTTCATTTGAATTTTCATTCAAGTCTGAATCTTCAGGTGTGTTTTGAATTAGTTTTTCAGGTTTCTCAATTGATTTCCCACTTCTTAAAATAGTCATATCCTTTAGTTGTTCATGAGTTGTTTGAGTAAAACTTGACTCTCCCCTTGAATTTGAGGATGGAACCTCTTGAGTAGGCATGGGTGCCTTTCCTATTTTGATGGTTTGAAGTTCTTATTTAAGGTAAGAGACTTCCGAGTTCATCTTTTCCATTTGTTTTCATAGTTGTTCTAGTAGGCTTTGTGGAACAGTTTGGGTTGGTGCTTGAGAAGATTGGTTTATCCCGGGGGGATATTTTGGAGGTGGGATGTTTTGTTGAAAATGGACTGGTGGCTGTTGGTATTGGATAGGTTGGGTTTGGAACTGGTTATGGGTTTGGTAGTTCTGATGGGGGTAAGGATTTTGTCCCAGTGGTTGGAAAGGTTGTTGGTTATCTTTCCAGTGGAATCCTGGGTGGTCATTATACCTTTGGTTGAAGGTGTTTTGGTATTGAGGCTTTTGAAAGTTCAAAGAATTTACTTCCACTGGGGGTTCTCCTAAAAGAACATCCTTGATGGATAGAATGGTTGGGTAGTTTTCTGTCTTATGGTCATGTTTGTCACAAATTTTCCAAACATGGTCTACAGTTTGGATTTCATGGACTTTCCTAAGGTCTATCTCTTCAACCTTCCTAGAGAGTGCTGTGAGTTTAGCCTTAAGGCTTTACTCTTATCTAAGTGTATGAATTCCAATAGTTCTTTGTGGCATATCAGAATAAGGTTAAGTTCCCCATGTTTGGTTTTGTTCATAAAGGCTTTCTAGATACTCGTAAGCATCATTTGGGGCGTTGTTTTTAAAGGTTCCATTACACATCATGTCAATGAATTGTTTGTTCCCCAGACCCAAACCTTTATAGAAAATTCTCACTTGTTCAGGAATAGAAAAACCATAGTGTGGAACCATGTTTAGAGTGTCTTTGAACCTCTCCCATGTTTCATAGAATGACTCTCCCTCTTTTTCAAAAAAATTTTGGATGCTCTTTTTAAGTCCAATTGTTTTGGGTTGGGGAAAGTATTTTTTGTAGAATTCTCTTTGTAGTTGGTCCCAAGAGTTGATGGATGATGGTATCAAATTGTTTAGACAATTTTTAGATCGATCCTTTAAAGAAAAAGGAAATAGACTCATCTTATCTGATTCTAGTTGATGTGGGGGACACATGGTTTCTACAATGTCATTGAACTCCTTAATGTGAAGGTATGACATCTCGGACTCCATTCCATGGAATGTGGGAAGATGGTTTAGGGCATGGGGTTTAAAGATATAGTTGGAATCTCCTAGGGAATTTTGTCTAATGAATTAAGGGTAATTGGTCCAGGAAGGTGTGAGGTAGTCATTTATGGTTTGATCAATTGCATTCCCCAAGTTTGGGGATGCCTCATTTGGGTTTCCATTTTGGTTTCCACCTGAGTTTATGAGTTGGTTTATTTGAAGACCATCCATTTAAATGGGCTCAATTTTGGACTCTGAAGTATTAGAAAGATTAGGATATAATGGAAAGAGTTCCCTTGGTGTACTTGACTCCCCAACCCCAAGACTATCCACCCAAACTAGATGGTTTGATTGATCACGGGTGTAGGCGGACATGCGCCAAAAGAAAAAAAATGAGAAAGGGACAATATAAGATAATTTGGATGAGAAAATAAGAAATGGGAGAGAATAGAATGGGTGTTTAGATGAATTACTTTGGTCCTCGGAAATGGTGCCAAAATTTGATTCATGCTCAGATTTACCCAAGAGATGAAGGTAGAACAATCCTTGTAGTTTAGCTTGGGTTATTGAATCCTCAAAGACCTAAGAAGTAACCTACGAACAGGTAAATTCTATGGATTGTTTTTGGATATGAAGTGGCCAACTTGGGTTGATTTTATACGGGTTTAAGTGAACACTAAAAGTCTTAAGTGAATTCAAATTATGAGAAGGGTTGATCCTAGGTTATTACAAGGGGTGGATTGGATGCATTCTTTTTCTTGTAAAAATATTTCAATTTCTTATATTTGAGATGGGTTCATTTAAGAATATCAAAAAAATCATCACTTATTGGTTTAATTCCTACACACCCTAATAATAATCAACTATACACTTGAAGGATCAAAGTTTTGAGCACTCCAAGGTAAAGGTTCTTATTAGCACTTGAAATGCGTGACCTTAAATTCAATAAGGATGAAGAAGTTTTAAAGTCATCAAATAAAAATCTCATTTAAAAGAAGTGATTATCCATTAATGGAGTGAGAAATAAAATCCAATACATCCCCTTTCTACTCCCTTGGATCAACCCATAAGTGGGTTAACCCTCCATTAATCCCATGGTTTCAATGGAAGCGGAAAGTAGACTCATGAGGGAGGAATTGGAGAAGTAAAAAAACACAATGAAAAAAAACAATCACTCCACCGTTGTGTGATAATATCACAAGGTTTGGTATGAAAAAGTTAAAACCTTGAGGAAATGGTATCAAAGTGATAAGAAGAATAATATATTAATAGAAGATGAAGAACTTTTATAAAGAAAATACGGTAATTCAAGGAACTTACAATTAAAGGAATGCAATTACAACATCAAATTTGCAGCATAACATTAAAAAGAAACAAAGATCAAAGATCCTCAAATCATCCACCACCACTACCTTAAATATGAATTTTCATAGCCTTTGGTCCATAATTCAATAGTCCAAGTCTCCTAAATTAATTTTGGTAGGCCACATGTGGGTGGAAAGTTGAGGGAGAGTTGATTTTTCCACCCTTGACCCGAGGTGGAATCCATCTTTCATCCACCGAACAGACGCGCTTGTAAGGCCTTCTATATGGATGAATTAGAGTGGTACATAGAATATAAAAATGGAGAGTCTGGTGTCTTATAACCTCCTGTAAAATTTGGGCCCATTTGGAGTTGTGGATTATGAGATATGATTCGATTAGTAGAAAATTTTTATGGGACACAGAATCTGGACCAGAATTTTATCTCTAACTTGGTCCACCTAAATGACCATAATGGAGGCCGAATTAGCACTGGCTTATGCAGAATTATTTGTTCCTATATATGTCGTATATCCTCCCACCCAATTTGGGCTTCATTGGGTTTGTAATGTGGGTCCCACATTCTCATCTGTGGGATGATATCCAATCTGCCTTCTCTAGAATTTCTTTCTTTCATCACAAAATATCCCCATATTCTTCCATGAATTATCCATTTATCCCTGAATGAAACATGTTCATATTGAAGTGTAGATAAATTTCAAAAAATATAAAATTAAAATATGGATAATTACATTCCTTAATATCATATGAATCATTGGGTACTTTAAATGATGTTAAAAAATGTACCACATAATAGTACATTTTAAGAAGGAATTACAATCATAATGTGAAATGATGTTAAAATTGTAAAATGAAATAAAATGGTGTTTATGAATAATAAAGAACATGAATATTATATATATTAACAATGAATATTAGCCTCATTTAGTGGATAATCTGATAATATCTAACATATATATGTAACTCTATCAGTAGTCATCCAATATTTCACAACAGTTGAAATAAATTCTAGATCTATAAAAACATAAACTTCTTGTGGGATAATTTTGAATAATAAGTGTGTGTAGATACCTCATTAAAAAGTAATATATTTATTCAATTTAAACCATATTTAAATAAAGACATAAAAACTGAAACATCAATTTACTTACAAGGAAAACAAATAAAAGATAGGCATGCTGATCACTTTAAAATCAGTTATATCCATGATATATTTTCTAGATATTCTCAATGAATATTCTCTTCCACATATACTAGAAATCATCCAAAATTCATAGATATTATCCAAGGAAGAAGAATCCTCAGATAATATTTGTATCCCATTATAAATATCAGAAGTATCTACAATGGTTTGTTCTAGAACCTTTTGTTTCCTTTGTTCCATTTATTTTGATTATAGATACTCCTATATATGTTAAATGTCAACAAATTTTACAAGTAATTTTCAACCAGATATAATTAATATTAAAAACTCCCATGCCTCATATGAAAATATGAACTGTAACATCTTGGATTCGGATTCCAATAAAAGGTGCCCCGTACCTGGTTGGCCACATTGACTCAAACACATTTCACCAAATGTCAGTGGTTGCCGACTAGCAGTGAGGGCCTATGGTTTGATAGTGGGGAGACTATTCCCTCATTGGTAGAGTGTAACATAATGGAATAAATAATAACAATAAAAGAAATAGTAAAAAACACACAACATAATTAAACAATGGAAGACTGAAAGTTAAAGATAACAAGAAGGCATATAATATCATAATGATGCAGCATGTCACATGTTCTAAGAAAGCAGTGAAAACAGGATACACTACTATCTTGTATAATACTATACTAAGGTAAAACAATAAAAAATTAAACACAACAGCATTACAAGACTTAGCTTAGTCCCATGCTCTCCTTCTCCTAAGTAGGAATCAAGTACCTGTGTAAAGAGCCTTTCCCCTATCGACACCTTCAACAATATAGTATATTTGGGCCCAAAAACATGACCCAAATAGGATGTGAGAAATAAATCCCAATAGGCAACCAACAAAGGTTTGTACCAATCTATCAGGGAGTATATGCAACAATAGTGTATAATAATGAAATCATTAAACTAAAAAGTACTCAAAAGTAAACAACCCTATAATCCTGGTTCCATTTATACCATCCATGTTCGTTAAGAAATTCAAATACATCGAATAATAAGTTCTTGGGATCCAGCCATCACTAGTAAATATCTTATTCAAGAAAACACAATAGGTACCTCAGTAGGAAACCTATCAAGTAAAATGAAAATCAAATCCAAGCTTTTGCTTTATCTTGGAAGACACATCACAAGTCATTACAACAGTCAAACCTCTGTTCAAAACCTTTTCCTCAGGCAGTCCACAGATATAAACAATCCTTCCCCATAATAAATTTCTCAAAGGCATAACAAAATTTAGCCCACAGGCACAAAAAACCTTTCCCAAAGGAATGAAAAATTTATTCCCATAGGCAAAATAATTCAACAGGGCCAAGTCCGATATATAAGCAATTCAGTATAGAGAAACACATGAATTCCTTACACAATTACATGGTTAACAAGGAAAAAATTCACATTGGTAAGCATTTAATTAATCAATTCATCTCAAATAAACAATAACAAGGAAAACAGAGGCATAACCACGGTTATCCTAAGTCAAAAGGCCCAACAACAGTTATTCAAGGGAAACTCATCAACGAGGTGGCCCTTAATCAAAAAAAGTAGTCTCAACATGCTTCAATTCATGTAATTAATCACCTAAACATACTTAGGCATTAACATCGTTCAAAGTCGCAAAAAAAAGAGACACCCCAAATATGGTTTTGTGGCACAACGACACATATAAACAACTTGACATTGAGCAATAAGCATGAGACCACCTACCTTGTCATAGAATGATTCTCTTCGTCCATCCTCTACTTTCAATAAAATCTAGAACGATGTAGATCTATGAAACAAGGATATTCACTCAACCATAAATAACATAGTCTAGAACAAAAATAACTAACAAAGGCTCAAGATTAAATGAGAGCTTACCGATTGGTTTCAAACGAGATGGAAAATGATTGATTCGGAGTTTGGATGATTAACCAAGAAGGGGTTGAAGTTCCAGCGGTCCTATTAACTTCCTTCAATGATCCTTCTATCCAAATGATAGAAGAACAAGGATACTTCCCATTTTAAGGGAAAGAATTAAGTACATGACGTGTAATTCATATACACATTGTGTATATTATTTACCTATTAATTTTTCGACTTAATTTCACTGACTTACTTCCTAGGGTTAGTCGACATGACTATATGGAGCGTACTAGGAAGTACATAGTGTGTAGTTGGGGTTTCCCCCTTTTCACACTAACATTCCCATACTCCATGTATTCCATTCATACATGGAAACACTACATGGTGTGTTCTTGGGAGTACATGGTGTGTAACCCTTGATTCTTATACTTTTCCAAAATTTCCCTTATTTTCTCAGAAACAACACGAAGGAAAAGGAAAAAAAGAGACCGTAACTCAAAGGAAGAACCGAGTTCTTACAAACTTCCCTTCGTAAAGAAATACATCCTTGAATTTCCCTTCCAAGGGTGGTAAAGGAATACCTGAGAATAACTCTGGCCACTAAGAATGTACATAGACCTCCCTCTCCCAAGTCTTTTCCTGTACTTATCCATGATGCCATAGCACCAGTACGAGAGGAACTGAATTTCCTCGAAGAACCATCGTATTCCTATCAACTATAAAAATTGGATTCTCCTCAAAAAATGAATCAACCAAAATCTCAACCTCTTCAGTATGAAAAACATGATATGGGTCTGAGTGATAGTGGCGTAGATGAGATATATAAAAGAAATCATGCATGACTCGATACCTCTGAGGTAACTATAACAAATATGCAACCGACCCGACTCGCTCTAGAATCTCAAATTGTCTGACATATCTCGATGAAATATTACAATGTATCATGATTCTCTTGTATCCCAACCTCACTGAGACACATAGGAAAACTCGATACCAGACTTCAAACTCTAATGGTCATATTTGGTGATCGAAATAAGATTTTTGATAAGACTGCGCAGTATCCATCCATCTTTGAATCAAGTGGACCTAATCAAAAGTCTCCTACATGAGACATTTAACTAGTAAGGCGGCCTCACCTGCCTCTAACCAGCATAGAGGAGAATGACATGGCCTACCATATAAAGCCTCATAAGGTTCCATCTAGATAGTTTCCTGAAAACTATTATTGTAGCCGAAATCAACTAGGGGAATATGCTTCTCCCAAGAGCCCCCAAAGTCTAGGACACATACATGTAACATGTCCTCTAGCACCTATATCATACTCTCTAACTAGAAATCACTCTAAGGGTGGTTTTCTATGCTCAGAAGTACCTATGTACCCATCGCCCTCTAAAAAATCTTCCAGAAACGAGATTTAAAGTGGGTGTCCATATCTGAAATGATAGAAAGAGGGACCCCATGATGTCATATCACCTATTGGATATACAAATTTCCAACCTCATCAACACCTAAGGTATCCTTGATCGAAATGTATTGAGATTCCTTTGTAATCCAATCAACTAAGAACCACACAACATCATTGCCTCTAGGCGACCTAGGTAACCCTATCATGAAATCCATCGCGACAACATCCCATTTCCACTTCAAAATAGGTAACTATGATAAAATCACAACCAACCGCTAATGTTACAACTTCACCTACTAATAGGTGGAACATCTCATAACAAAACAAGATACTTCCCACTTTATACTTGGCCATCAGTACTGATGGTGCAAGTCATGATACATCTTGGTGACTCTGGGATGTGTTGCCCAAGATGAAGCATGAAACTCCCACATCACATCCTCGTGTATATCCCCCGAAACCCCCACATGTCTATGGATACGCAGAACTTCATCATCACCTATCGTCCATCCAAGAGGATGTTCCTCACATGTCACACTCTCCCATATAACTAGGCCTTCAGAATTTGATAGCTGCCTCATAATCACTTTTCCCAATAGGTTAGAGGTAACAACCAAGGATGAAAGATAAGTATTTCCATGACTTTCATACACCTGTAAATGCATCTTAGAGAAAAAATACACAAGATTCCACTGACCACTGGACTCCGACACTTCCTATATCTGAGTCCTCCTACTCAGTGCGTCAGTCACTGCATTGCCTTTTCCAGGAGGCAAGCTCAAAATCGAATGACTGGAGGTATTCCACCAACCTTTGCTGTCTAAGATTAAAATCACACATAATAAAGATGTATTTGAGACTTTTCTAGTCCATGTACACCAAAAAATTCTCTCCTAATAAATAATTTCTCCAACAACTCAAATCATGAACAACTGCAGCTAACATGAGATCATGCATCAGGTAGTTCCTCTCATGTGGCCTCAACTGCCGAGACCCATACCAAACAACTAAATCCCCCTGAATAAGAATTTCTACCAACTCAATACCTAATGCATCACATTAAAACATGTAACTGTTTCCTGGATCTAACAATATTAGTATCAACACTAAAGTCAAACGTCCTATTAACTCTTGAATGGATGCGTCACAAGAATCTGACCAATCAAACTTCAAACCTTTATTAGTCAATCCCATAATTAGTGCGGCTAAGCATGAGAAGTCATGTATAAAATTCTTGTATTAACCAGGTATCCCCATGAAACATCACAGCTCAAAAACATTCTGGGGATGATCTTAGGTAACTACTTCTCTCAGCTTCTCTGGGTCCACTTATACTACAGTCTCTGAGATGACGTGACCCAGGAAGTGAATCTGATCCATCCAGAAGTGGCATTTTGTGAGCATAACATATAAATGATGATCTCTCAGTGTATTCAAAATGATCTTAAGATGATTGGTATGGTTTTTTCGATTGTGAGAATACACCAATATATCGTCCATGAAAACCACCACAAAAGAATCTAGGTAAGGATGGAAATCTTGGTTCATCAATGCCGTGAAAACTACTGGAATGTTCATGAGACCAAATGACATAACTAGATACTCATATAGACCATAAATACTACGAATCACGGTACGAGGTATGTCTATAGGTTGAACATGTACCTGGTGATATCCTAACCTCAATTAAATCTTCAAGAACACTTGAGATCCTCGAAGATGATCAAACAATTCATCTATCCGTGGCACGGGATATGAGTTTTTAACTATCAACTGGTTTGGTTTTTGATAGTCCACGCACAACCGAAGGGTACCATCCACCTTTTTCACGAAAAGGACTAGTCAAACCCAAGGAGAAGTACTGGTTCAGATAAAACCCTAAATTCTAGATCCTTCAAATGCATCTTGATATCTTGAAAATCCATCACAGCCAACCTGTAAGGAGGAATGGATACCAGTGCAGCTCCTAGCACTAGATCGATGTTGAACTCAACCTCTATGACTGAAGGTAATATTGAGATTTTTTCTAGGAAAATGTACCTAAAAAAATCAACCCCTTGAGGAAAATATTCCTGAAAATTTCCTTGGTCATCCAGATATAAAATCGTTGTCTGGGATGTCATCCTACCCAACCCACAATGCTCAGGTCCATCTCTTCTTACCTAGACATTCCATTTACCCTTATGTAGAAACTCTCCACCATTTAGTGATGTGAAACTCACCCTATGATTATAGAAATCAAAAAATGTTTGAAAAGGAACCAACCAGTCCATTTATTGAATGAAATTGAAGCCTATCTTCTCTAATACACAGAGGTTCCAAAGAAAGTGACACCCACCAATCTCAAGGGGGCGCTCCTTGAACTGATGCACACCTACCATTCTAATCCCTAACAGAGTTTATAACATCATAACATTATAATAAGTATAAACACTAAGGCCAATGATTTCCAAAACACCCACATATATAAAACTATGTATATCACTGATATCAAAAACTACTGAAGATAAAATAGAGGTGACTAGAATAGTACCTCTGACAGTAGAAGGTCTGGGATCTGGATCCTTCTGGGTCTGTTGTACTGCATAAGTATGACCAACATTGTAGCCCTGAGACACTTCTTGGATACCCTAAGTTGACCCGCCCTATTGTCGTTGAGATCCTGGGGTCTGACTACCATGACCATAACCACCACCTTGGCTTGAACACCCCGACGTATTCTAGTTTCTAGACTGGTGTTATTCTACTGACCATGCTCCTACATGTGGATTCTATACAGAACTTATCTCACTAGAGACTGGGGGAAATTCCATACTGTAGCACTGTAGATGGCCCATACCGCCACAATCTCGGCACTCAACTAGGTCCTTTGGGCACTAAGGTCTCTTGTTCACAACCTTTCTGCACTGGTAGCATGTCGCCTGGCCTCCAGAGGAAATTTTCTGGATACTACTATTACCATGAGATAAATCCACATGATACTTCCTCTTTCTAGTTGAGACAGTACCAGAAACCGGTGTCGAACCACCCTGGCTCGCACCATTAGCTTCTCGTAGATTGCACTCGGTGATTAGTGCCTGATTCACAATAGTAGAGACAAAATGAAACCTTAAGACATTCACTTGTGATTAGATATCAAACCTGATACCATCCTTGAATCATCTAGTTTTGGAAACATTGTCACCCCTCAGAATAGGTTTGAATCATAAAAGCTCAGTAAACCGGGAAGAATAGTCCATAACTGACAGTGTGACCTGATCCAGGTGCATGAACTCCTGGGCTCGGTTGGCCCACAATATCTCAGGAAAATAATAATCATATAAGGATGCCAGAAAGCATTCCCATGTCATATCCCAATGACACCCTACCTAAGTGATAACACCCAACCATATCTTGGTAGAATCACACAACATATATGTCATGAACTTGAACCTCCTCTTGAGAGGCATCTCCAGATGCTCGAAGATAGTCATCACTAATTCCAACCATGATTCCATAGCCTATGGTCCGTTATCCTTTGAAAAATTAGGTGGATGCTGATGTTGGAAGATATGCTTTAGCTTTTCCGTTAATGTGACAGCCTGCGGTGCTCCCTAAAAGATCTTCATAAACCTCAAAAAACCATCACAGAACTATACATCTGCTCTTGCATTTGGTAAAATAGGTGGTGCTGCAGCTAGAATAAATGGAGGATCCATCAGTAGCCCATGACCTACCTTTTTTAGAGTATGATCATCACTACTCCCTGGCATAAAACTCGAGTTTTTTATGGCATCATGAATCTACAAGGTCAAGAACATACCTTAGTTTAATCTCATCTTCAAGGTTTTCAATTCAAGAGTTCCAAAAATATAGGAAAATACCCTCAATGTTTGGAAAAAAGAGACTACACGACGTGTAGAAAGAATGAACGACGTGTACCCTTACGCCGTCACATGGTTGTGTTCTACCACAGGCCTGGGCGTGTATCAACCCTAGGTACACGAAGTGTTCCATGCACACATGGTGTGTACATTGGTCTATCCTCCTGGCCATGTAATCCAACATGGCTTGGTCCACATGGGTTTTTCCTAGGTAGGCTACATGGTGTGTACGAAAAGGACATGGCTTGTTCTGATCAAAACTAAATACCCTATGTTTTCTCACACACATCCCATTACATGATCATATAATACATTGAGTGTACACAAAGTACACAACATGTATTTAAGAAAAGTATTTCTTCCCCGAACATGAAGAACACATGGCATGTGTTCATAGAACCACACATCATTTTTTTTCTGGGTTTCTAGACAGTATGCCTCAGAAACTTCCCTGAATCCCCTGTTTTTGCAAAATAATCCACGATATGCCAAATTCAAACCTGTGATGTTCCATACTCACCGTGAATCAAATTTTGGTACCCATATATAACATAACATAGAAAAATTATTGTAACACCCTAAGCTTCCATGATATGTTTCCCTTTGAATAATGCAATAGTTTGTATTGTATGCAACTTTGAGATTCTAACACATCGCGACCAATCAGACTAGTCGTCATGAATAGTAATACCCACTTTTGGAAATTTTTTAAATTTTATTTTTCAAAATGGAATTCATTTTTTAATTTTAAATATCAAAATTAGCTTAGGGTGAATTTTTGGTATTTTTCTGAAATCTTTCAATTTTTGATGAATAGTGAAAAATAATGCGATATTGGTTAAAACCAATTTTTTTATTTAAATAATTATTTATTTTATTGAAATTTATTTTAGGTCAAAATAGATACATAATAACTATATAAGTACAAAGTAATTTATTGGTGTCATTTTATAATAAGTTTAGATATCAAGAAATTTTATGGAACTTTTGACCATCTTTTACCCACCTCCTAGGAGCATTTGCAAATTTGCATAAAACTTAATTTTACTGCTTCTGTGAGTTGAATATCAAAAATACGAGAAATAGAGTTTACATCAGTATGTATAATGTGGTTTAATAATATGAAAATAATTTTTGGTGAATAGTAACTTTTGATTTTTATTTACCACGGTTAAAAGTAAATAGGGTAATTAAGGGTAAAAATGATATCATAATTACTGTAACACATGTACTAATTATATTGGATAAGTGTAATTAGACAAAAAAACCTTAGGAATAAAATATGATCCCCTTTGGTCCACTTGGATTAGATTGGGATTTTTATTATTATTTAATTTAAAGAAGAGTTAAAAGAGTTAAATCCAAAGTTTAATAACTAAACCTTTTTTAATATAGGATTATACATAAAATAATTAGACTATAAATATTAATTTTAAAGATAAAAATATTTCCTAAATAATATAATTTTATTTATAATTCTTATAAACTAAATAATTTAATTTATTTATCACACAATGATGATGGAATAATTACCTTATTAATGAAAGATTAAAATAATTGATATTATAAATATCCAAATAAATGTAATTTGAGACTTTTTATGGATTACACTAATTTTATAGGTTAATATGACATTTTAGGGTTTATTAAATAATTTTTTTTCGAAGTAATCATGCTGTTATGATTTTCAAAAAAAATAATAAATAGTGTCAAAATTGACATAATTGAGTTTTTAAAACAAATACTTTATTATTAATTGATATGATATTCATAAAAATGTAATTTTCTGCCAAAGGAGTTAGATAAGGTTATATATATTAATAATTAACCACTTGGGGTTCAATTTTTCTTTTATATTATGTTTATTAATCATATAATATAAAAATACAAAGAGACATGGTAAATGTCAAATTATTTAACTAAGTGTTAAATATAAAATATAAGGTTAATATGATGACCTAAAACTGTCTAAAACCTATTGGTTGAGATATTTTTGACCCATATACACCTTATCCTAGAAATAATTCATTTTGGAGCCATTATAAACCGAAAATTATTTTATTATAAAATAATATTTCAAGCTTTTCCTAAAGTGACCCCCACCTCTCTTATAAAAGGGTACTTACCCTTCTCGTAAATTCACACCTCAAAATCCATTTTTCTCAGATAAAACCTTCCCAAATATCCTACCAACTTTACTCCCTTAATCCTAGAGGCCTTTATATTTTCAGAAATCCAACATAAGGATCCCTTTTGGTCAAATCAAAAGGAAGAACCTGAAGAAGAGGTAAATATTTCATCACCTCTTTCAAGTTCTTTTCTTCTTCCAGTTTTTATTTCTTTGTTGTTTCCATTGTAAAATATTAACTACAGTATCTTATATATACTTTGATGTTATTATAAAAATGGTACAACCATATTAATTATTCTATCCATCATATGAATGACAAAGTCACCATACGTACGTACATATGGCTTACCATCTCCACGTCGTGGTGTAGTTTTTTATTCAAACACTTCATTATTTGGATGGATATAATAATGAGTATAAATCATGTAAATAATAAATATAACATGTTAATTATTATTTATATATGATATACCATCCAATTACATATGATTTCACTATCAATATAATGATATTGTCGCTAGTGCATACGTACGGATTACCGTCTCCACAAATGCGATGAGATTCATTCCCCATCGTAATATTTCATGAATAATTTTAATTTTATGATTAAAAATAATATTTATGAACAGAATATCATTCTATATATGAATCAAATACATCCTATTAATAAGAAACAGGTCTTACATAACCAAGCATATAAAGGAAAACGAATCAGTTAACACCTGAAATGTTGATACTACTAACCTATTATTAACAAAGAAATATTAGAGGATCATATATGATATAATATTTATGTATATGGTTATTTTATAATTTAATAACAATATTTTAACTATTATATAGGAGGTTAATGTACCCTCGACTAATTAAAAGTACAAGTTGGTTATTAGTTTCACAATCTCTTTATTATCTGAGTTTTTTTTACGTAAGTATCTACTGAGACCTCTTTATCATCCACATCCATGTTTCTTAAAAATATATTTCAATTTTTTTTACTATTTACTATACTATAGATAAAAGTAATTTATAAACTTGTTTTAATATTTATAAAATGTTTATAAAGGAATATTTCCGTCATTTTCCAAACAAGGTCCTTTACGACCTTTTCGACAAAATTAAGGAAATAATGTTTTTTAACTTATACGGAGGGTGCAACTATTTTCTGTTGTTATAAAACCTTATAAGCTTATCTTACAAGATTATAAAAATATTTTCAATTTTTTTTTATTTTATAATTACATTACTTCTAAATGATTTAAAAATATAAAGAGATATTTCTCTCAAAAAGTTTTGATTTTATCTATGTCAACATCATTTAATGGATTTTAAACTTGTTTGAAGTTGATTTATTATGACACAAATTTTCCATATTGTATTGAAGGTTTTTTGATATGTTTGATTGTGGATGTGTTATTTTTACACCATTCATGGTTTTTTGATAATGTATTAACATTTCATATGCTAGTTTTAATACGAATGTTTATGTTTTGTTTAAACCTTTTCGTATGAGGAATGCATTGGACTTAGTAAGTGAAGGGTGGAGCCCTCTATAGCTCCTTGATGCATCGGTAGGTCTCATGAGACAAACTAGTGTCCTGTCACAAGGCGTTGACAAAATATTATTTGTATTCTTGGCACGAGGCTTTGACTATGTGGTTATGAACTCTGACATTATGCATTCCATCATTATAAAAGTGGATTTTGATATTGCATGTGATTATTCGACTAGTAGAATATCCTTGTGATTATGTAAATGGAATTATTTGATTTTATATTTTTCATATTATGATGAAGTTTAAGTTTAAAAGTCTTTTTTTAGTCTTATATATTTCCTTAAATTTTTATACTTATTTAGGAAAGTTTCCGCTATATTGTTATCCATACTGAGCATCTGAGCTCACCCCTTTATATGTTTTGTTTTTCCCAGGATGTGAAGAAGTATTTTATGGTTGACCTTTAAGGATAGACTAAGGATATAAGTGTGTTTAAAAAAGGGACAAAATGTTGTTGATGTTTTTATTTCATGATGTAATGTAAAACTTATGACTGTATTTAGTACTTCCAAGGCTACTAAACTGATCGGTATTTTGAGACATGATTCCTTGTATCCTGAAAATGTCATGTAATAATGCACCAACTCTAGGTAACTGGGGTCTGGGAATTATAGTTGGTATCAGAGTATGTTTAGTACAAACCTTGGAAACTATATTTAGAAAAACTCTGATTAGAGAACACTACCCTAAGATAGAATTTGAGAATTAGTATAGAATAACCTCCTAGAATTTTGGTACTGTTGAGATTTTGTGAGTTTTCCAAGAAATAAATCTTTATCTAGATATGATTAGGTAATGGAATCTCTGGCATAGATGTACCTAGGGGTAAAACCCGAAAACACCGCTTTGAGCTAGACTCGAACGAGAACTGGTACACGACAACAGGCCTTGCTACCCTCTTGGTTACGACACTCCTGGGGGATATGATTAGGATAATTATTATTTTCTTTACAAACCATTATTAAGGGTTTATGAGTATATAATTTCTCAAAGAAAACATTTTTTATGATTATGGATTATATCCATAAACTGTTCAATTTATGTTAAGTGTTTTACAATTTTGGAATTTTGTATTGTGATTCATAAACTAATGTATTATATCCCATTGTTTAGAAATGGTGCCTAGTGGAAGGAATGGAAACCATATCAATGCACATAATCCATGTAGGTAATGTCCTGCTACTCAAGATAATTATAGTGGAGTTGTTGAAGCAATTGGTGCTGATCAGGTTATCACCATACTGGGACAACTCACTCTGGTTATGAATAATTACCTTACCTGTATGGAGCACCCTGGTCCACAATGTGAAGGATAAATTTTAGACCGATTTATGAGGAAACAACCACCAACACTAAATGGGAGTAAAAATCCATTATTTTCTGAGTAATTGATAGATTCATTAGAGAAAATATTTCATGCTTTGGGGAGTAGCGAAAGAGAAACAATTTTCATGGCAGTTTATCACCTCACGGGAGATGCAGATCAATGGTGGTCATTAATCCAAAACACAAAGAAAGATGAAGAAGTATAGAACGTGGAATGGATGGAGATTAAAGATATTTTATTAGAAAAATACTTTCCTCGTGACCATTGAGAGAATATGGAAAGACAATTTCTATGTCTGAGCAAAAAGGAGGATGAGAATGTCGCAAAGTATGAGGCTAACTTTACAAGGTTAGCAAGGAATTCAACAAATTATATATGTAATCCAAGGATTAAGATTGATTGTTTATTTGATGGGTTAAAACCATTTCTCTTTTGACCATTAGTCTCACAATCCTTCACATAGTACGAAGATATTGTCTCATGCGCTATCAAGATAGATAAATAATTCTCTAAGTATTATAAATTTAAGGCAAAGCTAGAGAAAAAGAGATCTACTGAACAATTTGGAAATGGAAATAAGGGGAAAAAGGGAAAAGTTGAATATCCATCCCGCGGTAAATGTGGGAAGAAACACCCCAGTACTTTCCAGAAGGGAATGAGAGTCTGTTACAAGTGTGTTGAAAAAGGCCACAAAGCTCGTGATTGCAAGGGGAAGAAAGAGGTTGTCAATGTTGAATGCTAAAATTTTAGAGAAAAGGGGAATTATACAAATGAGTATCCTAAGTGCCAAGGGAACTTACCTTAGAAGAGTCCAAGGAAGGAAGGCCAAGCTTATACAATCACTACTACTGATGTTGAAGCTCTGAAAGACGTGGTGGCAAGTAATTTAATGGTTTCCTCAAGTTTATCCAATGCTTTATTTGATTCGGGATCATCACATTATTTCATATCTTCCCAGTTTTCGAAGAAAATTAGATGTTTTTAATTTGACTTAATAAGGGAGTTGTCAGTCAAAACATTTAAGGGAAGTATCATCACAACAAAGTTTCTTGAAATAGTTCCCATTGGGGCACATAAATGTTCTTTATCTGTTGATATCATCATCATACCCTTGATTTAATTTGATATAATAATCGGTATGGATTGGCTTTCAGTGCATGATGCGAAAATTTTTTGTAAGAAGAAGGAGGTAACAATTTTCAATAATGATAAAAAGTACCTTATCTTTAGAGAAGAAATTTCACCACCTGATTCTTATCTAGATCCACCCCCAGTAGCTCTAACAAATTCAATTATTAGGGAGGAAGAGAATGAAAAAACTATGGGAAAGGAAAATAATGTTCAAACAGAGGATGTACCTATTTTTCAAGAATATGTTGATGTGTTTCTAGAGGATTTACCTGGAAATCCTCCAGAGAGAGAAATTGAGTTTTCTATTGATTTAATTCTTGGTCCAAGGCCCATATCGAAGACCCCTTATAAAATGGCCATTGTGGAATTAGTGGAACTAAATAAAAAACTTTAGGAATTGTGTAATAAAGGATTTTTTCGCCCTAGTTTTTCTCTATGAGGAGCCCCTGTCCTTTTTGTTAAGAAGAAAGACAGATCTATGAGGTTGTGCATTGACTACAGGGAGATCAATGCTATAATAATAAAGAACAAGTATCCTCTACCTCTCATTTATGATTTATTCAACCAACTTCATGGAGATCAATATTTTTCAAATATTGAATTTCAATATGGATATCATCAGTTGTGTGTGAAGAAGGAAGACATTCCGAAAACAGCATTTCGAACTAGGTACAGGCATTACGAGTTTATAGTAATGCCTTTTGGATTGACTAATTCACCCTCTATCTTCATGGATCTAATGAATAGAGTTTTCAAGGAATATCTTGATGAATTTGTAGTGGTATTTATTGATGAAATATTGGTACACTCAAAAAGATATGAATATCATGAAAATCAATTGCGCATTATTCTAAAGACTCTTAGAAGAAATGAATTATATGAGAAGTTTAACAAGCATGAATTCTAGCTCCAGGAGATTTATTTTCTTGGATATATTGTCTCTAAGGATGGAATCTTTGTTGATCCTTCAAAGACCAAGGAAATCCAAGAATGACCAGCACCAACAAGTTTTACTGAGATACATTGTTTTATTGGTTTAGTAGGTTGTTATCGACATTTCATCCAGAATTTTTCCCAGTTGGATAACCCATTAACCAAGCTCACTAGTAAAGGGGTTAAATTTGTTAGGAAGAAAGAGTGTGAAGAATGTTTTGAAGAACTGAAAATAATATTAGTTAATGCTCCTATCTTGACTCTACCATTAGGGAATGATGGGTTTGTTATTTATAGTGATGCTTCAAAGAAAGGACTTGGTTGTGTCCTTATGTAGAATGATAGAGTTATTGACTATTCATCACGACAGCTAAAAATTCATGAGAAAAACTATCTTACTCATGATATTGAGTCAGCATCTGTAATCTTTGCTCTGAAAATATATAGACACTATCTCTATGGTGAAAAATGTGAGATTTATACTAATAATAAGAGTTTGAAGCATATTTTCTCACAAAAAGAACTCAACATGAGGCAAAGGCTATGACTTGAACTACTCAAGGATTATGATTTCACTGTACAATACCACTTGGGGAAGGTAAATAAGTTGGAATATTCTTTGAGTAGAAAAAATCATGGAGTTTTGAACAAGATGAGAGTTGAAAGGGATCCTATTTTCATCGATCTAGTAAAGATGGATATGGGAATAACCATGGAAGGGGAAATATCAATACTTTTTCAAATGGTTTCCAAACCATATTTACTAGAAAGGATAAAGACTTCTCAGACTGATGATGAGGAGTTTCAGAAGAATATTAAATATGTGAATGATGAGGGATTGAGTGACTTCATATATGAAGATGAAAATTTGAAATCTGGGAATAGACTTTGTGTTCCTAACATACCTGATCTAAAAAGGGAATTGTTGGATGAAGCTCATAGCTCCAATTTCTCTATACACCCTAGGAGCACCAAGATGTATGGAGATTTGAAGGAACATTTTTGGAGGGATAACATGAAGAGAGAGATTGATGATTATGTGTCAAGATGTATGGTTTGTCAACAAGTGAAAGATGGAAGGAAACAGCCTGGAGGAGTCATGAAACCTCTTCCCATACCTGATTGGAAATGAGATAATATTATGATGGACTTTGTCATGGGGATACCAAAGACTCCTAGAAGGAATGATGCAATATGGGTCATTGTTGATCTTCTTAACAAGTCAACACATTTTGTTGCTACAAGAGAAGATTTACCACCTGAACATCTGGAAGGACTATATATTAATGAAGTTGTAAGACTTCCTGGAGTACCTCCATCGATTGTTTCTGATCGTGATCCTCGTTTTACATCTAGATTTTGGAAAAGTCTTTAGAAGGCCATGGATACTAAAATTCGTTTGAGAACTGCCTACCACCCTCAATCTGATGGAAAATCAGAACAGAATATTCAAACCTTAGAAGACATGTTGAGATCTTACTCACTTGACTTTCAAGGTATGTAGGATCAATATTTACCTATGGTAGAATTTTCTTATAACAATAGCTTCCATTCAAGTATTCAGATGGCACCATATGAAGTGTTATATGGAAAAAGATGTCGCACTCCAACTTTTTAGGATGATGTTGGTGAAAGAAAACTCATAGTCCCAGAACTTGTTGAGGAAATGATGGAAAAGGCCAAGGTTATCCAAACTCACATCAAAGCAGCTCAAAGAAGGCAGAAGAGATATGTCGATAATCAAAGGAAATATTTGGAATTTCAGGTAGGATATCATGTTTTCTTGAAGGTATTTCCATGGAAAAGAGTTATACATTTTGGTATGAAGGGTAAATTGAGTCCCAGGTACATCAGACCATTTGAAATCCTAGAACAAATTGGGGTTGTAGCTTACCGTTTGGAAATGCCTCCATGTCTCTCCAAAGTTCATGATGTGTTCTGCATATCACTGTTGAGAAAATACATGCCTGAACCAACGCATGTACTCACCTAAGAGGAAATTTAACTACAACATGGTCTTTATTATTGTGAAGATCTTGACAAAATTCTTGATACAAGAGAACAAGTTCTGAGAAACCAGACGACTCATCTGGTAAAAGTTCTATGGAGAAATCATAAGACAGAAGATACAACTTGGGAACCCAAGGAACTTATTATGAAGAACCACCAGAATCTTTTTATGCAGTAATATTCTAGAAATTTTGAGGATGAAATTATTTTAAAGAGGGTAGAATGTAACACCCCAAGTTTCCGTGGTTTGTTTCCCTTTGAATAATTTAATAGCTTGCATTGTATGCAAATTCAGATTCTAACACACTGTGACCAATCAAACTAGCCATTATGAATAGTAATACCCACTTTTTGAAATTTTATAAATTTTATTTTTCAAGATGGACTTAATTTTTGAATTTGGAATATCGAAATTATATTAGGGTGAATTTTTGGTATTTTTCTAAAAACTTTCAATTTTTGATGAATAGTGAAAAACACTACGTTATTGGTTAAAACCAAATTTTTTATTTAAATAATTTTTTATTTTGTTTAAATTTATTTTATGTCAAAATAGATACATAATTCCTACATAATTCCAATGTAATTCATTGGTGTCATTTTATAATAAGTTTAGATATATAAAAATTTTATTGATCTTTTTACCCTCTTTTACCCACCTCCTAGGAACATTTGCAAATTTTCATAAAACATAATTTTACCGCTTCTGTGAGTTGAATTTCAAAAATCTTAGAAACACGGTTGCATCAGTATGTAAAATGTGGTTCAATAAGATGAAAATAATTTTTGGTGAATAATAACTTTTGACTTTTATTTACCACAGTTAAAAGTAAATAGGGTAATTAAGGGTAAAGATGATATCATAATTACCCTAACACATGTCCTAATTCTATTGTATAGGCGTAATTAGACCAAAATAACCCTTAGGAATAAAATATTATCCCATTTGGTGTACTTGGATTAGATTAGGACATTTATTATTATTTTATTTAAAGAAGAGTTAAAAGAGTTAAATACAAAGTTTAATAACTAAACCATTTTTAATATAGTGTTATATATAATATAAATTCGACAAAAAATATTCATTATAAAGATAAAACTATTTCCTACATAATGGTATTTTATTTATAATTTTTATACATTAAATACTTTAATTTATTTAGGACACAATGATGATGCAATAATTACCTTATTAATGAAAGATTCAAATAATTGATATTATAAATATCCAAATTAATGTAATTTGAGACTCTTGATGAATTAAACTAATTTTATAGGTTAATATGAAATTTTGGGGTTAATTAAATATTTGTTTTCTAAGTAATCATGCTGTTATGATTTTCACAAAAACCAAATACCAAATAGTGTCAAAATTGACATAATTGAGTTTTTAAAACGAATACTATATTATTAATTGATATAATATTCTTAAAAATATAATTTTTGGCCAAAGTACTTAGATAAGGTTATATATATTAATAATGAACCACCTGGGGTTCTCTTGTCTTGTTATAGTAAGTTTATTAACCATATAATATAAAAATAAAAAAGAGACATGGTAAATGTAAAACTATTTAACTAAGAGTTAAATCTAAAAGATAAGGTTAATATGATGACATAAACCTATCTAAAACCTATTGGTTATAAGGTTTTAGACCCATAACCACCTTAGACTTTAAATAATTCATTTTTTATCCATTAGAAACTGAAAATGAGTTTATTATAATATAATATTTCAAGCTTTTACTAGAGTGACCCACACCTCTCTTATAAAAGGCACTTCCCCTTATCTTAAATTCACATCTTCAAATATATTTGGCTAGGAAAAAACCTACCCAAATATCCTCCAATATTTCCTCCCTTAATCCTAGAGTCCTTACTTTGGTTATAAAGCTAACCTAAGGATCCATTTTGATCAAATCAAAAGGAAGAACCTGAAGAAGAGGTAAATATTTCATCACCTCTCTGAAGTTATTTTCTTCTCCCACTTCCTCTTTCTTTGTTGTTTCTATTCTAAAATAATAACTCATGTATCTTCCATATACTAAGATTTTATTATAAAAATGTTACAACCACATTCATTATTCTATCCACCATATGAATGAAAAAGTCACCATACGTGCGTACATACGTCTTACCATCTCCACGTCATGGTGTAGTTTGTTATTCAAACACTTCATTATTTGGATGGGTATAATAATGAGTATAACTGATGTAAATAATAAATATAACATGTTAATTATTATTTATATATGATATACCATCCAATTACATATGATTTCACAATCAATAAAATGATATTGTTGCTCGTACGTACGTACGGATTACCGTCTCCACGAACACGATGAGATTCACTCCCCATCATAATCATTCAAGAATAATTTTCATTTTATGATTCAAAATAATGATTATAAAAATAATATAATTATGTATATGAATCAAATACATCCTATTCATAACAATAATGGCATAAATAACCAAGCATATAAAGGAAAATTAATCAGTTAAAACCCGAAACGATGATACTACTAAAATATTATTAATAAAGCAATATTAGAGGATCATATATGATATAATATTTATGTATATGGTTTTTGTATAATTTAATACAATGTTTTAACTATTATAAAAGAGGTTAATTTACCCTTGTCCAAGGAAAAGTACAATGTATGAGTTAATTTCACAATCTCTTTATTATTCAAGGTTGTTTTTACGTAAGTATCTACTGGGAACTCTTTTTCATCCACATCCGTGTTTCTTAAAAATATATCTCAGATTTTTTTAAAAAATTTCCTAGACTATAAGTTAAAGTCATTTATACCCTTGTTTGACTTTTTATAAAATGTTTATAAAGAAATATTTCCGTCATTTTCCAAACATGGTCCTTTACGACCTTTTCGACAAAATTAAGGAAATAATGTTTTTTTAACTTATACAGCGGGTGAAACTATTTTAAAAATTATAACACCTTAAAAGGTTCACTTATAAGATTATAAGAATATTTTAAAAATAAATGTTTTATTTTATAATTACATGACTTCTAAATGATTTCAAAATAGAAAGAGATATTTATCTCAAAAAGATTTGATTTCATCTATGTCAACATCCTTTGATAAATTTTAATCTTGTTTGAAGTTTATTTATTATGATACGAATCTTCCATATTTTATTGAAGGTTTTGTGATATGTCTGATTGTGGATTTGTTATTTTTACACCATTAATGGTTTATTGATTAATTATTGACATTTAGTATGCTATTTTTAATATGAATTTTGATGTTATGTTTAAACCTTTTCATATGAGGAATGCATTGGGCTTAGTACATGATGGGTGGAGCCTGATGTAGCTCCTTGATGCATTGGTAGGTCTCATGAGGCAAACTAGTGTCTTGGAACATGGCCTTAACAAAATATTATTTGTAGGCTTGGAACAAGGCCGTGACTATGTGGTTATGAAGTCTAGCATTACGCATTCCATCATTATGAAAGTGGATGTTGATATTGCATGTGATTATTCAAATAGTAGAATATCCATGTGATTAAGTAAATGGAATTATTATTTTTTATATTTTCTATATTATGCTGAAGTTTAATTTTAAAAGGCTTTTGTTTTAGTCTTATAAATTGACTTAAATGTTTATGCTTATTTATGAAAGTTTCCGCTATACTGTTATCCTTACTGAGCATCCGAGCTCACCCCTTTATATGTTTTATTTTTTCCAGGATGTGAAGAAGTATTTTATGGTTCACCAGAAAGGATAGACTAAGGATATAAGTGTGTTTAAAAAGTGGAAAAAATGTTGTTGATTTTTTTATATCATGATCTAATGTAAAACTTATGAATGTATATAGTACTTCCAAGGCTACTAAACTGATCGGTATTTTGAGACATGATTCCTTGTATCATGACAATGTTATGTAATAATGCACCGAATCTGGGTAACTAGGGTCGGGGCATTACAATTATATACAAAATTTTGAATCACGGTCTGCCAAATTTCGGTCCATGAGGGCCCATACACCTCAGGAACCAAAGTTTGGAATCCATTCCATCCAAAGCATAGAATGTACCAACACACCTATCACAACAGCAGACATATCTATTAGGGTACTATCACAACAACATGCATCAGAAATGCTCCCTAAATGGCATAGAAAGTATACATGGCATGTGATTTCTAGAAAGTGACAATATGATGCATGAGAATACATACCCTCATATCATTGGGTTGCAATAAAGAATAACCACAATAAACTCAATAATAACAACACAAAACAAGTGCATCACCCAATGGTGAAATAGAATCAACTGTAATAGCTCAAAATCTAAAATCACAATTTAATTCGAGGTAATTTGGATTTTCCTTATACACTGGGTAGCTACTACCGAGAACATCTTATTACCAAATTCAATATACTTACTATCCCTTTATAATGTCCCCAAATAGTAAAGAAAACTAAGAAATAAACCTATGATACCACTTTGTAACATCCCAGATCTGGATACCACTAAAAGATGCCATGTAACTGGTTAGCCACATGGCCTCAAGCACTTTTCTCCAAATACTAGAGGCTACCAACTAGCAACGAGGGCTTAGGGTGTGATAGTGGGTAAAATATTCCCTCATTGGTAGAGTGTAACACAATGGAATAAATAATAATAATATTATAAATATTAAACAACATGCAACTGAAGTAAACAATAGAAGACTGAAAGGTAAAGATAACCCGAAGGCATATAATATCAGAATGATGCACCTTGTCACATGTTCTAAGAAAGAAGCGAAAAGAAGTTACACTACTATCAAGTAAAATACAATACTAAGGTACATCAATAAAAAATGAAACACTGAAACATCTCAATCATTGGCATGGTCTCATGCTCTTCTGCACCAAAGCAGCAATCAAGTACATATATAGGGAGACTTTCCCCTATCGATACCTGTAGCAATATAGCCTATTTGGGCCAAAAACATGACCCAAACAGGGTGTGAGAAATAAATCCCAGTAGGTAACCACCAAAGGTCTGTTACAATCTATTAATGAGTATTTGTAGCAGTAGTTTATAATAATAAAAGCATTAAACTAGGATGTACTCAAAAGTAAACAATTCTACAAGTCTTGTTACATGTATACCATCCATGTTCATTAATAAATTCAATTACATCGAATCATAAGTTCTTGGGATCCAGCAACGACCAGTCAATCCCATATTCCAGAAAACACAATAGCTACCTCAGCTGGTAACCTATCAAGTATAATGAAAACTGAATCCAAGATTGTAATTTAGCTTGGAAGATTCATCATAAGTCATTACAATAGTCAAAACTTAGTTCAAACCCTTGCCGTGAGGCTATCCACAGACATAACAAATCATTTCCCACAGGCATAACAAAACATATCCCACAGGCACACAAAACCTTGCCCACAGGCGTGAAAAATCTCTTCCTGTAGGCATAATAATTAAACAGGGCCCTACTCGACATATAAGCTATTAAACATAAGGCAAGACATGTAATTATTACACTATTACATGGTTAACGACGAAAAAATTCACATTGGATAGAATTTAATTAACCAATTAATTTCAAACAACCCATAATAGGGAAAATAGAGGAATAACCACGGTTATCCTAAGCCAAAAGGCCTAACAATAGTTATTCATGGGAAACACATGCATAGGGTGGACATCAATCAAAACAACCAGTCTCAACATGCTTCAATTCAGGTAATTAATCACCTAAACATCCTTAGGCATTAACATGGGTCAAAGTCTCAGCTATGAGACACCCCAAACATTTGTGCATGGCACAACAAAACATATAAACAATTTAACATTGAGAAATAAGCACGAGACCACATACCTCATCATAGTATGACTCTCCTTTTCCAACCTCTATTTTCAATTCAATCTAGAATGGTGTATATATATGAAACACAGATATTCAATCAACCTTAAAAAACATAGTCGAGAAAAAAATCACCCAAAATGGATCAATAGTAATTGATAGCTTACTAATTGGGTTTAAACGAGATGGATAGTGATTGATTCCGAGTTCAAATGATCAACCGGGAAGGGTTTGAAGTTTTGGTGCTCCTCTTGAGTTCCCCCGACGAGCCTTTTGTCCAAATGATAAAAGAACAAGTCTAATGATTATTTTAAGAGAAAAACACAAAGGTCACGCTGTGTAAGTCCCGAAACAGAGAGTGTATATCATTTAACTATTCATTTGGTGGCTGAATTTTATGAATTACTTTCTTGGGCCTTCTAACATGACTACACGACATTTACTAGTTAATACACGGTGTGTAGTTGGTTCCCCCCTTTTCTCACCAACGTGCCCACACTCTATGTATTCCCTTTATACACAGACATACTACATGATGTGTGCTTTGTATTACATGGCGTGTAACCCAAGATTCCAGTTCTTGGCCAAAATTTCCCTTGTTTTCTCGAAAACAAATTAAAGGGAAAAATAAAACAAGAGTTCGTACCTAAAAAGAAGAATGAGGTTCTTATATGGAAAAAGTAAAAAATTACCCATAAATCTCCATTTTTGGTAAACTCCTTAGTATGAAATGGTAGTTGAGAATTAGGATCAATAATTTCATGTACTAATACTCTAACATGACCCATCTGCATAGGCTGGTGATGTAAAGAATCTCCCAAAAAATTCAAAACTATGAACACTACAATATTTATATGAGGATATATAGCATAAAACTCATAGTGTAAGGTTGGGTATGAGTGTGGAGGTGGAGGATATATATAGGTAGGATGGATAGGTTGGTCTGTCTAGGATGGCTATATAGGATGCACAACCAACAGAAAAGGATGGACAGGATGGGAAGGCAGTGAAGACTATGACTGTCTCATCAATTGTTCAAACAAAGCCTCCATATGTGCTTGAATTTGATTACCCATATAATATTTCATATCTTTTATCTCATATTTTAAGGTTTTTATTTCTAGATCTATTGTTTTATTACTTTTCCAACTAAAAACTTTTAGAATACTGACACTCATCTCATATCATCTTATGTGGTTAAGGTGTTTTGGATTTCCTTAAGAAGTGGCTAGGATGTACATCCTACCATCAGGGATAAAAGTTTCCTATGACAATTGCTACTGAATTTCATCCTAAAAGGAAAAATGAAAATTTTATGTTAGTTTAGTTAATTTATTAAATATAAAAATTTATGAAAAATAAAAAATATTTACTTACAATTCTTTCAGTTATTTCCTTAGATTTATATATAATATGATTTTAATTTTTTATTCTTCTATCCCTTTTCTATTTTTCATGGTGGGTCGGGGACATAGATGAAAAAACTAGACCTCATCAAAACCACTAGTATAATGATCTCATAATGCTTCAAACATTTCCAGAATCATTTTTTCTCTAATAAATGATACACTCCACATGATAAATTATGAGGGTATACATCATGGAACTGGATGTCTTGATGTAATTTTATAGAGGTATTACATATAAAAATTAAACTAATAAGTAATTAGGTACTTATATAAGAAATTTTACAATTTAATATAATCATTATACCATAAAGGCTTTATCAGGTTGGTTGTAAAAAAATTTCTTCAATGCATTTGCATCTAAAAACTCATCCTTGAGGCATGAGTTTTTATTTTTTCTCTATCAAAAAATATAATTTGTTGCCATCTTTGTATTGAAATCTATCCATTGAACCTTTTATAAATAAAGACATATTTTCTTAATTTCTTTCGTTTCTTAAAAATTTAATGTCATCTATAATTGAATAAAATAAATATTATCCATTTAAAATATATCATATATAAAAAAATGAGATAAAATAAATCCATTGAAATATTTTACCATTATAGACTCCCAAAGATAATTTATTATTATATTTTCAATGGACTTCTAATTAGGATATAAAATACTAAACCGACACTAAATCTGCATAGAGATAAATCTGATAAAATGTGTTTCATTTGGGCCAGTTGCATTATTATTTTCATCCAAACTAATATGAAATCGTGCATCTCCATGAGAAAGTGATAGTTTTGGAAATCATATAATTCCACATTTACTAACTCGAGTACTCAATTTCTTAATAGTAAAAGCATAAGACTCCACTACTGAAGTCTCATCAGTAGTACTACAATTATTATTTTTAAATTAAATGTTAGTTTTAAATAAATATTATATTACTGGATATTTAATAATATGAAAAAAGACAAATACCTCAGTACATGTTCCTCTATATCTATATCTGTATCCATCATTGAAACCAAAAAAGTTAATTATATTCTTATGTAGCTGCATTTTATTAGACAAGTAAAAAATTAGAAAATATTAAAATAGATATATATAATTAAAAAAAGTGGCACACATGTGTAATTTTTTAAAAAATAATTAAGTTATGATTCTTAAGAAAAAAATATACAAGGTAAACTGTTAAATATAAACATTACATCTAAAATGATAGAAATATTTATAAATTTAAATACCGACATTTGATAAAGTGTTCCCACATATGTAACTTTTACCAAAATATAATAATTTATTCTATATATTTCAATGGAAAAATGATTAACCATAAGAACATAATATCAAAATTTAACCAAAAAATTATATAAATAATCAAATATATATAATTAAATATCTAATAGTTATTAAATTTTACAGTTTTTACGCATGTAAATTTCAAAAAATAAATATAATTTAAATAATGACAAGATTAATTAGGAGAGTAATTTATTGTTTTCCCATATCTTTTCAGCCTAATCATTTCATATTGTATGCACTATGTCTGCGCTAAAGTCATTGTTGTCCATAAATTTTTTAATAGATGAATAAGCCTCATATAGATCAACAACATTATCACCATCCTCATTAGCCAAACATATTATTTTCCCTTGGAAAATGATGGACCACTAATCATTCAGTGGATCAATGAAATAAAATATGTTCTTTTCATGTGTGTCCATGATTAATGGTTCCTCATTGAAACAATTTTTTTTTTCAAATCAACCATTTTAAACCCATATTAATCTTGTTTCATACCACTATTACTTTAAACCCAATAAAACATAAAAACTATGACTCAAAATGTAATATAATCAATTTCCCAGATGTATTCAAGAACTCCAAAATATGGCATTGATGCAAAAATTGGGTTTTTATCTTTTTTACTTGAAAAATGGAGTGCTTCAGCGATGACCATTACACCATTATTTTGAATGGTACTCTTTTCATCCGGATTTTTTTGTAAAATGTATACCCATTAATATCAAAACTTGGCCATGCAATTGCATTAAGAGATGGTGCGCCTTCCAACCATTTAAATGTTTCTGATATAGATATATCTGTCATGACATTATCTTTAAACCATGAAACACATTTCTTTTTATGATCAATCATTATCCACTTTTAATTTTTTTTGGGATATCGTAACTTTAATTCATTAATGTGTGATGATATATAAGATTGAACATCATCTATGTTGTTCAAAATGTATAAATATTCCTACATCACTTCATCACGTGGAATGAAATTTATCTTTAAGCCTTGAATCCCTCTAAATTCACTATCAACTATCATATTTCAAGATATAGGGATACCAATATTCTCAACTTTATATAAATAATTACTACAAAATTCAATCACCTCTTCCAAAAAATATTTTTGAACAGCAGGGGCCTATGGTCGATAAGGATTTTTAACACATCCCTTCAAAATTTTCATATATCTTTCAAAAGGATACATCCATCATAAATAAACAAGCCCAAAAATTATTATCTAATAAACCGAATAAATCACCAGATAAACCATTATATCAAAAAAATTTGGTGGGAAATACATTTCTAGTTGAAAAAGAATAAGACCAGCATCATTTTCCAAAACACCTAACAAATTTGGATCAATGAATTTTCTAAAAATGGATTTTAAAAAATTCCATAACCTAATGATAGTATTTTTGATAGATATCGACAATATACCACGCAATGTGACTATTAAAAGTTGTTGCATCAATACATGACAATCATGAGATTTCATACCTATTAATTTAAAATACTTCAATGAAATAAAATTCTTCACATTTGGAGAATAACCACTGGGTAATTTAATACCATGCCAACACCGAAAGAAATTCATATTCTCAATCTTTCTTAATGTGTGCCATGTCATGGGTAAATATGACATGTTTCCTTTCATAGTGGGAGATAACTCTAAACGTATTCCCATGGATATCAAGTCTAATATAGTATGAAATCCATCTTTTGTATTTAATTTTATGTATAACAAAGTTCCAATCAAACTACAACATGTGATTTTATTAAAATTAATAACATAAATTTTAGGTTTTATATTTATAAATATCTAATAAGGTAGTTCAAAAAAGATATACTGTTTCTTCTAGATATTTTTTTGAAGACCGAAACTTCTTTTCTTTTAAAATTTTGAGTTAACATTTTCCACTCTATCGTAAAATTCTTCAACTGAAAATGGCCATGCAGGAAGATTGTATTCATTTAAACCATTAAATGCCTTTTCAATCTATGATAAGTATGAACAATTATGAAAAAGTACCTCTGTCTCATGTACACTATTTTTCTTCCATTTTGAAATTGATAATGTGAAGTCTCGACATCACAAATTGGACATGATTTATGTCCCTTAACAGTGTATCCAAATAAGATTCCATATGTTTAAATTCATTCATTATGAACATTATAATAACATGAAGAATAAAATACTCTTTCTTGTATTCATCTAAAACTTTAACATATGTCACCCAAGTAGTTTCAAATCGTAAATCAATGGTGAAAGATACACATTAATATCATTACCCACCTGTTTTGGTCTAGAAATCATCAAGATCATCATAACATATTTTTTCTTCATACATATATGTTAAGAAAAGTTGTATATTACCAAAAAATTAGGCTCTGAACTATGTTGGATACATAGGATCCAATATGGATTCATTCCATCAGTACACAATCCCATTATGAGATTTCTAACTTTCCAAAATCCCAAAATTGTTTATCAAATATCATTCACTATGGTGAATCAGTAGGGTGATTCAAGTTACCATCAGAGAAGATCTCATCTGAATTACATCATAACATTTTTGAACTAATTGAATTTTCAAATAATTGATTAAAATGAGGAATGATTGGAGGGTACCAAATAACTTTATCAGAAGATTTTATTCTGGTACCTGAGAATGAATTAGAGTTGAATTATCAGAATCATATGAAGGAATTATTGGATGAAATTATCAGAAAGTATACAAAATTGATTTTTTATGAGGTTACATGCTAATACCTGAGAATGAATATGAGTTGAATTTTTCATCCATCTTATACAATGATATCTCACATGTTGGAAATTTTGATAAATATTTACATTCTTTCCTATTGAACACACAATAATTGGGGAAATCAAGTATCTTTTTATACCCTAATCCCATTGGGAATAATATTTTCTTCTCCTCATAATTATAATCTGGAAGCCTATTTCCTTCTTGAAGTAGATCCTTTAAAATATCAAATGAGTTTGAGAAACTTTTATCACTCCACCCATTTCTTTCATTCAAGTTAACTAATCTCAAAACTACTGATAATACTGTATATTTACTACAACTTAGGAATAATGGCTTTTTAGAATCTCTATACAATCATTCAACAATTGCTGTTTTTAATGATTTCAACACCTAAATCAGGAATTAATTATTCAAAATGAACATCTACCTAATTATGAATATTTTCAATAACACTATATGTTGAATTTTTAGTTCTTTCACAATGTGAGATCCAATGTGTATAATTAAGGCTAAAATAATAGAAAATGAGATGATCCTAGATTTCTATGGAGTTTAACTTTATCATATTCAAACAATTCACACATGGATAGAAAATAAAATCAATGTTGTGAACATTTCATTTATAAAATTACAATAAACCATCAACTCATTTTTTATATTAACTAGTGGTTCTTTTTAAATTAATCCAATTATGATCAATTTAATACATGATATCACAATATAATCAGTGAATATATTAAAAATATAAAAATTTAAATATATATATATATATATATATAAATTTTAAACATTAACACATTCAATAAAAATGATTTGTAATCATATAAAAAACATTTATGATTATTAGGAATAAAATAAAAAATAATCTAAAAAAGATATTTATTTTGCCTGATGTGTGCCATGATGATCTAATGGACATCACATGTAATGACCCGAGTAGTAAATTTTTATTTTCATATTATATACATATGGTTTATTGATACTATAATTTAATTATTTTCAATAATCTAACTTGTATTAGTACATTTTACATAGTTGTTACATTAGTTTGGTCTTGTGAATGTCAAAAGGTATTAAATATTGTATTAATTTATTGGGTGAAAAATATGGAGTCATTACGTGTGATGTACATTATATTGATGAACGATGAAAAAATATATCATTGTTCATTTCATAATATCATCAAGAAAATTTTATAAATTCATCAATTTACAAATTTATCAATATAAACCAACATTAACAAAAACATTTATAAATAACAATCAAAAAAATACATATAATTGAAATAATAACTAAAAAATATAACTAAATGATAAATAATTTAACTTCAACATTAAAAAAAATTACAAAATTCAGAGTTCAATAAGGAAAATGGATACTTATTCTCAACATGCTCCCTCAATTTCATTGGAAGAATAAACACTACAAGATCATACAAAAATGTTGGTATAAACTAATAGTAAAAAAGAATAAAGAAATAAAATCAAACGGCAGTTGATGGTTATCTTGAAAATAGTTTCTGAAGAGAAATACTTCCATGTATGATTAAAAAATGATATAGGATGAATGATTGAGACCACATATAATTAAATGTTAATAAAAATCTAATAAAATCAACAAAAATGGTCATTGAGGATCAACTAGTCACCATCTGGGTTATCACTAGTCAAGAACAATGTTTCACAGATCCAAAAAAATGCGGGTTTAGTGATCACAAGATTAATTTAATTTTTTTTTCATTTGGTTTTATAGAAACTGATTCCAATAACTAATTAATGGAATTTTTACTTTGTAAAAACCAATTATGGTATTTTTTTTTGGATTTATGGCATGGATATTTGTAAAAAACCGATGCCATGAATCAATTCGATGCAGTTTTTGGCATAAATTTTTCTAAAAACCAATTCCATAAATAAATATAATTTATTTGCTTCCGTTTTATGTTAAAAACAATGCCAAAAGGTTTCCACAACTATATTTTCATTGATTTATAAAAAACTGATGTCAAAGTTTCGATGTTGAATCCACTATTTCTACTAGTGAGTGTTCAATGTGATTTTTTACATGAATTTTATTTTCTATTTTTATTTTACAATTTTATTTTTAAAATATATAAGTAATTAAATTATTATTAGTTTTATACTAAATTTATTTTTTCTATGGTAATAATCATTTATAATATTTTTCCTTTTCAATTTAGAAAAACAATACCATAATCCATGTATTGTGAAAATTACCTTCTCCATGACGCAATGTGTTTCTTTTCTTACAAGACATTACAAGGATTTTATAAAATAGGAGTTTAATAAATAATTATTATATTTTTATCATTTTAATTATTTTTATAAAATAAATCATATGACTCGTTTATCTTGCTCTATGGAAAATGAAATCACAAACCACCTGTATGTGAGGACTACTACCTTCATGGAACGATTGAATTTCATTTCCTTTCATCATCGCATTACATGGATGGTCATGAATATGGAATTAAAGTATAAATATGATTTTTACAATAAAATTAAGGTTTTAGGACAAATTAGAGAACCTATTAATGATGTGACCAACAAATGATTGTCATTAATTCCACCGTTTGAAACGAGTGAACTAAGGGGAAAATGATCACTTCTTTCTAAGTAATGAACTTATAAAAATGATAATATCATTATAATTATTTCAAATTCTGATATATCACTCTAATAATCATAATATAAGATCATCATTATTCTTTAATAATTAAATTATTACCAAACCACCTCATAATTATCTATTAATTAAGGTCAGTTCATGTTTGAGTCAGTTTAACCACCAACTTGAACAGTACTATGAATTTATATAATGAATGACTTTGAGAACTTATTTACTAGTATAATATGATATAAATATATAAATAATGTATTTTTATTCTATTAAATTTATATAAATACTTAACTCATTAATTAATAAATCACCATTCATTCATTAAGAAACACCGAAACATTCTCACCACCGATTTCAACCCCATGGACCGTATCCAAAAATAACATGAAATAATATTATAGCTTTATAAGCTATAGTGACCCATGCATTTTACACATAAATTATTAAGTCTTATTAGATGAATATAAATTACATACATTATGATCCGTTCTAGAACCTTGATGTTTTAGTGTCTTTAGATACAAGATACATAATCTTATTATTTCATGAAGGATCTTCAATGTCTCCTTAAAATACCTTATCACATATAATAGTTCTTACACATACCCTATTTAATTTTTTTTACAACCGGGGGAAAGTAAACATAAGAATGGGTGATCTAAAATCCTCAGTAAGGGTAAATATAAGAGATGTCAATCGATGATCATAAGTGAGTATAATATATACGTAAGGGTATGAGAACATAATCATAACATAAAAATTTCATACCAAATATTACATAAATAATCAACAGGATTCATGGAATAAAAAAATATATTTTCAAAAGACATGAATTATAAGAGTGAGGAATCATCATAAATCAATAATGAGCTATAACTTAAAATCATAAGTATTAAAAACATTTCATAAGCATTTGAAACCATCATAGGTATAAAAACAATATCATATGTTAAGGTTAACTATAAATATCATCATATCATAGTGGATCTGAAATCAAAACTTGTATCCTATATGATATTGGATCATGAATCACCAATTGTTCCCTATATTATAGTAAAAAAATAATTTACACTTTTTACCCATACCAAATTGGATCTAGAATCACCACATGTTTCCCATATAATAGTGGATCGGGCATCCCTACATGTTTACCATAGTGTATCGAGAAGATTAAATCATTTCACCTAATTATATCATGTGATATAAGACTTTATTAATGAATTGGAGGGATATAATATACCCAACCATCACAAAATAAAAACCATACTATTGTGTACAAAAATAAACTAAACCATTCACCACTTCAAAATATCATAACCCATGTAAAAGATGTGAGTTTCATAAAGATCCCATCATAACATAATTAAAACATGGGAAATGAATGGGTTTTATATAATAAAACACAAATAATTACCATTATAATCCATATAGAGAGAGAAATTGGATGGTATCATAATATTATATTCCCAGTAAATCATTAAAAAATATAAGGATGCTAACATAGATGAGAAATTTCATTAAAAGATCACCAGAATATTTATTGAGGAAAATTCTATTTTCATTTTGAAAAAAATTATTTAAAATTTATAAATTTCAAAAATATAATGTAAAATTTTTTCATTGAAAATAAAAATTCAGGATTTTTAAGGAAGCTTTATGGAATTGAGTGGTCGTAATGAAGATAAATTCCATTGATTCCATAATAACTAAGGAAAATATTATGTTCACACCTTTAGTAAAAAGTAACTTGTTTAGAAAATTACAAGAAGAATCCATTTAAAACTTTTAAAAAAAATTCAAACATGTGTAAAAAATATTTTATAAAATCATTGGAGAATATTCCAAACCATTATGTAAAACAATTAATAAAAAATTGATAAGAAAGAAAAAGGGGTTCTGACTAAAATATGAGCAATATGGTTGGCTTTTCTTAAAAAATATTTATTAAACATTTTGAGTACCGAAGAGATAAAAATGGTATTAATTATTTAAAATTATATAAATAAATATATTAGAGTAAAAAAATAAATGGTTTTATTAAATAATTATTATAATATTTTCTTAATGGAAATTCAAGCATAAACAATGCCCATTAAAATGGGACTGAAACATAAATTCCTTACTGCTTTGGTAACTTTTGAATAATAATCCCAATGAAAAAATATCATAAAATAAAAAATATTATATTATGATCATAAGGATTTTCATGATAAAACAATTCAAAGTTCCAGCGTATAAAATTCTTAAAGGAATACAATTTCATAATATAACATATTTCCCAAAGAAGAAAATTTGAGATGATAAGCCCTTATAACTTTATTAATATCTGATTATTATTTTTTTGAAAGAGATAAAATTATATAGAGTTTTAAATCCCCATTATTTTCATGAGAATAATCAGAAAATTAATTCAAGGGCATTATATACCCTAAAATAAAAGAAACAAATTGGGAATATGACATATGACTCATAGAAATAAAAGTGAGAGGAGAAATTCCCATACCTCAAGTATTGTCCTACTTTTCATGCATTAAAATATTCTTTATAATAAATATATATTTATTATTAAAATATTCTAGAGCCATATTTATACATATCATACCATATATGATTTATTTATAAAATCTTATCACTATTTTATTAAAAAATCTTCATTAAAATAACTATCCTGGGTGACAATTACTACGCCTTTCATGTATGTTTTGATTAGATGGTTTTCGTAATTTCATATTGGTAGAGATTTAATTATAACAATAATATTAATCATGAAATAAGTATCATATTTATTCATAAAATACATTTTTATAATTATTCATATAAATTGGTGATGAAAAACGAATTACATCACTTCATGAAGATGGTAGTTCGTACATACACATGAGTGATGTTTCCAATTTATGATGATTAGAATGAAAGAAAGAAAAATAATAATTCAAATTTACATAATAATTAATATATCATAAATATCATATATATTATATATATCCATCATTATAACCTACAACGTGGGGTGGTGATGGAAGACGAAACACATCACTTCATGGAGGTGGTAGTCCACATGTATGCAAGAGTGATGTTTTCTTTTCCCATGTGATGGAAAGAAGGTGAATAAAGGTTGTTACATTGAAATAAAAAAATTAAGTTTATTTAATATAGTAAAATAATTATTTATAATTTTTACCATATATTTTAGATGATTTATAAGAAGAAATAAAATTGAAAGTACCTAGTTAATTGTTATACCTCTTTGTTCAGAAACCTTCTTCGGCTTAAACCTAAATCCTTGAAAGGAAAGTATTTTAGATATTATAGAAGCTATAGGATGTGAGGAAGGAATAAGAAAATTATATTATGTTTGGGATTATGCAATTTATATGGATAAAATATTCCAAATAATGGAGGATAGGAGGCTCCCTTTTGTAAGTGAGATGAGGGGAACCCTTGGAATTACTTAAAGTGTTAGATTAATATAATTTAGTTTTTAGGTTTATGTAGAAAATAATTGATATATTTCAAAAAAACGTATTATGATAAGTATAGATAATATCATACAATAATATTTATATAAGTCTAGTTGACGTTTTAACCCTTATCTCATAGTTTTAACCCCCATCAACCCTTTTAACAATTATTGCGATATTAAAGTTGTTTACTCATTAGGAGTCAAGAATGTCACTATAAAAGGAAAAATGAACAAAAACTAGAAAATGGTTGATATGATAGACCATGTAAAATTAAATTGGACTAATATAATATTTTTATAAATCTTAATTCATTTAATAAAATATTATTTAATAAAAGATACCTTTAAATTCATTTTCAGAACTATTAACATAGTAAGAATTTATAGACAATGTGATTAAAATGGATTTTGATTAAAAAAATTAAAACATAAATATTATGTTATATTTATCCACAAAATTCAAGAAACACAATAATTCAACCATATAATATTATTTTTATTTTTTTTAAATCATTTATTTTATTTTTTTACTTCCCGAACAAATACTATATCAGCGTTGCATAAACATTTAGGGTAATTATTTAATTTATAAATTTTAAAAATAATTTACCATGATTAAAAAATATTCATCTTTAAAATAAAAATTTATAACTTAAAATAACCTCTTTATATCCTTCTGAAAAAATATTATTTTTTTAAACGAAAAGAGAGTGACATTTTTTATTTTTCATTACTTCAAATAATATAAGTCATTATAAATGAAAAATGGAAAGAAATGAAATAACCTATAATGTTGGATGATGATGATAAAAATAATAGTGAAATATATTAAATTCAAGTTTTAGGGATATTTTTAAGCCTTATCAAATTATTTTTACTTATAATTACCTGATTTACCCTTACCGAGATGAAAATATTTACCATATAGTAACTATTCATAATAAATAAATATAAAAGTATCCTGTTTACCAAATTAAAACCTAAATATTTAAAATATAGAATCCATTTTTTAATATTAAATTTGTATATGTAAGAAAAATCAATTTTAATTTAAATTAATAAAACACAACAAAACCAGTTTTAGAAAAAAATACGTTTTAAGCGTAAAAATTAAATCATATAAAAATAAAAAAAATATCCGATTAAAATAGAATTTATTTGATTATTATTAATAAAATGGATCATATTTAAATTTATTACTGAATAAAAAATAGAATGATACTTTTAAATTACTTCATTTAATGGAAATAAATGAAAGTACTTGATAAATCATTATTTTTTCACTATTCACTAAAAAATAACTCATTTATGAAAAATAAAACAATTTCACCCGAAGTTAATTTTGATATGATGATTTTAAATTATATTTTAATTATATAAAATATTTTTTAAAAAATGGAATGAATTAATTATAATTTCCTTGCACAAAATTGAAAAAGAATATTTTTTTAAGAAAAAATATTTTTGCTCTATAAAATGACTTTACTAAAAAATGGGTGGTTATTTTATAATAAATAATAAATAAATTTGTTTTGAAAAAGGCCATTATACATATATTTTATTATATAGTTACTCATATTCATACCCTCTAATTCAATGGCTACTTTATAATAGTTATATTTAAATATTAGTGTTTTTTATAGTACATCACCATTCGCTTAAAGATCGGTGTTGCATGTTAATCATGATATGTAGATTATTATTATTTTAAACTAAATTTTAGGTGTGTTAAATTCTCCCCCATTAAATAAATTATTCCCTTTAAATTTTATCTCATTCATCAAAGATTCAATATTTGAAAAAAAAACCTTCTTGTAAAACCCACATCATATAGAGGGATAATAAATCATCCTTTGAAAAGGGGAAGTAGGAAACATAAAAGTTACATGAAATAACACATAATCTAGTTCCATATAAACATAAAATTGGTGGGAAATTAAAATATTTATATTGATGAGAATACTACTGTACAATGACTAATAGAGATCGATATAGACTATGGTGATGAGAATGTTAATGACTATAAAACCATAAATCAGTGAGGGGTGAAAAGATCATCAATTCATCAAAAATAAGGGTAAAAGAATTTTTTTTATTTCAAGATCCTTTTCCTAAATTAGAGGTATTATTTTACTATCAAGATAGAGTACATGAGAAAATATACTTACGTTATTTATGTATATTTATAAACACAATTCCATCATTTGGTTATGCTTCTATAAGTATCCACTACATCCCTCACTCCAAGAAATGAATTTTCAAGTTTAATTTTTCATTCCTAAAGCACTAAAATTAAATTTTATGGGATCATAAGATCCATAAAATAATTAAAATTCATTACATATATCTCTAAATATTTACCAATAAAAATGTTTACCACACGTTATCCAATATGGATAAATATGATACATGAATATCTAAAACCTAAATTGTAACACTGAAAGATCATCTTAAACCCTTCTATAAGTAGTTAGAATTAAGACTCCTCAAAAATATATATGAACAAATTTAAAACCCAAAAATCATAATTATTTGGCCATATATTTTTCCCATGATCAACATTAATATTTATCCGTAGACAACATAAGGTAGCTCATAATATCACATACCAAACATTTGAATACCACGGTCATATATTCTGCTAAAACATGCTCATAACCTAAATCACAATTAAACCTTAATTAAAAAATATATTCTTATAAAAAGTTAACTATATATTTATACCATATAAAAAATCATAGACTATAAAATATATTCCAAAAATCCAAAAAATCCAATAAACTTAATCATAGACAATATAATCCACTTTTTCAGCAAAACACTAGTCAATTCCAAGGTCATAAATACTATGTGATTTAATTTAATAATATAAATCATCTATTTGTCCTAATTAAACATTATTATCTAAAAATTAGGAACGAATTAAGGGTTATTTGTCACTAAATAATTTGGTTTCCAAAAATATAACATTACCACTAAATCACCTTTCTAGGTTATTAGTACCATTCAACATATTCTTGCAAATACTTAAAAGAAAAACTACTAAAGAAAAAACCTCATATGTTTCATTATTTTTATAACTAAAATATCATTTAAAAAACCTTATACAATATAGTTCTCATATTAAAATACACAACCTCTTTAAAGATTCTATTTCAATGATTAGAATAATATTAGCTCTTCCTTGGTTTATGATTTAACCCATAGGATAGTGAATTGACCCAGATAATTCCCATAATCCCCACACAAAAGACATTGAACTATAAATGGAATTTTAATATGTACATAATTTCTATCAATCAAACCATTCATTTTCTTTGTTAATTACTTGATTTGTGGCCTTATTTTATATTATTAAAACATTATTCCATTCCATTATGACAATACCCTGAGCGATTCTTCCTACATTCTCAAAATTTTGGAGGATGAACATTATTACCTATATGGACTTCATGAAACTCCATTTTTTTCTTATTAGTTGTGTTAGGAAACTCATCAAAGTTGAGTTTTCCAATAGTATAATGAGGTATCTGATTACTCATAATAACAAGGTTTCACATTCCAAATTCAGTTTAATTTAGTTTTTCATGAGAAAAATCATTCTATGGTCTATTAAATTTAATATTAACATGAACCCTCCTGGTTCAATCTAATGACTAAAAGAAAAAATCTTAGTGTGAGAAAAAATAATCATAGAGATAAATAATATAATCATGGAAAATCATTCATTGTATGTCTAAATTAGGTCACATTCTTTTAAATCTATGACACTATAGGTTTAACCTTGTCCATCCTTGGTTATCATCTATTGAAATCCTTTAAAATGATTTAAAAGAAAAATGAAAGTTAACCTAAGAATATCCCCTGGGAGTGTCAAACCAGGTGCATAGTAAGGGAAAATTCACCATAAACTAGAATAATGGATGAGATATACTCAACCAAATCTTTTTTTATGCCATTAACCCTATATTAATTTGTTAAAAAACCACATCCACTTATAGTATTTAGATAAGGATGTATTTCTAGGAAAACCTCACTCCATTATTTAATATAATTTTTGTCGATCTTATATACTTAGGATTATCCACAAGGTTTTTACCAAGTTTAACTAATTACTATATCCAATGTTCAACTAAAAACTTCTCTAATACACACTATAGTGACCCATAAATTTCATACATAAATATTACATCTTATTATATGAAAATCCATTTCATAACACTACAATATAGGCAATAACTGTAAAGTTTTGTTGTATTTGGAGACTAGATACAAAATCCTCTTATTTCATGAAAGATATTCAATGTCTCCTATAAAGGCCTTCACTTAGTGGACAATTATTATGTATTCCATAATTAAAACCTTTATTTATAACCTATGAAAAGTAAATATAATAACGGGTGAGCTCAAATGACTAGTAGGGGTAAAAAAAGTTCTATAAATCAATGATCATAAGTGACTATAAGATAAACACAAGGGTATGAGAACATAATCACAACCTATAAAGTTTATACAAAATCTTTTATAGACCATAATAATGAGTCACAGATTAAAATATTATCACTTCAAAAGACGTAAATCATAAGAGTTAAGAATATTCATAAATTAATCATGAACCATATATTCAAATCATAAATCATAAAAACGTTTCATAAGTGTATGGAACCATAATAGAAAAATAAAATATATCATATCTAAATTTTAACTACCAATATCATCACATCATAGTGGATCACGCATCAAAACCTATTTCCCATATAATAGTAGATTAGGAATTGGCCCATGTTTCTCATATGATAGTGGATCATGCATCACCACCTATTTCCCATATCATATTGGATCAGATATCACCACCAATTTTCTATATCATAGTGGATCAAACATCCCTACTTGTTTCCTATAGTGGATCAATTATATCAACTCATTTCCTATAATTCTCTCATGTTATATAAGGATTTACCCAATGCAATGGAGGGATATAACGGAACCACTCATAAAATAATAAAAACCATATATATGTGCACCATTAGATCATAAAACATTCATCACTTCAATATATAAAAACCCCTAAAATTAAATGAGTTACATAAATTGGTTATCATAAAATAATTAACCCCTAGGAAATAAAAAAGTTTCATAGAATAAAACTAATATCATCATCATTATAAGAGATACAAAGAAACAAAACAGATTTTATCACAAGAAAATATCCCCATTAAAGCAAAAAAATGCTTAACATATGTTGACATTGATGATAAATTTTAATAAAGATCACTAGAATATTTATTGAGGATAATACCCTTTTTCATTTTGAAAAAAAATTATTTGAAATCTAAAATTTTCCAAATTATTATGGAAAATAGTTTCTTTAAAATCAACCATACAAAATTATAAAGGAATATTCCAAGAATTGTGTGATTATAATAGTAAGAAATTAAATTCATGTCATAATCCTTCAAATAATGATTTAGTTCACACCTTTGGTAAAAAGTACCTTGTTCAAAAAACTACAAGAATTTATATTTAAGTTTTTTATAAAAATTGAACCATAGGTAAATATTTCATTAAAAAATCATTGTATAATAGTCAAAAACATTATTGAAAATAATTTAGAAAACATTGATATAGAATAATTTGGTTTTTCGACTGAAGGAGGAGAAAGAAGGAAAACATTTAATAAAAACCTTTTTGAAAGATTTTGAGTAGAAAATAGGAGAAAATGATATTAAAACATATCAATTATTGAAATAACCAGAGTAGAATAAAAATTCATGTGATTTATTAGATAAGTAACATATAATTTATTCAATAGAAATTCATGAATAAACAATCTCGATTAAAATCAGATTGAAAATAAATCCCTTAACACTTTGGTAACTTTTGAATCATAAAACCCATTAAATAATAACATAAAATGAAACTTTGAATATAAAGAACATCATTATATTCATGATATAACATTTCAAAGTTTTTTTATATGCACCTATCATAATATTATGGGTTCATAACATATCATATGTCCCAAAGAATAAAATTTGAGACAATAAACACTTACCAATTTTGTATATCTGAATCAAAACCACATGAAATATAAAACCTTAAATTTAGAGGTAAATACTAATAATTTTAATGATAATTATCATAAAATAAATTTAGGGTTAGTATATACCATACACAAAAGAAAAAAGTGGTGAATATGATGTATGTCTCACATGAATAAAAGCGAGATAAGAAATCCCCTTACCTCAAGTCATGTCCTACTTTGTATGGATTTAAATATCTTGTGTAACAATATATATTTATTATAAACATATTATATAACCATATTTATATATATTATACCAAATATTATTTATTTATAATATATTATCACCCATTTATTTATAAATATTTATTAAAAATCACTGTTTCGGGTAATAATTACTTCATTTTTCTTATATGTTTCAGTTAGATGGTTTCAGTACATCCAAATTGATCATTGTTTCATTATATATATAATATTAATAATGAAATAAGTATCATATTTATTCATTTATACACTTTTATTATTTTCATATAAATCGGTTATGAAAAATGAATTACATCACTTCGTAGAGATGGTAGTCTATAAGTATGCACGACTGATGTTTTCACTTTTTTATAGTTGGAATGAAATAAAGATAAATAAAAATTCCTATTTATAGAATAATTATTATATCATAAATATCATAAATAATCATTAATCCATCATCATAACCATAAACTTGAAGTGGTGATGAAAAATGAAACGCATCGCATCATGGTGGTGGTAGTCCACACATATCAACGAGCGATGTTTTATTTTCCCATATGATGGAAACGAGGTGCATAATGGTTATTACATCATAATAATAAAAATTAAGTATATTTAATATACAAAATTAATTATTTATAATTTATACAATATATTTTATATGAGGTATAATAAGAAATAAAATTGAAAGTAATCTGTTAAGATTTATACCTATTCATTAAGAAACCTTTTATTTTACACCTTAAGCCATGAATGGTTGGTATTTTTCAAAGAATATTATCTTTAGGATATGGGGAAGAAATGTATGATGTTATTATTGTATAGATTTATTTATATAAATGGCTCAACATTTTTTTTGAATAAGGTGGGAGATGAGGTGCTCTTTTATTAGTGAGGGGAGGATCACCCTTGGAATTACTTAAAGTATTATATTAATATAATATAATTTTCAAGTTCATGTGGATTAAAATTGATATTTTTGTAAAATATGAAGATGATAAACTGAAATAATATCATAAAATTTTATTTATAGATCTTTAGGTGATGTTTTATCCCTTATCTCTTAATTTTAACCCTCACTAACCCCTTTTACAATTATCGTGATAAAAAGTTTTTTACTCATTAGGGGTAAAAAATGTTGCAATTAAAGGAAAGGTGACCCATAAGTGGGAAATGGTTGACATTATCGACCATATCCCATTAATGATTCTGAATATAATATTTCTATGAATTTCAATTCATTTAATAAAATATTATTTAACAGAAGATACCATTAATGTCATTTTCAAGACTATTCAAATTGATTGACTTTAAAGAAAAAATTCTATAAATGTATTTAGAATAAAATCTTTTAAAAAATCACTATTATGTTTTATTTATCCAAAAAATTCATAGAATATAATAAATAATACAAATTATATTTTTTTAATATTTTTAAAATCATTTATTTTAATTTTCTACAACTTGAATAAATACCGTCTTAGTGTGGTGTAAGAGTTTAAGGTAATTATTCCATAAATAAAATTAAAAATAAATTACCATGAAAATAATTAAAATTTTAAATAAAAAATTATAATCTAACATAACCTATTTTTATCCTTATGAGACAATATTATAGTTTTTAAAAGAAAATAGAGTGGAATTTATTGTTTTTCTTTATATAAAATAATTTACAAGTCATTTTCAAAGAAAAATGGAAAAGACTTTCCATAACATAGAATCTTGGCTGAGGATAGTCTAAAAAAACTCATCAAACAGACTAAAGTGTTAAAGATATTTTAAGTCCTTCTCACAATGTTTTTAACCATAATTACTTGATTTAAAATTATAGAGACGGAAAATATTTTCCATGGTTACTATTTATAATGAAAAAAATAAAGTGGGACTCATTGGAACCTCTTTATTTTAATACTCAAAAATCATGATTCAAATGTTTCTAAGGAGATTAATGTCTTATGAGAGTATATTATTCTATAAATTATATTGGAATAAAATTTTATAATTATTGAAAAGTTCTACGGTTAGTTCAACTATGCCACTACCAGCTCTACGCTACTTCCAGAGTGGTGTTACAGTTATTTCAATCATGCATCTGCTAGAGTTTTTCTACCGTTAGTTCATTTCTACTACTTCAATAAATTTCAGTATTAGTATTGTGCTAAAATTATTTAAACATGCCATACATAGTCATTCCACTACCAAACGTTCCACCGTGAGAGTCATGCTACCGTTAGACTCCTAATACCGCAAGACATGTGCTACTATTATTTCAAATATACTACAAAAAGGTGTGATACCACTATAAATGTGTTGTAGTCAGTTAAAATCTTCTACCTCTAGGTTTTTTGTTTCCAGAGCTTTACTACCACTGGCTTGTTCTACCGTTAGAACATGATACCATCAGAGATGATCCACCATCAGTTATACCACCATTGTTGTTTTTCATTATTTGAATTTAATTCTTCTAATAACTAGTTTTTGGGAGTCAATTCACATAGTTTCACGTGATTTTTATTAATGATTACTCCTAAAACACTTCACGTATTCATTTAATGCCAATTAAAAGGTTTCTTGATTTGTTTCTTAGTACGAGGATTCATGATATCTTTATTATTATTATTCAATGAATATTTAAAATTGAAACACTATATATTTAATAAGCTATCCATCATTTGTGTGGCTACTTGGTGAGACATATACACAAGAAATAAAATGATTCATGTGAGTGTTAATGTGAGGAATACACCAAATAAAAAATTCCTTTCTTACACTAAACCAAGAGCTCTGTTTAGAATATTCTCAGAGCATCATCAAATAGAAAATTATAACTCTAGGATAATATGTTTTATTATACTTTCATATAAACTTGTTTTACCTACTCACCAAGTCAAATATGAGGATCTTTGAGCTCCTAAATCATTACAGACCAAGCAACACTATGTATTACATCTCAACTTATATTCAATCTCTGTTTTTATTAAATTTGAGAAGTGTGTTGTATTTATTTTTATATTTTCACACATTGACTCCTATGATTTAACTAGAATTTGATAGAAACATTTTATCAAACTTTATCTATTATATATACCAAAAAACTATAGAAGATGTCATGTGTGGCATGTGTTGTATTTCATCGCATTTCAAAATGTGGAAGAGGCTCTCATCCTAAAGAACATATGTACTATTGTTTATATACCCGATCAGGGTTGTGGATTAGATAATTTTTTATAATAATATACTAGGAAGTAGGTGATTTTCATGTGTAAGGGTTTAAATCTCATCTTGAGACTAAAAACCTTGTTTATTCCACAATGTGCTTTAGTTTTTATATCCATTTAAAAAATAAACTGCCTTTGTTTTTAAATATAAACAAAACTTGTACTTTGATTGTTAGTCTTAACCTATGTTTATATAAAGGATTTGATCGAGTAAATAGATTTAAAAATTTAAAGTAATTTAAATATTATTTTAACTAAGACCTAATCTAATTATGAGAAATATTTTGAAAGATAAAACTTTTTTTAAACATCTATTTTAATTAATTGGGAATTTTTAAATAACTTGGGATATTTTATTTTAAAGTGTTTTTTCATGACCCAACCCAATGGGGATCGAGACACAAATACCCCAATCCCACCTCCATAGTCTAGGGGGAGGCAAAAAGCAACAAAAGGCATAAAATAAATGGGAGGCCTTTTCTTAATACATCTATGCATACACACTCGACTATCTCAATGTTGAAGTGAATAAGAATAATAATAAGAAGTTGAAACAACTGGAATATAAACCAAGCATGAGAAAACCTCTACAGTGTAAAATAGTATGAAACTATAAATTGAAAAAGTAAATGGGAAAAAATTCATTCCCAAACATAAATATTTTCCAAGATGAAAAATTTTTAAAGTAAAAGTGCAGACAGATCCCAGCTCTGGATCTCCAAGCTCTGACCACCATATGCAGTCCAATGCACCAAGTGTCCCTAAGATCTTCTGTAGTCACTGCTGACCTATCTATCATCTACATAGGACATGACATATATGGGAAAATCCCATACATGGGTGATTATATACATAACTAGTCGGACACCCCAAAAGAAGAAGGGGGAGATGTAAGTGACATGATAAGAATATATAAGTAGTATATAGCTTAACCCAAAGTAATATATTTAAAAGAACCCAAAAACATGGATATATATATATATATATATATATCTGTGTGTGTGTGATCAATCCAATAAAAAACAAATAAGAGGAAAGGAGATCTCCATCTCATAACCCAACCTAAGAAAAGAGTGCCAACAGCTCCAAAAGTCCATCATTGACTCCCAGCATCTCACTCGTTTACCTAGTAGAAAATATCCAAGTTAAGACACACATATTCAATGTGAAGCATAGTAAAGGGGAAATAATATCTAGATAGAGGACTCACACATTGGTATTTAAAGTGGGTTCCACTTAGTAGATAGTTAGAGGAACCACACCATGTCCCAAAAGGAGGGTTCCACTCTGATAGTCGAGGAACCATGAACTGTCTCTATAGGAGTGTGCCACTAAATAGTCCATAGAGGACCCTTTCCTAGACCAGTTAGAGGGTGACACTCGAGTAGTCATTAGAGGACCCATGCCTAGACTAGCTGGAGGGCGCCACTCTAGTAGTCAGTCGAAGACCCGTGCCCGACCCAACAGGTGGGTTCAAATCAAAGATTATATATAGGACCCATGACCAATATACATGGAGGGTTCCACTCTATCGATAGGTAGAGTGACCATGTACTATCCTAATAAGCGGGTTCCACTCTAGAATTCTTTGGTGGTCCTAGGTGATCATTATAGACGTCATGCATCACTTTAATAAGAATTAGTCTTGGAATATCTCTCATTGTATATCAGAATCCACTATGGAGTCCACCATCATGTTATACAATGAAAGACACTCAAGGATAGGAAACCAGTGATCCAAAATCAGATTCCAAAGGAAGGATATAAGATATATTAAAGTTTCCATGAAAGGAAACAATGGGTACACAACATGTGAGGGGAACCAAATATTCTGTGGTCCCACTCCATTTCTTGGATGTATACCTGCAGGTACATAAATTACTACCCATATAACCATACACAATGTTTAGAGGGTTTACACGATGTTTCCAAGAAACCTGGGGTCCTGCCCCTGCTCTTTGGTCAAGTCTATGTACTTTTACCATGTGCATGTACATTGGAAAATGGCATGTTCCTAGCTGTTCCTGTAACATCCCAAGTAAGTAATGAATAATAGATATTTTTATCTATGTATACTAATGAATTAGATAGTGTTTTAGAGGCTTAAAATGAGAATAAATCCAATATTAAGCATGGAATACACTAATATTTTTAAAAGATTGTTTTACTGCCTTTTTGATGGAAAACCATTTTTAAATCAAACCTTTGAAAATTTTATAAGCTTTATTTATCAAAATAAACTTATTATTTATTATTGGGACATTGAAATTTACATTGGATAATTTTTTGGTATTTTTCTAACAATGTTCATTTTTTTAATGAATAGTGAAAAATACGGCATTTTACATCAAAACTGCTTTTTCATCTAATTTAATTATATGGTTATATTATCTTTTTAATTGGTTTTAAAGTTCAATTAGAATATATTTTTACCATTTAATCCAATAGTGGTCGTTGGAATTAATTTCACTTTGAAATTGGACTCAAACTAGTGTCAATCTTTTGATACGTATTGTTTCATAAAAAACACTCTATTTGCTCTGACAGCAGAAATTAATTATTAAATTAATTAATTCAACTTATATGTTTTGAATTTTGTAAAATAGAAATTATTTTTGAATTCTGAATATCAAATATAGCTTAGGGTGAAGTTTTGTTATTTTTCTGAAAAACTTCAATTTTTGATGAATAGTGAAACCACTAAGTGGTACTTATAAAAACTGATTTTCCGTTTAAATGAAATTTTACCACCTCTGTGTTTTGAATTTCAAAAATCCGACATACATGGTTGTCATTAAGAAGTAAAATATGGTTCAATGGGATTAAAATAATTTTTTGGTGAATAGTAACTTATTAAGTTTTTAATCGCGATTAGAGGTAATTAGTGTAATTTAAGGTAAAAATAATGTTTTAATAATATAAAATGACCAAGACACATGTCCTACCCTTATTGGATGTTTTATGGACGACCATTACAATCCATGGGTCAACTTGGGGACCCCATGGAGCCACTTTGGAAGGAAAATGACATTAATATCTTTTAATTTAATGTTAAAGTAAAAATGTCACAAACATGAGTTATTTTACTAAAACAAATTTTACATGGGGTTATACAAGTCATATTTTTGACTATAAATAGTAATTGGAAAGCTAAAAAGATTTCCTACATCATAGTATATTTTTATAATTTTTAGACATTAAATAAATTAAATTATTTATGACATCATGATGATGCATCGATTACCTCATTAATAAAGGATTTAAATAAAATGAAAAGATAATGTAAAATCTAAGACCTAAACATGGAAAAAACCTATTGGATGTGTATATTTAGAACCCTTATCACCTTATACTCTAATTATATCAATGTGGGGTCTTTTAAATCCGAAGCTCATTTTAAAATAAAGTAACCTTTTATACCTTTCCAAGAGTGCCCCTCCTCTCCTCTTATAAAAGGCCCCCACCTCTACCTCCTTACCCACACTTCCAAAGCATTTGGATCGGCAAACCCCTGCCAATTTTGTCTCTCCACTTTCCTATATTACTCCTTGAAGCCTCACTTTGGTCAGAAGTCTTCCCAAGGAAGCCTTTGAGCTCAAACCAAAGGGAGTTACCCGATTTTAAGGTAATGTCTTCACTTGTGTTCTTTTGTTTTATTTTGCTTCTCCAAACCCCTAAACTATTTTTATTCATTTCTTTTGTAACAACACCAGTATCTTCCATATACTAGGATGTTTTTATAAGAAGTATTCGAGCTACACTTATGCACACATACATCTAATGGTTAAAGAACATACTGTTTTCGTGGATGGAGAATTTCTGCCTCCCGAAATGATGATTGTTCAACATTCTTTTAGCACCTTAAAAGGTGGACATTAAGATGACACTATATTTATATATGATATATAATATGTTTATTTTTTCCTTAAGCTTCTGTATTTTTCATTTTGTACATACCTTTATGGTTTCCATTATGGGTAAACGCGATATCTTCATTTAAGGAAGTGTGGACTACCGCCCCCTCAAAGTGATTTGATTCGTTAATAAAATATGTGGGATGTATAATGGATGGAGTTATGATATTATATATTATATTACACTGGAATTATAATATACCTTTATATAATTATGATTCCATTTCATAAAATACGAAATAGAAATGCAAGCAGCGTTCATGCGTACGTATGACTTACCGTCTCCATGAACGGTGCATTTCATTTCTTACCTCTAAATGTTATGTAATATTATAAATGCATGCATGTACTGGATATATATGATATTTATGATATCTACATCATGAATAAAATTCTAGATATAATGGATACATGAACAACTTGTAATTATAAAGGGTTTATTTTTGACTCAAGTACCAATGATCGTTAAAACGACCGTTATTAACTTAAATAATTACATAGTGTTCATGACATGGAAATAAGTGATACAAAAGGAATAATTAACTTGAAAAGGGTTCTTAAAAAAGTAGAAATTAACTCAAGTTTATTATTCAGGAGATTAAAGAACGACCGAGTCAAGTCAGACCCGAGGTATGGGACTTCGTCTCAATCTCCATTTATTGAGGCATATTTTGTTTTATACACAACCTTCTTTTATACGGTGTATAAACCCCTTTGACTTTTACGTTTATCCAAAAGGAATATTTTTTATACAAATCATTTTACTAAATGACAAAAGGGAATGTTTTTGTCGTACATATGCGGCGACAACGACTTCTCCGCCGCCGTGACCATTATTTGAGTTTCGGCTTCCTCTACAAGCCATACCTTATTTTTAAAAGAAAAATAAATACCATGTTTTAATTTTCTTTTATTTTGGTATTGAAAATGGTTTTCATAATGTTTTTATATCAATGTGTTGTATTGATATCTTGTGATTGAAAAGTGGAAATGTTATGTTACCTTTATGCATGTTTTATGTGTTACGATTATGTTATGGTTCTTGGGAATTATTATGAAGACGGGTGGTTCCGTGATAAACTAAGGGTGGGTGAGCCCGATATAGCTCTCCAATGCATTGGGTAATTCAAAGGGGTTAAACGTTAAGGTTTCTCCGAATAGATTTAGGGAATATACTGTGATGGGTATTCCAAACCTAACCAAGAGGGTTACTACCTACGTAAGAATGTTATGAATGTCTCAATTTACCTTTATGTCTTATGATTTCTATGATTTATTCATGATTTTATGAGGTATGTTAAATTTCTTATGTTTTATGGGTAATGTATGATTTCATTCTTATGTATATATGTACTCATGTTTCCTTTATATACTTTTTATAACCCTTACTGAGCTTTTTATACTCATCCCAAGTTTTTGAAATGTTTTTCACAGGTCAAGGGAAAGGTGCATGATATGATGATAGTGTCAAGGATGTGTCAAGAAAGAATCCGTGTTTTATTTTAAATATGTTTTCGTTGATGGGAAAAATGAATACTATCTTTTATGTAACCACTTTGTTTAAATGTGGAATTTAATGCATGTTTTATGATCTAATTATCTAAAACTCTAAACCTAAAAAGATCATGAAGGTGTATTCTTGAAATATCTCAAGATTAAGTAAGTTTTAAGGCTGGGGCCTTATAGTTGGTATCAGAGGTCGGTTTAGATAACTTTAGGAGTTATAATTCTATTAAATGGTTATCCAAAAATATTTTTTTTTTGAAATGATATAGCATTTGAAGATTACCATGTTGCTTCATCTAAGACATGTTTGTTCAGAATGGTTTTTCACAAAGGAAACAGGGAAGCAGTGCTAGGAAGGCATACATTAGGAAATAACCTTCTGAATATGCATCCTGAGATGGTTGGAATTGGAACTAAACAGTTTGTTGCAGTAATGGCGCAGTTGACTCAGGTGATAAATGGTGGCGGTATCCATGCACGAGATCAGCCAGATCAACTGCAAAGGAACATGTCAGTGGTGGAACATTTCATGAGGCAACATCCCCCATCATTCAGAGGATCATCCGACCCTGTGCTAGCTGAAGGGTGGATTAAAGCACTGGAGAAGATTTTCGATGTCATGGGGTGTTCAGACAATCAAAAGGTTAGTCTTGTTATTTACCGTTTGGAGGGTGAGGCAGATTAGTGGTGGTCAATGGTTAAAAATGTTAGGGACACTGATGAGATTGATGCTCTCGACTGGGATGAATTTAAAGGAATGTTTCTTGAGAAGTATTTTCCTAAGGCTGTTCGACTTAGGATGGAAAAGCAGTTCTTGGAATTGAGGCAAGAGGAAGACTCAGTGACTGCCTATGAAGAAAGGTTCACTCGATTGGCAAGGTATGCTCCAAATTTTATCCAATACCTTGATAGTAAAATCAATCATTTTTACTCAGGATTAAAGCCAAAATATCAAAGGTATTTAGCTTCTCGTGAGTTCAAAAGTTATGAAAAGCTTGTTTGACGTGCTGAGAAGGTGGAAATGGAGTTTGCCGATGATCAAGGGTTCTATAACAACCAATAGAAGAAGAGACCGAGGTGGCAGGAGAAAGGAAAGAATTCTTCAAAAAAGTCTGATGGTAAGAAAACTAAGTTTCCAGTTTGTGATTAATGTGGTAAAAGGCATGCTGGGGAATGTCTTCTGAATTCTGGAAAGTGCTACTGATGTGGTAAGATGGGACATAAGGCTCTTGATTGCACTGAAAAAGATCAAGGTGGTGGTATGTCCAAATTCGATTTATAGTTAGTGAAATGTTTTAAGTGCAATGAGATGGGTCACTATGAAAACGAGTGTCCAACAAAGAGGTTGAGTGATGGGAAGCAGTTAGACTACAAGAAGAAAGGGGTGGTGAAATCCTTTGCAACTACTTCAGCAGATGTTGGGCCATCAAATGAAGTTGTATCAGGTACTTTGTTTGTTTTTTCAGATTATGCCAGTGTGTTGTTTGATTCGGGGTCTACACATTCTTTCATCTCTGAAACCTTTTCTAGTAAAATGGGAATACCATCTCAAGAAATGACTCCTGAACTTGTGGTAAAAACACCTGGGGGAAATGTTGAGGCATAAAGAATTTATAAGAATATTCCTATCTTTATCTGTGGAGAGAACCTACTTGCAAACCTAATTGTTCTACCTCTAGTAGAGTTTTATGTTATCCTGAGTATGGATTGGATCTCTATTTACCATTCTAAGATTGACTGTAGAGCTAAAGAATTTTATTTTCAGAAAGACTTTTAGTTTGTGTACAAGAATGAACTCTTACTGTTGATAATATATCAAGAGGCTGAGAAACTTGTAAAAGATGGAAATGAATGTTACCTTGCACACATTGTTGAAAACAAGGGAACTATTCAGATTAATGATGTGCCAGTGGTAAATGAGTATCCTGATGTTTTTCCTGATGAGTTTCCTGGAATAATACTAGATCGGGAAATTGAATTTACGGTTGACTTAGTTCCTGATGCTAAGCCAATTTCAAAACCCCCTTATCGAATGGCTCAAATTGAACTTTTAGAGTTGAAGGAGAAATTGCAAGATTTATTAGATAAAGGTTTCATTCGACCTAGCACATCACCATGGGGTGCTCCCGTTTTATTTGTTAAAAATAAAGATGGTTCTATGAGACTTTGCATTGATTATAGAGCCTTGAATAACATCACTGTTAAGAACAAATATCCTTTGCCTCATATCAATGATTTCTTTGATCATCTCCAGGGAGCTTAGTATTTTTCAAAGATTGACCTGAGATCGGGGTACCATCAGCTGAAGGTAAAGGAAGCAGATGTTCCGAAGACTGCGTTTCGTACAAGATATGACCATTATGAATTTGTAGTAATGCCTTTTGGGCTAACCAATGCACCTTCTGTATTCATGGACTTAATTAATATAATTTTCCATGAGTTATTGGATTAGTTTTTGGTGGTTTTCATTGATGATATTTTGGTGTTTTATAAAAGTAAAGAGGAGCATGAAATACATTTAAGGGTTATTTTGAAAACCTTAAAAGAAAAGAAATTGTATGGGAAATTCAGCAAGTGTGAGTTTTGGTTGCAACAAATTTCTTTCCTTGGTCACATTGTTTCTAAAGATGGGATAACCGTTGATCCTGCAAAAACAAAGGTTGTTGAAGAATGGCCAAGACCCACAAATGTAACAGAGATTCGTAGTTTCCTTGGTTTGGAAATCTATTACCGAAGGTTTGTTAGAAATTTTTCACGGTTATCTAGTCCAATGACTAATCTAACTCGAAAGGGTGTTAAGTTTATCTGGACAAAAGAATGTGATGATTGTTTTCACAAATTGAAAAGAAGATTGGTGAATGCTCCAGTTTTGGCACTACCTTCCTGGAATGGGGAGTTTGTTATCTACAGTGATGCTTCATTGAAAGGACTTGGTTGTGTCCTAATGCAGAATGATTAGGTAATTTCTTATGCTTCATGACAGTTGAAAACTCATGAGGTAAATTACCCTACACATGATTTGGAATTAGCTGCTGTTGTTTTCGCTTTAAAAATTTGGAGGCATCATTTGTATGGAGTAAAGTGTGAAATATATACCGATCACAAAAGTTTAAAGTATATATTCACTCAGAAAGAATTGAACATGAGACAGAGGAGATGTCTAGAATTAAGAAAGGATTATGATTGTACAATTCATTACCATCCGGGAAAAGAAAATAAAGTGGCTGATGCTTTGAGTCGAAAAAGTAATGCTTCATTAACAATGTTGCGTTTGGAATGTGATCCTTTGGTTAAGGATTTGATGAAATTTGGAATAGAAGTTTTTGGAGCAGGATGTTCTTCTGTTTTGTTTTAGGTATCAGTGAAATCTTCTCTATTAGACAGAATCAAGCAAGCATAGAAGCAAGATAGTGAGTTGCAGAAAAAGGTAAAGCTGGTTCAGAAGGGTAAGTTGCCTGAATTCATCATTTATAATGATTGTGTTTTGAGATTTGGGAAGATATTTTGTGTGCCTTGTGATTCACAGTTGAAGGGATAGTTGTTATGTGAAGATCATAGTTCTCCATTTTCAGTTCATCCTGGCAGTACTAAGATGTACAGAGATCTACGGGAGTATTACTAGTGGGCTGGAATGAAAAGAGATATTTCTGATTTTACTGTGAAGTGTTTTAAATGTCAACAGGTTAAAGTAGAGTGGCAGTTATCGAAAGGAATGCTTCAGCCTTTACCAGTGCCAGAGTGGAAATAGGGGAATATATCCATGGACTTTGTTGTGGGATTACCGAAGACATCTCGAGGTAATAATGAAATCTGGGTTATTGTTGACCGCTTGACTAAATCTACTCATTTCCTTGCTATACGAGATACTTTTTCCCTAGATCAACTTTCCCGTTTGTATCTTAAAGAGATAGTTAGGTTACATGGAGTTCCTCTCTCCATTGTATCTGACTGTGATCTCAGGTTCACTTCTAACTTTTGGAAAGGCTTTTAGAAGTCGTTGGGTACTGAATTAAATTTTAGTAAAACTTTTCATCTTCAATCTGATGGGAAATCAGAATGAACAATTCAGACTTTGGAAGATATGCTACGTGCTAGTTCGATGGATTATCAGGGAAGTTGGGACCAACATCTTTCTTTGGTTGAATTTTCATATAATAACAGTTTTCATTCCAGTATACAGATGGCACCATTTGAGGCGTTATATGGGAAGCGGTGTCGAACTCCATCTTTTTGGGATGAAGTGGGTGAAAGAAAGATGATGGGACCAGAATTGGTAGAAGAGTTGGCAGAAAAAGTTCAGCTGATACAGAAACACATGGGAACAGCTTAGAGTAGGTAGAAGAGTTATGCGGACAACAGGAGGAAGGATCTATCTTTTGAGGTAGGTGATCATGTTTTTCTCAAAGTCTCACCATAGAAAAGTGTGATGCGATTTGGTAAGAAAGGAAAGTTGAGTTCAAGGTTCATTGGACCATATGAAATTATGGAGAGAGTTGGATCAGTTTCATACCGGGTGGATTTACCTCCGAGTTTATCTTAGGTACACAATGTTTTTCATGTTTCGATGCTGAGAAAGTACATGCCAGATCCATCTCATGTTTTAAGTCTAGAGGTAGTTCAGCTAGAAGAGAACCTATCTTATGAGAAACAACCGGTCCAGATTCTTGACTATAGGGAGCAGGTGTTACGGAATAATGTGATTCATTAGGTAAAGGTTTTGTGGAAAAACCACATGATTGAAGAGGAAACATGGGAATCTGAAAATGCTATGAGGAATAAATACCCCCACTTATTTTGATAAGTGAATAAATTGCAGGGCAAAATTTTCTAAAGGGGGGAAGGATGTAACATCCCAAGTAAGTAATGAATAATAGATATTTTTATCTATGTCTACTAATGAATTATATAGTGTTTTAGAGGCTTAAAATGAGAATAAATCCAATCTTAAGCATAAAATACACTAATATTTTTAAAAGAATATTTTACTGCCTTTTTGATGGAAAACCATTTTTAAATCGAACTTTTGAAAATTTTATAAGCTCTATTTGTCAAAATAAACTTATTATTTATGATTGGGACATTGAAATTTACATTGGATAATTTTTTGGTATTTTTCTGACAATGTTCATTTTTTTAACGAATAGTGAAAAATACTGCATTTTACATCAAAACTGCTCTTTCATTTAATTTAATTATATGGTTAGATTATATTTTGAATTGGTTTTAAAGTTCAATTAGAATATATTTTTACCATTTAATCCATTAGTGGTCATTGGAATTAATTTCACTTTGAAATTGGACTTAAACTAGTGTCAATCTTTTGATACTTATTGTTTCATAAAAAAACACGCTATTTGCTGACAGCGGGAATTAATTATTAAATTAATTAATTCAACTTATATGTTTTGAATTTTTTAAAATAGAAATTATTTTTGAATTCGTAATATTAAATATATCTTAGGGTGATGTTTTGGTATTTTTCTGAAAAACTTCAATTTTTGATGAATAGTGAAACCACTAAGTGGTACTTATAAAAACTGATTTTCCATTTAAATGAAATTTTACCACCTCTTTGTTTTGAATTTCAAAAATCCAACATACATGGTTGTCATTAATAAGTAAAATTTGGTTCAATGGGATTAAAATATTTTTTTGGTGAATAGTAACTTATTAAGTTTTTAATCGCGATTAGAGGTAATTAGTGTAATTTAAGGTAAGAATAATATTTTAATAATATAAAATGACCTAGAAACATATCCTACCCTTATTGGATGTGTCATTGACGACCAAGAAAATCCATGGGTCAACTTGGGGACCCCATAGAGCCACTTTGGAAGGAAAATGACATTAATATCTTTTAATTTAATGTTAAAGTAAAAATGTCACAAACATGAGTTATTTTACTAAAACAATTTTTACATGGGGTTATACAAGTCAGATTTTTTACTATAAATAGTCATTGGAAAGATAAATATATTTCCTACATCATAGTATTTTTTTATAATTTTTATACATTAAATAAATTAAATTATTTATGACATCATGATGATGCATTGATTACCTCATTAATAAAGGATTTAAATAAAATGAAAAGATAATGTAACATCTAAGACATACACATGTCAAAAACCTATTGGATGGGTATATTTCGAACCCTTATCACCTTATCCTAGAATTATATCAATGTGGGGCCTTTTAAATCCGAAACTCATTTTAAAATAAAGTAACCTTTTAAACCTTTCCAAGAGTGCCCCTCCTCTCCTCTTATAAAAGGCCCCCACCTCTACCTCCTTACCCACACTTCCAAAGCCTTTGGCTCGGCCAACCCCTGCCCATTTGGTCTCTCCACTTCCCTTTATTACTCCTTTAAGCCTCACTTTGGGCATAAGTCTTCCCAAGGAAGCCTTTGAGCTCAAACCAAAGGGAGTTACCCGATTTTAAGGTAATGTCTTCACTTGTGTTCTTTTGTTTTATTTTGCTTATCCAACCCCCTAAACTCTTTTTATTCATTTATTTTGTAACAACACCAGTATCTTCCATATACTAGTATGTTGTTACAAGAAGGATTAGAGCTACACTTACACACTCCTACATCTAATGGTTAAAGAACATACTGTTTCCGTGGATGGCGAATTTCTGCCTCCCGAAACGATGATTGTTCAACATTCTTTTAGCACCTTCAAAGGTGGAAATTAAGATGAAACTATATTTATATATGATATATAATATGTTTATGTTTTCCTTAAGCTTCTGTATTTTTCATTTTGGGTATACCTTTATGGTTTCCATTATTGGTAAACGAGATATCTTCATTTAAGGAAGTGCGGACTACCGCCCCCTCAAAGTGATTTGATTCGTTAATACCATATGTGGGATGTATAAAGGATGGAGTTATGATATTATATATGATATTACACTGGAATTATAATATACCTTTATATCATTATGATTCCATTTCATAAAATACGAAATAGAAATGGAAGCAGCGTTCATGCGTACGTACGGCTTACCGTCTCCACGAACGGTGCATTTCATTTCTTACCTCTAAATGTTATGTAATATTATAAATGCATGCATGTACTAGATATATATGATATATATGATATATAAATCTTGAATACCATTCTGGATATAATGGATACATGAACAACTTGTAATTATAAAGGGTTTATTTTTGACTCAAGTACCAATGATCGTTAAAAAGACCGTTATTAACTTAAATAATTACATAGAGTTCATGACATAGAAATAAGTAATATAAAAGGAATAATGAACTTGAAAAAGGTTATTAAAAAAGTATAAATTAACTCAAGTTTATTATTCAGGATATTGAAGAACGATCGAGCATGTCGGACCCGATGTATGGGACTTCGTCTCAATCTCCATTTATTGAGGCATATTTTGTTTTATACACAACCTTCTTTTATATGGTGTATAAACCCCTTTAACTTTTACATTTATCCAAAAGAAATATTTTTTATACGAAGTGTTTTACTAAAAAACAAAAGGTAATGTTTTTGTCGTATGTATGCGGGAACAACGACTTCTCCGCCGCCGTGACCATTATTTGAGTTCCGGCTTCCTCTACAAGACATAGCTTCTTTTTAAAAGAAAAATAAATACCATGTTTTACTTTTCTTTTCTTTTGGTATTGAAAATGGTTTTCATAATGTTTTTATATCAATGTGTTGTATTGATATCTGGTGATTGAAAAGTGGAAATGTTATGTTTCCTTTATGCATGTTTTATGTGTTACGATTATGTTATGGTTCTTGGGCATTATTATGAAGACGGGTGGTTCCGTGATAAACTAAGGGCGGGTGAGCCCGATATAGCTCTCCAATGCATTGGGTAACGCGAAGGGGTTAAATGTTAAGGTTTCTCCGAAGAGATTTAGGGAATATACTGTGATGGGTATTCCAAACGTAACCAAGAGGGTTACTCCCTACGTAAGAATGTTATGAATGCCTCAAGTTACCTTTATGTCTTATGATTTCTATGATTTATTCATGATTTTATGAGGTATGTTAAAGTTCTTATGTTGTATGGGTAATGTATGATTTCATTCTTATGTATATATGTACTCATGTTTCCTTTCCATATTTTTTATAACCCTTACTGAGCTTTTTATACTCATCCCAAGTTTTTGAAATGTTTTTCATAGGTCAAGGGAAAGGTACATGATATGATGATAGTGTCAAGGAAGTGTCAAGAAAGAATCCATGTTTTATTTTAAATAATTTTCTGTTGATGGTAAAAATGAATACTATCTTTTATGTAACCACTTTTTTTAAATGTGGAATGTAATGCATGTTTTATGATCTAATTCTCTAAAACTCTAAACCTGAAAAGATCATCAAGGTGTATTCTTGAAATATCTCAAGATTAAGTAAGGTTTAAGGCTGGGGCCTTATAGTGAATATTCCCATGTAATCCTGTATTACATGCCAAGTTAATGGAATAAGGTCACACGGTGTATGGGGGTCCCACGTTACATGTGATACTTATGTCACCTGAAACCCTAACCGCCATAGTCAGGGACCTACACGCCAAGTGTTCTTCGGACAACATGGTGTGTAGTCTCTATTTTTCCTGAAAGTTAGATTTGGTCTCCATAATCTAGATCTTGTATCTCCTATTTTAAATATGGCCTCTTATACTACCAAAAATGGTGGATCTATCTCAAGATGAAAATTTTTTACCCTCAGGTAGCCATAAATTGGTTCTCCTTCAGCCCGTTCTAAACTCGACGCATTGTGCGTCTCACCCGTGCCACACTATCTCCATTTTTTGATTCCAATCAACTGATCCATCCCCAAGAACTTGAAAAACCTTCTATTTCATCCCTGATTCGATGCTCTATGTGTCATATGTGATTCCAGCATGAATTTGGTGGTCTGATCATGCTCAGTACCCCCGACAACGTTGATCCATGGCCTCATACCCAATAATGAAGAATTCAAAAAAAAGGTAGAAATGCGCAAGAAACAAATTTTAAATGATAAATGGCTAAGAATTCTTGGAAATAATATACCAAAGTAGAGAATCTAAGTGAGAAAATATAATAACCAAATTAATTTCAATAAATGGGCACATGCAAGGTCTAGAAATTGGCATAGATCAAATAATGGGATGATCATACCATTCAATTTAATCAATAGGGGGTAAAGCAAAAATTTATGAGTCCTACATAGAAATTGGATCATTTTTCATCGATTCACATGATCTCCAACTATTGATAGGATTCATTACATTTTCCAAACATTGATCTTCTTCAATCTGGAGTCACATCATCGTCGAATCTTGATTCATCAATGGAAGAGAGGGAGAACACCTCTAAATCCCCCAAGGGTTTATATAGATAAACATGGTGGATTTTACAAAAACGTGATTTTATAGATGTATTTAATTTAGGTTAATTAATTAATTCATTAATTTAATCAATTAATTAATCCACTAAATGTACCACCAATGACCGTTTTATCCAAACGCCACGTGATGACCTATTTTAGGTCGCCTCTAGGGTAAAAATTGTATTATGAACTCAACCATGGACTCAAATTTCTGATTTGAGATTCTATTTAAGATTTATCCCATTTTATTTATGAAATTTTGTGGACATAATATAAAATATATTTAATATTTTTTATAAAATTAATTTCGGGCACATCGGGCCTCAGAATTTTATGTCGTCTCAATGCATAGCTTCAAAAAAACATAGAAATATTCCAAAGTATCACAAAAAAATAGGGTCTCTTTATAATTTTATCCTTCAATATATTTATCCCTGAAATTAAAAACTAAACAAACAACTAAAGATACTAAGACTGCATTTGGATCTCTCACTCTTAGGGGCTCTCCAACACATTCTTGTGCTGCCAAAATATTTGAACCAAGGGAGTGGACCATCCATGAGGGATCCTATCCTATGAATCCTAGATCACCACTAGGTGCTCCAAAAAAGTGTATTTGTCCCTAATGTCTATCTTTCCCTTGTCAATAATGTAAATGGGGCCCTACACACCTCTCCTCAGTTGTGACACATGGTTGACATCTTGCACAAGATATATCTTGAGGGGGAATACAAGGTGGTAAGAAAACTCAACAAACCTCTGAAAGATCTCGAAAATCTTGATGAACCTCATAGATAGCTTGCATCCCTAGTTAAATCTCCATAATCCTCATCTTGTGGAGACTCTTTGGAAAGTGCGGTCTACCTGCTTAAACTCAAAGGGACTAAGTCATTGATATTTGTAAGATTTATGCATTGTATGGGCTGTACTCATCTACTCATAAATGTCCTGGATGTTCTCCATCATTATCTTCACTAACTCTAGACCCATAAGATATGAATCACCGATCTCGATCCAACATAAGGTTGACCTAATAGGTCTCCTTCATAGGGCCTTGAAATTTTCCATGTAGATAGAAGAGTAGTAGATATTGTTATATAAAATCTCTACCAAGGAAAAGTGATCCTCCCAGATCCAGCTAAAGCCCAACATGGAAGGCCCCAGCATATATTCCATTACTTGGATTGTTCGATCAGTCTTCCCATATGTCTAGGGGTGGAAGGGTATACTCCTCCTCATCTGGGTTCTAAATACCTCCTTCAATACACTCCACAATCTTTATGTAAATCATAATTCATGATTAGAGACAACTTTCAAGGGAACCCCATAAAGATGAACAATCTTTCATACATATATCTTCTCCAAAATCCCCACCAAACTTTTCTCCCTGATAGTAAAGAGTGTTCCAACATCATGAGTTAATAAACTATCAAACAAATGGAATCTTGTCCCTTTATAGTCCATAGAATCCCTATTATAATGTTAATGGATATGAAATCTTACATCCACTTAGGGATCTCAAGGGGAAGCAACAAACTTGCCAAAACTTGATGATCAGCCTACACTTGCTGATAGGTGGGGCACCAATAGAAAATCTCATCCAAACTCTATCTTATGTAGAACTACAAAAACATTCCATTGAAGGTCTCTATAGATCATCCACACACTGATATGTACAGCTGAAGGAGAAATAAAGAACTATCACATCACCTCCGCCCACATCATGATGGGGACAACCATCCATCCCTGGAAAAGGATGATATGATTTACTCCTTTAAAACATCCATATGATAAATCCCCTATGGATATCTAGTCATAAAAGACCTCATTTTTGATGTCTCCCAGCTCAGACTCCCTAACAAGATCAAGAAGAAGAGGTTTCAACACCATCAACTGAAGAACAACTGTCCATTCTACTCTACTGGGGATAGTTATAAAGAACACAACTAATCATAATCCTCCTTCACCAAGAGATCCTGGGACTTACATCTAGGGGAATCTACTACTATATTTACCTTCCATGGAGTATATAATAACTTAAAGTCATTTTCCTATAGGAACTCCAACCAGCACCACTATCTCATGTTCAAACCTCTTTACATGAAAATGTAACTATAGCCCTAATGGTCTGAGTAAACCATGAAGTGATATCCCAGAAGGTACTACCTCCACATCCTCAGAGTGAATACCATTTCTACTAACTATAGGTCGTGCATCACGTATTTGTGATTGTGGGGTCTCAACTGCCTCAACCTATATGAGATAACTTCCTACCTCAACATCAACATACAGATGAACCCAACTTTTGAGGCATCACAATACACTATGTACTCCATTCCATCCTCTGGTAGTATCAAAATATGAGTGCTTGTTAGCCTTAGACATAAAAAAATCGAAGGGCCTCTAGCACTGCTCAGTCTAGGTAAACAGATACCCATTCCACATTTAGGAGGACAAAAGGGATGCAATCCTATAGAATTATTCCAAAAAACCTCTTGTAATACCAACCAAGATAATAAAATTTCACACATATGACATGCTCTTAGGTGGATCTGAAGAAAGAACTACATTGATCTTCACTAGGTACATGACCAAACCATGATCATAAATGACATTCCCTAGGAAGTGAAACTCATGAATCCATAACTGGTACTTTAAGAACTTTCTATAAAGATATTGATCATAACTAAAATCTAGTACTTTCCTCAAGTGATCTACATTGTCATCATATGACGCAGATTATGTGAGTATTTCATTGTTGAATATGACCTAAAATTGGTCTAGGTATGGTTGGAAGATTCAGTTAGTCAAATACATAAACACAGTGGGTACATTCCTCACACAAAATGGAGTCCCTAGGAACTCATAGTGTTTATAGTGACATAAAAATGTTACCTTTAGAATATCAACCTCAAAAAATCTCAAATGGTGTTAGATAGACCTAAATCATTCTTCAAGAAGCATCTCTCTCTTCACAACTATTCAAAGTGGTTGTCAATCCATGGAAATGGTTACCTGTTATTTATCATGGACTGGTTTAGGTGATTATAATCCAAGTAAGGCCACAAGATCCCATCTGGATTTTTCTTGAACAACACTAAATATATATAGGGGACACATTAGGCCTGATTAAACTATTCCCTAGAAGGTCCTCCAATTAGAAACAAAACTCTTGGATCTTGGTAAGGGCTATCTGATATACCGTAGATGATGTTAGAGCGGTCTTAGGATGCAAGTTGATACAAAACTCTATCTCATTCCTTAGAGGTAGTCCAAAAATGTCCTCAGGGAAGACGTCCAAAAAATCCTCAATGACTAAAGGAATCATGATTCTGGAAGATCCTGTATCACCAAGGGATACACTCACTATTTGATAGGTAATGTGATGCATCATCCTGGTCATAAAAGCCACTCATCCTTCTATAAAATCTCTCTCACCCATAAAGGATAATCACTTCCCATCATTTTGAAGGTATTTGAATTGTATGTGATGATAGTTAATCTAGTCTCAGACCATGGAAAAAAATCCATTATCAGTATGATGTCATAGGGATCTATCATAATGATTAAAAGGTCCCATGTGGACCTGTCTCCACAAAATTATAGCTAGCACTGCTAGAAGATAAACGTTATAGAAGAAGTGTTCACTGTAGGAACCTCAAGACAATTTTTCTTGGCTAACACCTCAACTGGGAGGTCCAGATCTCGCACCAAGAGCGTAGATATGAAGTAATGACTATAACCTACTTCTACTAATACTAAGGAAAGAGTTGAATAAACATATATCATGCCTCTAATCATATTTTGTGTCGCTGGATCATATGGATCCAATGTCTACAGTTGTCTGCATCCCTAAATGCCAACTCCATGAGCATGATGTGGGATGCCTCTTAGTGGTGGTAGGAGGATATTGTAGAATCATTCACCACCCATATATCCTCCTATTGGGGTTCCATATTCTCCTCTATCAGTTCTGCCTCCTTGGCATCCACACTTCCCTCTCTCAGGAGAACCCTAATCATGTTTCTACCTCTATTGTAGTTGTCTATATGCTATCTTCCTATAATCTTTAGCATGTCTAGTTGATCATTAACATTCCATGTAACCTAAAATATCACAAAATAGAACCTCTCCTTTTTGGGATATCCTTATAACTCTATTTTGGGTCTGAAAACATGCCCGAAACAGATCTTGGGAAGACCTCTTGCACTGAGATCCTATAGACTAGCGTCTACAAGCTACTGTAGACGAATTAGCCATGTGATACCCACTACTAGATCCACCCAATTATATTACATATGATGGAATCTATCTATCACTAGTTACCACTCTAATATCCAAGCATTGGTGGGAGTTCACAAGGGAACCACACAACACAAATCTCTCTATAGAGGCACTTCTCAAACTTCCGCACATGGAAGTAGCCATCCCAGATCATGTCATGCGAGTGCTATGAAAGTTCCGTTAACCTTTCTATGTACTCATCCACTGTCATACCTCCCTATTGAAGATACATAAGCTCTTGAATATTAACTGAGTGCAAAAAAAAGTGGTAGTACTCATCATGGAATAATTGGTGGAAGTCGGGTCATGAGAGTGTCGACTCATCGTTCATCTGGGTAAAAAGACTCCACCAGTGCCCAACTACTCCATGGAAAATGATATCTTCTAGTATATACACATAATCTTTCAGTGTCTGGATCTGCATGAAAACATGGAGTACTAAATCTAGCCAATCCTCCACTGCTTGAGAACCAAGATCTCCCTGGGACCTCAATGATATCTGCTACTGGAACTCGCAAAGCATTCTATGCCTTCTAACATCCTCATCCTTCTCTCCTAGTATGATCTACTACTAAATAGGTGGGGGAACTACTAATTATCCACATAGAGGATGGATCTCATGGGATGGACCATTAACTAAGGTCTCATCACTTATTGGATCTTTTTCACAATCCAGATATGGTATCCTGGGCGACTGTCATCACAGAGGCATCCTGAAAATTTAATCAAGATATACCATGATAATATGAGAATATATTTATATATATATATATATACATAAAGGAGATCTGGATCAAGAATGAAAAAATACTAAATCCTATATGATGCATGTACCATTGATCCCTACAACCAATGTCTCAGTATTTTAAGTCGACAAGCAGGTAGTTAAGTCCCTAGTGAATGGATACATTAGATGCCACACCAACACTGGATTACCTAGACCAAGAAGTACACTTGAGACACCAAAATTATTTCCCTAAATCCTATCCAAATTATCATAAAGAGACTACTCCAAAAAATATCCAAAGGAATGAACTTCTATGATACCAATCTTTCATGACTTGACCCAATGGGGCATAATATGAAACTACTCCAAACCCACCTCCCTAGGATAGGGGTGGAGACAAGCACCAAAATACATAACCTAAATGGGAGGACTTTTCATAATGTACCTAAATTCACACACCCAAACATATCAATGTATAATTTAAAAGGAATAATAATAAAAATATACAACAACTAGAATATAAACAAAGAATGTAAAACCTCTAGGGTTTACAAGAGTACGACAGTGTAATCTAGAAAATTAAATGGGAAAAAATACATGACCAACCAAAACTCTATCCCCACCTAAAAAAATTGGGATGTAAAAGTATTGAGAGATCCTTGTTCTTGATCTCCAAGTTCCAACCAACACACATGGTCTAATGCACCAAGTATCCCTGAGATCCTTTTAAGTCACTATCGACCTATCTGTTGTTCGCATAAGACATGAAACATTCATAAAAATACCATACTAGGGTGAGTATATACATACCTAGTAAGACATCCCTAAATATGGAGGGGGAACAGTAAGTGACAAGATAGGAATAGATAGACAATAGAAAACTCAACTCAAAGAAAGAGAGTAAATAGAATCAAACAACATGAATACAAATATATATATATATATATTATAAAACCAAATAAACATAGATGTAAGAGAAGGGAATCTATATATCATAGAACAACCTAGGAAAAGGGCTCAAATAGTTCCAGAAGTCCATCATCGATCCCTGAAATCTTGTGTGTCAACCCAACAGAAAACCTCTATGTCAAGTCACACCTCATCACTGTGCTGCATAGTCGAGGGGAAACAATATCTAGAAAGAGGGACCATGCCCCGATAGAATAATAGGGTTCCAATCTGTAGATATCTATAGGAACCATGCCTTGTCCAGGAAGGAGGGTACCACTGTGATGGTCGAGGACCCATGCCCTATCTATAGAGGAGGGTTCCACTAAATAGTCGATAGAGGACCCATGCCCAAACTAGCTGGAGGGAGCCACTATAATAGTCAGAAGAGGACCCATGCCCATCCGAGTTGGAGGGTTCCACTCTAGAATTTGTTCAAGGACCCATGCACTTCCCAATAGGAGGGTTCCCATAAAAGAGTAGATAAAGGACCCATTCCCAACCTAGTTTGAGGGTTCCACTCTATAGATAGATAAGGGACACATGCCCTATCCTGGTAGAAGAGTTCTAGTATAGAAGCCTTTGGTGATCCCGATTGATCAATACCTAAATCAAGAATCACCTAAATAGGTACTTTACTCATAAAATCTCACATCATATCTCAAAATTCACTACGTAGGCCACCATCATGTTCTATGAGGAAAAAAACTCAGGATAAGCTACAAATATGCCAAAATCTGACTCCAAACAAAGGAGATATGAGAGATTTGAATTTACTAAAAAGGAAACAAGGGGTAAAAGAATTGGGAGGGGACCTACGTGGTGTGTGGATCCCCACCATCACCTGGTTGTGTCCCTATAGGTACATTAATCACTACCCGCGTAACCATACTTGGCGTGTAGAGGGTTTACACAGCTTGTCCAAGCCACCCGAGGTCCTTCCCATGCTCTCTAGAAGTGTCAGTGTACTTTTCCCGTGTCTATGTACTTTGGAACACAGAGTGTTCTTGGCCATACCTATGGTCGTGTACTCTAGGATTACTTTCTTATTCTCTAAGACAAGGTCACATGGTGTGTGGGGGTTCCCATATTACATGTCATACTTATCTCACCTGAAACCCTAGTTGTTGTAGTTGAGGACATACATACCGTGTGTTATTAGGACTACATGGAGTGTAGTCATAATATTAATAGAAATTTAGATATGGTCTCAATGATCGAGATCTGGTATCTCTGCCTTCAAATCTAGCCTCATATCCTTTTGAAAATGGTGGATCTATCTCTGTCTAGAGATTTCTAACCATCTAGTGTCTTGAAATCAGTTCTCCTTCAAATTGTTCAAAACCTGACACACCACATGTATCAACCATGCTGTTATATATCCATTTTAGGATTCTGATCAAAATATCCATCACCCACAACCTACCAAACCTTTAATTTCATCCCCAATTTGGTGTCTTGTTAATAGTATGCAATTCTACCATGAATTTGGGGTTTTGATTGGGCTCGGTACTACCTGGAAATGTTAATACATATCCCCATAGCCCAATGGTGATGAAAATGAAGAACAAATGGCTAAATTAACAATAAAAAAGGTCAAATGATCATTTTCCAAGATTTCTTTTCCAATATATACAAACTTGGGGTACTTGGGTGAAAAAACTAAATAACAAAATTAATGTTTTTACATGGGTGCATGGAAGGTCTAAAAATTGTCACAAATCAAAGAATGGGATTATCATGATCAATCAATTTAATAAATAGGGACATAAACCCAAAATTTAAATGTCTTATCTAGAGATTGGATCATTCTTCATTGAAGAAGATGCTCTCCAATTATGGAGAGTAGTCGCTATGTTTGTTTCTCTTTGATATACATTGATCCGAAGTGTCATCATCGTTGGATTTTAATTCTAAAATGGAAGAGAGGAATAAATTATATCAATATCCCCATGGTTTATGTGGATAAACATATAGGATTTTCCATAACAGATATTTTATTGATGTATTTCAGTTTGGTTAATTAATTAATTAATTAATTAAATCAATTAATTGATCCACTGAATGTACCACCAATGACTGTTTTATCCAAATTCCCCATGCCAAACTATTTTAGGCTATGACTAGGGTAATCATCACATTATAAACCCAACCAAGGTCTTTTATGTTCTAATCCAAACATTCTTCTTATAGTTATCCCATTTGTTTATGAAACTGTGTGAAAATAAAATAAAATATATTTAATAATTTTATAAAATTAATTCTGGGCACACCGAGCCTCAAAATCACACACTATATTAATGCCGAGATACAAAAATTTATATAGAAAAATTCCAACATCATACAAGAAAAAATAAGTTCTCTACAGTTTTTAATAGAAATTTTATTGGGTACTCAATTCATCCCGTCTTGAGTGACCCACTCTGACCAAAATTTGGTATCAAAGGTTTTTTCAAATATCTTTTAAAATAGGATATAGTTTTATTTTAAATATATTAAATTTTTAATATTTCCAATTTTATTTATTTATGGATAATAGACAAGAAGGATATGCTACCAAAATACCTCCTTATTTTAATGCCACTAACTATGCTCAGTAGAAAATTAAAATAAAAATGTATATCAAGAGAATGGGATTTGAAATCTTGACTTCTATTGTAGAAAATTTTGAAATACCAAAAACGTCTAGAGATACTTGGGATGATCATACTAAAGCTTCATATAATAATAATTTTAAATCTCTGTATTATTTTTTATTATACTTTGGGTTATGAATAATTTAATTGAATTTATGCTTGTACTATAGCTTTTGAAATTTGAAACACTTTAGATGTTTCCCATAAGGGGCCATCTAATGTTAATTAAATGTGATTAAATATTAATACTATTAAATATTATACTTTTAAAATGAATATTTATAAGACTATTTCGTATATGTATCTCAGGTTCATTGAGATTCTGAACAAAATGAATTCATTGGGGAAACCAATTTCTAAAAAGGACAGAGTGATGCACCTATTGAGATTATTTCCAAATATATAGAGAGTAACCTCAGTGTCAATTAGAGAATAATTTTATGGTAGAAATTTACCTATTAAGATCTTATAAGAAAGATGATAATGTATGAGGATGAAATAAAAATGAACAAAGAAGGGGAGGATACAGAAAAAAGAAAATAATTTGCCTTCATATATACTACTTTAAAACAAAATGAGAAAATTCAAGCTAATTGTTGAAGTGATAAAGAGTCATCTGGTGAAAGTGATAAAGAAATGGCCCATTTGTCCAGAAGATTCAAAAAGTTTTAAAAGAAGAAGAATTTATTTAGGAAACCCAACTATAATGCTAAATATTATAATATAGGAAACTGGGGAAGGGACTGGAAGAAGAATGATGCTTCAAATGAAATAATATGATATGAATGTAAAAGGAAAGGGAAAGTAAAGAGAATGTTGAAGTTAACTATCCAAAGATAAAATTAAATATTAAATATGATGATAATGATAATAGGTATAAGAAAGAAACAAAAAAACCTAAATTGATTCTAAAGGTATCTTGAGTGATTCAGACTCAACATAAGAGGATAATCATGAAATATCCAACAAGTGTTTCAAAAAAACACATGTGAGGTATCTAATGTTATTTATGATTCTCCTATTAATATATATAATCATTCATTATATGAAAACAATGATGAGAACATTTCTAATGAGACTAAACAATGTGACTTAGATACATAGTTTTTTTGGTTTAGCTAGATATTATCGTTGATTTTTGGATAATTTTTTACAACTATAGAATCTACTCACTTGTTAACTCATAATGGAGTCGAGCTCCTTTGGAAGGATGAATGTGGTGAATGTTTTAAGAAATTGAAAATAAGGCTAGTCAATAAAACATCTCTTACTCTACTCTGTTGTGGAGAAGGGTTTTTAATCTAGAGCGATGAAACAAAAAGAGAATAGGATGTGTCCTTATGAAGAAGGATATGGTTTTAGCTTATTAATCACAAAAATTGAAGTTCTATTTGAAAAAATACCCAAATCAGGATTTGAAGTATCTGTATAAATTATTGATTTAATGTTATGGAGGATTTATCTATATAGATAAAGGTGTGTTGTATATATTCATCACAAAATATTAAACTATATTTTCACTCAAAAGGATCTGGACATTTTTCAAATTAGATTGTTGGAGTAGATTAAAGATTATGAAATATCAAACACATTTCCACCCTATTAAAGTAGACAAGTTTGAAGATACTTTAATCCTACATTATCATTCTATCTTATATATGATAACAATAGAAAAATATCTAATATTTATGGACATAAAAATTATGGATACCAAAATATTTAAGCAAGGGGAGAATATTTATCTTTCTAAAAGAAATTTTCAACCATATAACCAAGTGAGGATTAGATTGGATCAGGAGGAAGATGTAGAGCTTCAAAAGAAGGTGAGAAATGTTCCCTCTTTCAACCTTGATTATGATGGAATAATAAGGATTATGAATCGTGTGTTTGTCCCATAAAAACCATATTTGAAGAAAGGGATGATGGATACAACTCATATTTATTCATTCTATTTTCATCCAAGAAGTATGAAGATGTGTATAGATTTGAAGGAGTATTTCTGGTGGGATGGAATCACTGGTTGAAATAGCATCTATACCAACACTTTTATACCAATGGTTTGAAAAAACCATTGGTTTAAGTTAATTTTACCAAAGGTTTTGATATAACCATTGGAAATAAGGGATTATTTGATGAGTTTTCCCAACTATTTTGTGAAACTGTTGGGAATGGATTGATTTTCCAAATCTATTCCAACGTTTTATTCAAACCATTGGAGTAGACACTAATTCCCTATGGTTTTTAGAAATCGTTTGAAAAAAACTCCAAATAATCGTCAGACAGATCCCGTGAATAGATCTTCATCGAACAGATCTCTCCTCCGTCGAACCCTATATCCCGAGCACGAACCCACGAGATCACTTCCTCCTTAGAATAGAATCTATCCTCATCGAACATATCTCTCCACTAAAATAGATCTCCTCCTCCAATGAGATCTCTCCTCCAACCCTACCTCCCGAGCATAAACCCTACTTGGAAATCTCACTTCCTCCATCGCGATCTCACTTTCTACAAAACGAATCTCTCCAGGATTCCAACCCTAATTCATGTCTACCTCATTTTTAAGATACCTTGAATCATAGATCTCTCAATCCATTATTCGATTCAAATATCTAGATTCATTGTGTTCTGCTTGAAATTGGTTAATTCCTTTTATTTTCTTCTTTGATATTCTTATAATGGACTTTATGTGGTGTATTTATCAGTTTCCATATTGGGATTCTGATGGATTACATTCATCAAAATTTTATGTTTTTGGATTAATATAATTTGTATTGAGGTGGGTGATTTTAAAAATCCCCCAAATGCCTTCATTGGTTTTATAGTATTTGCAGCAGGTATGATAATGTCATCATGTTGTGTGTGTGACCTCTTCTAATTATAATCCACAGAAATTTCTCAAATCCTCACTATTAGACCTTCCTCATATCTTGTTGGGTCTATTGGTGATGAATACCATGATCCTTGGGCCACCAAATAGGTGTTCTTATCTATTACCTTAGGTCAGATCATGGATGGTATGAGTCTAGTACATTTTACCTAGATTAAGAAATTGATTAAGGAATGAATATAATTGTGAATTGAATTTTTTCTTCTCATGACATGTGAATTAGAATTTTTAATTATCAGTATGTGAATTGGAATTGACACAATTGAAACTTGAATTGATAATGTAGCATGTAACTGTATAATTGGTATTAAATTGGAAAAGTCACAATGTTATATTGACAAGAACTGCTATTTGACATAATGGAATATGAGGAATGAGAATTAGTAATTTTAATGAATTAAAAAATGTGTCATATGTCAAAATATTTTTCATATTTTGGTGTTTTTTAGGGGTTTCTCTCTTGGTTGTTCTTGATGCATGGTTATATAATACCTGGAATGGTTACTCCACACTTAGCATTATTTATTCTTCTTGGGAATGTAATCTTTTCTATAATGAGAATTCAAAGAAAGTACATAAACCCATGAAAGATGATATATATCCTTGGAATTGGTAATGTGTGTTAGGTTAGTGGTCCATGGAATGGGTAATGTACCTTGTCATGGTTCCTTGTTAAGGAAATTATCCAGGATAATGGTAGGAATAGATAGACATATATGGAACTCTATTGAATCAAGTTTGGAATACCCGGAGTGTCATCCTAGAGTTGAGTGTTGGCATGATAATTTGATGTTCAATATTAAATTAATGAATTCATGAAAATAAACATCATAATATTGCATGAAATATAAATTCATACTAGATTTTTTTAGACACCATTGGTGGGGTCATACTTGTTTTACTCTAACCTATTTAGGATTCCCTTTAGAATCATAGAAGACAACATGGATACAGGTCAGGACAAGGGTATGAGTCCCTATGCTTGATTGGTTCTTTGGAAAGATGAGATAAGAGAATAGATGAGACAGAGCATGGCGTTTGAGACCAGTTTTGGGAGAATTTATTTGGAATTTTTCTTTAGGTTATTTACTTGTAATAAAATCTATTTATATTTTAGTTTGGAATAAAATATGGAATGATATTATTTATTTGGTTAGTATTTTTTGGTAATTCATTATTTATATATTTGAATAGATTTATATTGGTTGTTTATGATTTTTTCCTCATTTTGTATTATTTTTTATAAAATTTTATAGTTTATCACTATATATATTAGCCCTTCATCACTATTTTTCTTCCTATGGAATATGGGGAGGTTTTCTTGAGTTCTTGTGATGACCCATCTCTCTCACATGTGGTAGATTCAAGTCGAGGTTGTCACAATGTTTTATCATTTTTAGTATTTTCTATTGCATTAGCAGTTTTAGGATTGTTGGATAGGAGAATAGGATGTGTTGGGGATTGGTAATGAGCTCATGCATAAGATTAACTAACCCTTGATAATGGTAAAACCAATTTTCCAGGGAAGAAATTATTTTTCATGTGTTATTCCTTTTACAGTATTGATGTTATTTCACCTTGGTTGATGAACACGTTGGGTGATGTTACTATTTTATATGATTTTACACATGCTTCAATTTGGAATGGGGACCATCTAAAAATGAGATAGAAGGAAATTATTCTTTCATGAACTTATCATTTTAGGTATTCATTAATTTTATAAGAATTATATAACATGATTGATAAAAATAAGAATAAAAGTTTTTCTACTAAAATATGATTAATTAACTTTCTCAAAAAAGAGTTTATGAAACCATTTATCTATTGTTTTATGTTTTGTACTTGTACTTTAGAGTTTGATATTTTTATGATCCCGATGATCTGATGTGTGTTTTTACCCATGTAGAGAAAATAATTCTACATTATCTTTTTTTAAGTGTGAGAATTTTAAACAACACACAACACATATAGTGTAGTTGGAGCTTCCTACAACAATAGTGAATCTGGTGGATGATCAACTCTCTGATAGTATTCCAAGAGTCTTGTGATCAATGTTGAGACTAACTAATCACAATTTCCCTTCAATTTATGATACCTAGATAGAGTTTTAGATACATTACCCACCCATAGTTAATGAGAAGGGCGGCCCTTAGGTAGCAAATCTCTGGACTTAGTCTCGCATGAAAATATATAGTCACCTGTAGACAACATTTGAGATGAGGGTGAAGCTTGCTACTTGTATCCTACAAGGACCATCTAATTTCTCGAGGGAAATCATAGTACATGTTAGACAATAAGAAGAGCTAACAAATAAAGGATTCAAGGAGAAATATTTGAGTCACTTTTATCTAGATATTTTGAATAATGTAATGTATTGGGACATTATAAAATTTATATAGAGGATAATGTCTTTAATGGACTATGAAGGTTACTTCACATACTTGAAATATTTCCCCCTACATAGGAAGGAGATGATATATCTAGGGAGACACTTTTTCAGAAGTGGATTCAGTATGATATCATTTCACAGGTTAATTCCCTTTTTGTGAGATTTTTTTATTTGATGAATCATGATCTCATCAGTAAAGATAACCCAATGGAGGACCCGTGTCAAGGGAAATATGTTTTATTTGGATGATCTATGAGTTCCACATTAGGTTTCAATAAGCATTGATATTAATATTTTCACCAAGGATGCAATGGTCAGAGAAACTTGTGATGTTGGCCACAAGTATCTGGATATCATTCTGATTAATTTTATTAATAATTTTAGGGTTGAAAATAAGCTATTTAAGTGTACTTTACCCATAGTGGAGTACCGATCATATGATAAAATGGATTCTATATAGAATTTATATAGGAGCACTTAGCAGATGATCATTGGAAGTAGATCATGGTAGGAACCGGCTACTGGGAGATTCACTCCAACCCCTATGTAGATAGGCTGATGGATTTCTATCAATCACTCATCTTAGGGTAGGAGACATGGAACCCAAACATAGGAGTAGTAGTATCACTAGAATGAAGAACTATAAGGGAGTCAATATACAGACTAGGGAAGATGGTAATGTAATATTGATATTGTGGAGTATGCTCATACCAATCAATATGTTGAACCGTCTAGTTTCATATGTACAATTATTATGTCATCTGGTATTTCTGTAATTTGATTAATACTGTTGGTTTCATTCATTTTCTTATTCAAAATTATCAAATTCCATTGGTTTGGCTATGTAAACCGTAGAAGTGGATATGAAAATTGAAACATAATTAGGGGCGTGACTCCACACTCATTATCTTATTCTTTTAGTGATTGGATAAATTTATTCTAGCAAGCTAGTGGTCCAAGGCCAATGGTTTGGCACATGAAGATTAATATACAATGGACTAAATAACTTTTAATTCACATGTGATATATATTCCTTTACCTGCAATCAATAGCATATGGGTACCACACAAAGGCATTCCGACATGGACACTTGCGCCAGCTTGTGGGATCCTTACACGGAGATATTGGTATTCTCATTTTATATATAGACTATTTAACTCCATTAAGTTCTCCATTAATTTTAAATTTTATACCCCTTTATTCATTCGTTATTGAAATTTTACATACTAATCTATTATACTAATAATAAATTGATATATTCCGAAATCTCTAGCATCACCAGAGTCTTCTAATTAGTCTTGATTTTTTTCTTGTAGGTATAGTCTATCTAATCATAAATGCTTGTTGTTCTTAGGTTGGAACCGCAAAATTTTAGGGTCTATTTTGGCGGAATATTTTCTTATAAATTCTCAAATAATTTCATGAAATATCATTAGGTGTCCTATATTTTTTAATTTTTCACATTTGTACAAAATTTTCCTTTTGTCCTGCATTTCCTGATAATCCAGATTTAGTGTTAGCTGATTTTACCAAGTTTCATGGTACATTTTTCACTAAGTATGAGGTGGATCCTTCTAAAAAAATTAACAAAATCACTTTAACACTATCATGAGTCTCTTTTAATGGAAATATCATTTATAAATCTTTAGTGGTGGAAGTAATCTTCTCAATTATTTAGGAAGTTCTATATTTTTTTGATTCCATGTCTTTCAGTTTTACTTCCAAATCTACAAACATCAGGTTGAGGGTGATCTTTTTATCTTATAATGATCTCAACCTAACTACCCCTTTACTCTTTATATTTTGAACTTATGCATTATAGATCTTGTTTCTCAATTATAGTGAACTATAAAGTTTTTTAACTCTTTTAGCTTTCACTTCTAGTGGTGCAACCTTAACACTCACGAAAAATTTGGGTAGATTTTCCAATTAATGTACTACCTCAGTAGTAGTAGCCTTAAACACTTACTTGTCAACAACTATTCTTTGAAATTTTTCATTATTCAAAGACATGTTATAATTGAAAAGTGAGACTATTTATCCCTTGAATTTCACTAATTTTGAGAAGGTGTTGCTTTTTCTAACCTATTTAGCCAATGAAATCTACATGGCATCAAATTATTCCTTTAGTTGTGCTTTTTCATAAACTATTTCCTAAATAATACTAAGTATATATCAAATAACTTCATTAGGAAATTTATTCAAATAAACTCCAACATGAGAGTACAATTATTCAACTATTTTGATCTCTTTAAACTCTTAATATCTAAATAAAACAGCAAAAGTATCTCTGTAAACATATTCAATGGATTAACACTTAACACTCTACTCAACTCCTATAAGTGGTTGATCCATTTCATTATTCATAAATTTTATCCTCTTATTTTCATATTTCTTCTACCAATTTTTCACAACCTTAGATGAAGTTTCCATTTCTACTTCAGGGGGCAGTGGAGTGGGGGGGGCAGCGGAGTAGGGGATGGGGGGGATGCAGTGGACTGGGGGGGCAGTGGATTAGGGGATGGGGGGATGTTGTGGAGTGGGGGGTGCTGCTGCAGTGGGGGGGGGGGACTGCAGTAGAGTCGGGGGGGGCAGTGGAGTAGAGGATGGGGGGGATGCAGTGGAGTGGGGGGGGGGGGCAGTGGAGTGGGGGGTGCAGTGGGGTGGGGCTGTAGTGGGGGGGCTACAGTGGGGGGTGCTGCAGGGGGGGTTGTAGAGGGGTGGGGATGCAGCAGGGGGGAAACAGGGGGTGACTGCAGCAGGGGGGCAGTGGAGTAGGGGATGGGGGATGCAGTGGAGTGGGGGGGAGGGGGTTGTGGAGTGGGGCGTGGGGGGTGGGGGATGGAGTGGGACCATATTCCTCTGAGCTACTCCCACTCCAACATGTTCTGATTTCCCTTTTCTCTAAATTTTTTTTGTTGTGGAACTCTCCCCTTACTTCTACAATATATGAATTTCTAGAAGATGCCTCCTTTCGATGAAGTTCTTCATTCTATATCAGGTCTTTAATGTTTGCAATGACCTGGTTAGTTTTTATTCTTGAATTACTCACTACGGTTTCCATCACATCCCAAGGTTTTAAAACGTTCAGACCCAAATGCCTACTCATTTTCATGATTGGTTAGTCACCCCAGTTTCGGATTCTACACTATAAACCCAAGTGGTTACACTAAGGACCTCTCAATAATATAATAATAGAGACCCATTATTCTCCTACTCTTGATTCCCAACAATGAATGCATCTTCCCACTAACCAATAAAAAGTCATGATTAAAATAAAATATCTCCCTAATCTCCAAGTTTCTTATGCACCACTTGATGTAGATATCCCTGCATGAACACACTACATAACCCAGTCTACTCATGAACATAATATTTAAGACCTTTAGTAGTTTATAGGCATGATTATATCTACTCGTATCAAATAGTCACATAATTTCTTCAACTATCTAGGTCTCTCATCCCTTTTGAACACTCATAATTTAGATATACTCTTTCTTGAATGAATCTTGACTTCAATCTCTTCATGCATTGTTGTGCATTTTTGTCGACTTGGAATTTATCATTTTTTTGATTTTGAGTTATTTCCATATTATTTATGGTTTTGTAATGATGGATCATGGTATACTATGTGTGTTATCATTATCTAGGGTTAATTTGAAATGGAAATTTTAAAATGGAAAAGTTTAAGAATACATTGATTCTTATGGAACACTTGTGAATACTTTAATAATGATATTTTTATTTGGAAAAGTGTCTAAAATGTATTGGATTTAAAATGATTACCTATTTTTGTAAATTTTGTCAATTTTGTTAGAAAAAGGGATAGTGTTAATTATTTTCAAGGTTTTAAAGTGATATTAATAAAGAATAATTAGAATATTTTAAAGGATTTAAGTTGAATGTACTTTTAAAATAGATGCTTTTGAAGTTGTTGGATTGGTGTAGCTCATTCTAGTTGGGTCGAATGCTTGGGTTACTGTAACAACTCTGAACACTATAGCAACGCTGACCACTGTAGCAGACCTGACCACTATACTAGAGGTATTTCATGTTTCTTCAATTCCAAAGTGTGGTGGAAGAATCTCCAATAAGGGAAAGAGGAAGTGCTATGTAAGACCCTATAAGTGGGGGTTTAAAAACTATATTTTTTTCTCACTGATTTCTTCTAAGATAAACCACTTGGTTTTATATTAGGGCCAAAAAGTGGGACATAAGAAGTTTTTTTGTTAGTATCACTAGAGGTATTTTTTGTTAGAATACCAGATAGAGTCTAAACAATGTGAATATATTGGGTTACATGAATCAATTTAGACTACTAGATAGAGTCTTTAGGATACTGAATCCATTGAGGTGATTAATATTTGTTTTGTTATATTGATTAATATCTTAACTATCCATAATGAAATTTTGGTTGTACTAGGAAAATTGGAAAGATGTTGTGTTCTGGCTGGAAGCCTGGGGTTGTCCATGGGGTGTCCAGGGGGCGTGTAGGGGGGTCTATAAGGTAGGGGAGGGTGCAGGTTGGGTTTCTAGGAGGGGGTGTCCAGGGGGGTCCAGGGGTTATCTAGGGTGGTCTTCAGGGCAGGGGGTTTTTGGGGGGTGTCTAGGGGGGTCTGCAAGGTAGGGGGTTTCAGGGGGGTTCAGGGGTGGTCTGTAGGGCTGGGGGTTCTAGGGGGTGTCTAGGGGGGGTCTATAGGGATGGGGTATTCAGGGGGGTATATAGGGAAAGGGGTTTTAGGGGGGTTTCTAGGGGGGTCTGTAGGGTAGGGGGTTTTAGGGGGTGTCTAGGGGGTCTGTAGGGTAGGGGGTGTCTAGGGGGTCTGCAGGGAGGGGGGGTTTAGGGGGTGTCTAGGGTGGTCTGAAGGGTGAGGGGGGGGTCTCGGGGGGTCTGTAGGGAAGGGGGGTTTCAGGGGGGTGTTTGTAGGGCAGGTGGTGTCTAGGGAGGGTCTGCAGGGCAGGGGGTCTAGGGGGTGTCTAGAGGGGTATGGGGGTCTCTAGGTTTGGGGGTTAGGTGGGTGTCTAGGTGGGTCTGCAGGGAAGACGGGGGGGGTCCAGGGGGTGTCTAGGGGGTCTGTAGGGTAGGGGCGGTTCTGGGGGGTTCAGGGTGTATGGGGGTCTGCAGGGTAGGGGGTTTAAGGGAGGTTGTCTAGGGTGGTCTACAGGGAAGGGGGTCCGGGGGGTGTCTAGGGGGGTCTGTAGGGCAGGGGATTTGGGGGGGGTGTCTAGTGGGGTCTGCAGGGTAGGGGGTTCTAGGGTGGGTGTCTAGGAGGGTCTACAGGGTGGGGGTGGGGGTCTGGGGGTGTCTAGGGGGGTCTTCAGGGTAGGGGGTTTGAGGTGGGTGTTTAGGGGGGTCTTCAGGGCAGGGGGTTTTCGGGGGTGTCTAGGGGGGTCCGCAGGGTAGGGGTTCTAGGGGGGTGTCTAGTGGGGTGTAAGGGGGATGTTCAGGGCGGTGCAAGGGGCTGTCCTAGGGGTGAAGGGGGTGTTCTAGGGGGTGAAAGGGGGCTGTACAGGGGGGAGGGGTGTATTGAGTGTTTTTTTGGATTCATCATTGTATATTGTCTACATGAGTGTTTTTTTGTATTCATCATTATTATACAGGTTTTAATATAATTCTAAAGTAGAGGAAGCGACATTCTTCTTGTTGGAATTGCAGTACTGGAATTGGAGAGGGGAGGTTGTTGTATGCTGCTTGCTATAGAGGGGCAGGCTGTTGTATGCTAGTAATGGATGGAAGAGGTGCGTATAGTTTTGTGTGTGGAGAATATGAAATGCTAACGGTTCTATGAACCATTGGCATACATATTGAGTAGTATATACCAATAGTTTGAGAACCGTTGGTTTACCTATATCCCAATGGTTTCAATGAAACTGTTGGGAGTAGTGTGATGTAGGTGATATACCAACGGTTTAAAAACCATTGGAGTATACTTGGTCTAGTTGTATAAACCTATGGTTATTAACTGTTGGTATAGAAATTTACCAATGGTTAACACTAAACCATTGGTATTTTGAAAATCCATCCAACCTATCCCAATGGTTCAAGCTGAACTATTGGGATATGGCTATCCCCATGCCTCATAGCCCAACGGTTCAGTGAACCGTTGGGATAGAATTTCCCAACAGTTTTGGGGATTTTACCAACAGTTTGTAACCATTGGTAAAACATTATTTTACAGTAGTGAATAAAGAGAGATATTGCAGAATTTATTTCTTGGTTCTTGGTATTTCAACAAGTTAATGCCAAGAGATAAAAGTCTATGGTGATGTTAAATCCATTACCCATACCATAATGTAATAATGAAAACATCACCATGTATTTTTTCATCATAATCCCCAAAACAACTAAATGACATAATTTGATATGTGTTGAAATCAATATCCTTATGAAGGAAACACACTTCATTTCTATTATAGAAGATTTATCTCTTGATAAACTTACATAGTTATACATTAAGGATGTGGTAAGATTTCATGGTGTACCACTATAAATTATATCTAATCAGAATTTGATCCTTTCCTCAATGTTTTGGATAAGTCTTTAGTGGGATCCAAATATTGAGTTAGGTTTTAGAACTATCATATTCATTAATTATTCTCACTCATTTAGAAATAAGAATTTTAATCGTGCATACGAACGAAACGTCGTATCCACGAGCGATGAATTTAATTTCTCATCACCACCAAACATGGATAGATTTGAATTTTTATTTAATATATAAAAACATTATGTTTAATTAACTATTAATATTCAACATATTATAAATATATTTTACAAAACTATTGACCTTGGTCAACATAAAATGGAATTATTATCGAATTAACTAAACAACCCCAAGTAACCAACATAAGAGGATATAATATAATAAATTAATAGCATATGATAATAAGTATTTAATATTAAATTAAATATTTAATAATTAATTTCATAGGTTGATACCTAAAAACATAATTTGACTATTTAGTAAGTTAGGTGCATGTAGAGAGAAAATCAGGAATACGATAAGGGTTTCCATCTCAACCAGCCATCATTGAGGTAAACTTTGATTTTATGATTAAATTTTCATTTGAATATTTTGACTAAATCCAAATTTTCTAATGATATCATAAATTATTTTTTAACATGTGATATTTACTATCACTCAAGATATTCCTTTTTTTGAGAAACGATTTATACATTCCCTAAAATATAAGGGTTTTTCATAACAGAATATCATTTATTGAGTTATTATTCATCTCCTTGAGATTTTACTTTAATTTTATATCATATACCCAAATTATATTTGTCAAGATAAATTTTTATTAAAATTTTAGCATGCCAAGCTTCCATGGTATGCTTCATATTTAAATAATTCAATAGCATGCGATGTACGCAACACTGTGTTCAAGCGCACCATGACCTATCAAACTATCCATTTAAAAATCAGTTCTGAATATTATTGACCAAATTTTTAATTAAATATATAATTTTAACTTTAATATTTTGTGTTTCGTATACATAATATAAGGACAAATTAATTTTTTCAGATAAAAGACGTATTTTTCAAAAAATGTAATTTTTCCGCCTTTTAATAAAGAACCATTTTTAATTCCAATATTTTAAACTTTTATATATCTAATTTTAGGAAATTAAATTCTTATTTAGAAGTGGAACATTAAAATTTATTTTGGATAAATTTTTGGTACTTTTCTGATAACTTTCATATTTTAATGAATAGTGAAAAATACTGAATTTTAATTGAAAACAACTGTTTTAATCGAAATAATTTATAGTATTAAATTATACATTTGAGTGGTTTTAAAGTATAATTATATTATATTTTTATAATTTAATACAATTTTTGTCATTGGATGTAATTTTACATTTAAATTGAACATAAAGACATGTCAATCTTTTGATAGTTTTTACTTCTTAAAAACTCGATTTCTAGTTTTGACAACGAGAAATAATTTTAAATTAATTTTAAATTAATTTATACCAAAAATTTGTTTTGAATTTGGAAAAATTTATTTCATATTTGGAATCAAAAGTTCCAATTTTTGTAAATATTTACCTTTTATTTTTTGACATTATGAATAGTAACTTGTATAATTATTTTTATTTACCATGGTTAAAGGGTAAATTCGGTAAATAAGGGTAAAAATAATATTATAATAATATTAAACTACCCTAAAAAATATATTAGTCCTATTGGATGAGATATTTACGACCATGGGAATCCTTAGGACGATTTTAGGATCCCATGGGACTGCATGGGTGTGATAATGACATGTTATAAGAATTAATTTAAAGTAAAGATAATTATAACATAAACATATATCTTTTACTAAATCAATTTTAATATAGGCAAATATAACTGATATTTATGTCTATAAATAGTAATTGTAAATCTAAAATTATTTTCTACATCATGGTATTTTATTTATAATTTTCATACATTAGATAAATATATTTATTTATGACACAAATATGATGCAGTGATTACCTCATTAATGAAAGATTCATATAAATGAATTTATAAATATTAAAATAAATTGAATTTGAACATTTTGATGCCATACACGAACATCATGGATGACATTAAAATATTAGGGATTCTTTAACACATTTTTTGCAAAGGAATAAAGCTTTTATGACTTTAACAAAAATCAATTACTAAATAGTGTCAAAATTGACAAAAATGAGTTTTTAAAATAAATACTTTTTTATTAAATGATGTAAAAATCCTAAAAATATAAATTACATCCAAATAACTTGGATAGTGATAAATTTTTTATAAATGTTCCATTTTAGGTTCTCTTGGAATTTTATTGTAATGATATTAACCATGTAGAAGAGGACGTGGTATGAGTTAACTTATTTTATAAAGGGTTAAATATGAAAGATAATGTAAATTTTATGACCTAAACATGTCTAAAACCTATTGATTGAGATGATTTCAACCCATAATCATCTTATACCCTAAATAAATTAATTTTTATCTATTAGAAACCGAAAATAATTTTATAATAAATTAATATTTTAAGATTTTTCCTAAAGTTCCCCTCACCTCTCTTATAAAAGGGAACCTTTCTTTCCACCATTAAAGCATTTTAGTTCGGAAAAAACCTCAAAAGTTCTCCACCAACATCCCTCAATTCATCCTAGGGGCCTAAATTTGTTATGATCTCCATCCTTATGACCCCTTTTGTAAAAATCAAAATGAAACACCCAAAGAAGAGGTAATCGTTTTATCCCTTCTTTCAAAGTTATTTTATTCTTCTACTTATTATTTCAATATTGTTCCCATACCAAAGTAATAAATCTAGTATAATCCATATATTTAGATTTTAATATAATCATGGGTCAACTATATTCATCATTTTATCCATCTTACATATAATAATATCACCATGCATGCGTACATACAACTTACCGTCTCCACGTCGTGGTGTAATTTGTTATTCCACATTACTTTATTTGGATGGGTATAATGATGAGTATAATAGACATAAATAATTAATATAAACTGATTATGACTATTTATTGTACCATACAGTTCTGTAACATTTATTCATTAAAGGAATGATATGGTCGGTCGGGCGTACGTATGACCTATCGTCTCCACAACACGATGAGATTTATTATCCACTTTAACCATCCATGAATGATTATAAAAAATATAAATATTATTCATAATTATGAAATATATGACATAATAAGTCTACTAAAATGATATATATATATATATATATATATATGTATGTATGTACATATATTTCATTCACTTACTTCCATTCAATATGATAAGAAAACAGAAACAACGTTCATGCGTACGTACGACATACCGTCACCATGAGCGGTGTAATACATTATGTATATATATCTATTATATATATTTATATTATGAATATATATGATATATAAATCATATTATACATTCTGGAATTAAGTAAATCAGGATCTAAGTAATATGATCAAGAATAAAAAGTCAAAACACGTATGATAAACAAAGCGATATTACCCGAAATTTTTCATTAACATGGAATTGTTAAAAAATGGGTAATATAAATTCATAAAATAATCATATATGATATCATAAATATTATTATGATTCTGATATAATTTAATAATATATTTAAAAACACTATACATGAGTTTTAGACACATACATAGAGTATCAGATCTTAGGTAAGGGTTAATTCCTCAATCTCATTATTATCCTAGATTGTTTATATATAAGTATTTACTGGGACTTAATTATCAAACATGTCCATGTATCATAGAAATGTTTTAAAAAGGAATATTTTAATATTTTATGGAATATAATCTTTAACTAGATCATCATTTTAAACATTTTAATGATTTATTTTTCTAAATATTTTTAATTAATGTCCATGTTTTCAAAATGATTTAAAGGATTTATTTATATGGACATGATTGTTTTAAAATTTTAATTACTTTCAAAAGTTTCAAAGTGGTATGGGACACTTTGATTCAAAAATCTCTTTTAAATGAATTCCTTTATAAATTGTGTTACTTTTAAATGATTTCATGAAAATTGATATTTTGCTCAAAGAGTTTTACTGATCATTTTCAACTACATCAACATCCTTTATTGGATATTATTATTGATTGAGTTTGATCAATTATAATAAAATCTTCCATGTTGTATTGAATGAGTTATAATATGTTTGACTGTGGATATGCTATTTCTATACAATTCATGGTTTATGGTTAAGGTATTGATATTTCGTATGCTAGTTTTAATACAAATGATTTTGTTATGTTTCACCATTTCCATATGAGGAATGAATTGGACTTAGTAAGTGATGGATGGGCCCTGCTATAGCCCTTGGATGCATTGGTAGGTCTCATGTGACAATCGAGTGTCTTGGAATAAGGCCTGGACAGAATATTTGTGAATGGTATTGGCACGAGGCCTTGACATAGTAGTTATTATGTCCGACCTTACGCATTCCCTCATTATGAAATTAGTTATTACATGTGATTATTCTACTAGTAGAAAGTCCATTTTCATGTTTATATGGAAATTTTTGATTTATTTTTTCCATATTATGTTCAAGTTTATTTTTAAAAGGATGCGGTTTTTATTATACATATTTCATTAAAACTTTACAGCTTCTGCTGAATTATTTACCCTTACTGAGCATCTAAGCTCACCCCTTCTCTTATGTTTTATTTTCCCTAGATTCCAAGAAGTATATTATGATTGATATGATGGATTAAACTAAGGGAATAACAACCTTCTCAAATGATTTACTATGCTATATTTTATGTTAGAAATTGTAATGTAAAGTCCATGAATGTAATATATTTTCTTAGACTGCTAAAATGATCGGTCCTCTGGGACTTGATTTCTTGTAATCATGAAAATGTATTAAAATAATGCACCAGATCCAGGATTCTGCGGTAAGAGAATTATAGTTGGTATCAGAGGAATTAAGAAACAACCATGGAAATAGATTTAGAAAACTTAGATTAGGGATCATAACCCTAAGATAGATATTGATGATAAGTATAGAACCCCCCATAGAATTTTGGTATAGGATTACATGGATATTCCAAGATTACATCCCTATATGGATAATAGATGTGGAAATGGTTCTAGAACATATGTGCATTAGGTGAAATCCCTAACAAGGTGTTCTGAGCTTGACTTGAGGTTAGCTGATACATGACAACGAGCATTATTGCACACCTGGTTTGACAATACCTGCTGGGAAAATGACTTATAAAAATAGTTTTCAAACCATTGGTAAAGGCTTGAAAACCATTGGTATAAACTATACCAACGGTTTTTCAAACCGTTGGTTTGATAGCTGTTGGGATAGACATATACCAACAGTTATAGTATAACTATTGGTATATGGATATGGAATGAACATTATACCAATGATTATAGCTAACCGTTGGTATAACTTTATACCAATAGTTTATAACATTGGTATAGATTTATACCAATGGTTGATAACCGTTGCAAATTAATAAATTTCAGATCTATTTCAATGGTTTTGAAACCATTTGAACAATCCTTTACCAAAGGTTTACATAAAACTGTTGGTAAATACTGATTACTAGTTCTATACCAATGGTTTTAGGTAACCCATTTTATAAAGTCACTTTACACTCATATACCAATGGTTTACAACCATTGGTATAACCTTGCTGTAATTGTCAGCAGCATGCCTGCCTGCCTTCCCCTCTACAATCCCTTGTGAACCTACAATAACAAGCATATATATGTAGATCTGAATACAGAATTTAGATATTAATGGAATTCAGAATTCAATTCAGAGCCCAATTACCCTATGCAATACAGAATTCAGAATTTAATTCTCAATTGAATACATTCAAATGAATTATGTATTGAATTCTGAATTATGAATGAATACACAAACAAAATTAATTATGAATTACATACAGAATTTTGAATTATGTATAGTGTATTGAATTTATAATTCAATACATACATGATTTAATTATGTATAACACATACAGAATATGGATTACAAAATAAATTCATAATATGGCATACAGAATATGGATAAATGACTAATATGGAATATCGAATAGAATATAACTAATATAACATACAGAAAATGACTAATATGGCATACAGAATATGAATTTAGAATTGAATTCATATTCAATGCTGATTTTAGAATAAATCAAGGTGATTAAAGATTGAATAATACTTTTCACATGTAATTAGATATGAAAATGGATAAATGACTTTAAAATATTCATTTTCCAAGGGGTGGGGGGCTATCTAGTGGGTGGGAGTGTTCAGGGGGTGGTGGGGCTGTCTAGGGGTGGGGGGAGGCTATCCAAGGGAGGTGGGGTGTCTAGGGGGTGGGGTGTCCAGGGGTGGGGGATGTCCAAGTAGGGTGTGGGATGTCCTGGGGGTGGGGGAGTGGGGTAGGGGGGTATCCAAGTGTGGTGGGGGGGTGTCCAGGGGTGGGGGTGGTCCACAGGGTGGGGATGTGCAAGGGGGGTGGGGGGGGGGTTTCCAGTGGTGGGGGTGTCCAAGTAGGTGGGGTATCTAGGGTGGGGGTGTCCAAGGGGTGGGGGTGTCTTGGGGGGAGGGGGATATCGAGGGGACAGGGGGTGTCCGGGGGGGGGGTCCAGGGAGTGGGGGTGTACTGAGGGGGGGGAGGGGTGTCTAGGGGGGTGTCTAGTGTGGGTGGGGGTGTCCAGGGGGTGGGGGCGTCCGGTGGGAGGGTTTTTCAAGGGGATGGGGGGTTTTCTAGGGGGTGGGGTGGGGTGGGGGTGTCCAAGGGGTAAGGGATATATAGGGATTGGGGGTGTGGAAGGCGGTGGGGGTGTCCAGGGTGGTGGTGGGGGGGTCCAGGGGGTGGGGGTCTCTCTAGGGGGTGGGGGTGTCCGGGGTGTGTGTGTGGGGGGGGGGCTTTTTAAGGGGATGGGGGTGTCTAGTGGGGGCTTGTCTAGGGGGTGGAGGCTTCCCAAGAGGGATGGAGGTGTCTGAGGGGGTGGTGTCCAGGGGGTGGGGGTGGGGGTCTAGGGGTGGGGCTATCCGGGGGTTGGGGGGGGGGGGGGGTTGTCTAGGGGGGTGGGGATGTCTAAGAGGTGGGGGTGTCAAGAGGATGGGGGTGTCATGGGATGTGGGGGGTGTCTATGGGGGAGGGGGTGTCCAGGGGGGTGAGGGGTGTTCGAGGGGGTTTCCAAGGGGTGGGGATTTCCATGGGGTGTGTGGGGGCTTTTCCAGGGTGTGGGGTGTGTCCTACGGGGTGGGGTGTCTAGCGGTTGTCTAAGGGGGTGGTGCTGTCAGGGGGGATGTTCTGGGGGTGGGGGTGTTTGGGGGGGGGGTTATCCAAGGGGTGTGAGCTATCTTGGGGGGACTATCCTGGGGGTTGGGGTGTCCAGGGATTGTCTAGGGGGGTTTCCCTTGGGGTGGGGGGCTATCCAAGGGGGTGGGGGTGTCTAGGGGAGGGGTGAATTAGTCACACATATATTCAGTCAGAAAAAATCATTTAGTCAGGTTTTATTATTTATAGATAATAAATAAAGATAATTTTACCCACCTAATCACACATATATTCAAGCATAACAAATCATCAAATATCAAATGTCAGTAACATTAGTAAAAAATGTAACAGATCAATCTGTCCCTCATAACCATCACTATCATCAAATTCATCATCAGTCTCATCCTTATCCTCATTGTTTCCCCATAATCATCCCCTACCTCCTCAACACCCCCTCCTTACCCTCTTACTCTACTCATCCTCCTCCTCGCCCTCCTCATCCTCCTCGGACTCCTCCTCACCCTCCTCGTCTGCCTCGACCTCCTCCTCTCCCCATCCTCCGCCTCAACCTCCTTCTCGCCATCGTCATCATCAAGAATGACATCGTCTCAACCAATAATAGAACTACCACATGGTTCACCATATATAAAATGAATCAAAGTCATATATTCATCATAAGATGTGTTGTATTCTGGTGGAAGTGTTGGATGTAAAACTTCCATTAGTATCATAAATGCAGTGTTTTCCCTAGTAGATTGTTTTTCCATCTCTATGGACATTTTTCAGCCTATTCTGCCTGTTCCTTAACCTTCTACAACTCGGTGGCATTACTACTCATTCTTGAAGAGTACCAATACCTCGTTGGTACTATACTCGTCTCATGTCGGTAGTGTACTCTTCCAGGGTTCTCATCTCCCAACACCTGATGTAAGTGATCATTTGGCCCAAAATTGTTAGGTTCCTAGGCATCTAGGACCTCTAAAGAATCCTGTTACAAGTATAAAGAGATAATTAAGTTAAAAAATAGTTATTAAATTTTAAATAAACAGAGTAAAACTTACAATCTGCTACTGACTCAGTTCGTTAACCACACTTCCATATTTTTTCCTTCTACTTGAGAAAAAAAAGTTTTGATCGAGGCTCACATCCTTCAATATTCAATGTTTTCGTCAACAATGAAATTGAATGTAGGAAACCATAATTAAAATTAGTTTACCAATAATTAATTTCATAAGTAAAATTATATGAAAAATTCAGCAGTTTCATAAATTATGGAGGAAACAATATAAAGTAAAAGTCATAAAGAAAAATTATAAAAAACTATCATACTTGATCCTATCATGATCTGACATCATAGTATGTCCCAATGTGTGGATGTATTTTTTAAAATCGATGTTTTTTATATATTTTTTATGATTCTTAAATAAAATTCAATAATAAAAAAGATAGTATTAATGAAAAACATGAAAATTTTCATTTAAATACCTCAAATGTGATTAATACCTTAAACTGGATAGTCCGTCCCATGAGTAATCATCTACCAATACTGTTCTATCTGAAAATAATCCATCATAGGTATCGCCTATAATTCTATTCCATCTCTATCATGCCATCCAATATACAAATTTTACTTATAGGCTCTCCAAAGCTCACCTAAATCCTTTAGACGTGAGGGCCATGTACCCTCACCATCGGGGAAATTAAACCGAAGATCGCACCAAAATATTAATTCTTATAAAAAAATATTTCATTAAATAAAATATATATTTTTACCCATATCTATGCCAAAGAATAATCGTTTACTTCATTTGGTAATTGTGTCCATGAGATTAGGCTGACGGGATTGATGTAGGAGTATTTGGAAAAGCGTCGCAAAAAAACTCTGAAATTGATACCCTATTTTTTCAATCATTTGATTGTATTCAATGTAGTCCACCATAAACTGCGTGCGGCGGTTCCACACCGCACACATGCATGTACACCCTGGACCCACCTCTTATTGTTAGATGTATATGTTATGAAAGAAAAACTATTATTTTATCAAAGCATGTAATAATGAAAATAAATTACGGTATAAAAATTCATTTGGGTTATATAAATATACATATGATAGTCTGGTCAATGGGCACCATTGGATCTAGAAAAACTGAAGGAACACCCTATACAGCTGGATTGGGTCCCAGTGTATGCTCCATAAGGATAGACTATGGCAGAGCAGGAGTCGAAGAAGATGGAATATAGAATCTCAGAGATAAAGAATTAAAAGTAAAAGAAGATGGCATGGATGGCTGGCTGAATGTTGGATGGGGAGTGGGAATCGTCATCAGATATGGTTAAGATAGGTGAGGATACTCAGATGTAAAGGGTGGTAAAAACATAGGAGGCCTAAATATCCTGTGTGTCCCTAAAGACACCATGGGATCAGAATTTGGGATAGATGATACGTTAGTGGGAGGGGTAGGGTCTAATCGGGTACGCTCACTAGATCGCCAAGCTCTTATACCACCTCCCCCCATACCACTAGTAAAAGTATTGAGACTACTACTAGGTTGCTCATCAAATAATTTTTTCCTAAGAGGTGGAACCTAAAAAAATCTTTAAAAAAAATTAATCACATGACATTATATATTATTTAAATATATATATTTGAAATAAAATACTGACTATAGGCACTAGTGGTAAAATGCCAATCTTATCCACACGACGATTGCTTTCCATCATCTTTTTTCATCACCTCTCTTCAATTGGTTGCATTTCGTGCATTTATAAACAAATATGTAAGTAATTAGAATTTTTTAACTAATTTGTAACCCAAAAAACAAAATATATGAAAGGGAATAGGGGGATTCATGGATAGTTTAAATATCCATTATTTTAGGTGAGCTTGAATGGATATATAATGAATTCAACAAATCATTAAAGATATAATAAAAAAAATTAATTTTTATTAGGATGGTTATTTTACTAAGTGTTGTCAGTATATTAAAATCATAAAACATTGATTTTAAGGCTTTATTTCTCTCAAAAACCAAGGGAGAGAGCTTAAAAAATTATTCCTCTAGAAAATTCAGAAAGTTATATATTATGAATTATTAAACCCTTAAAATAGTTGTAAATGATGATATAAAATCATGAACACGGATAATATATCTACTAGATTTATAATGGGTATAGAACTTTTCGAAATTAAGGAAAAAATTAATTTCTTTAGCCCAGGTAGATGGTGCAAGTTTCTATTAATGGTTTGTAGAAGAAGATAAACCATAATCTTCATTATCTAGTGAAATGTTAAAGTGAGTTCTCAGAGTTATACTAATTTTATACATGGTCAATAAATCATTGAAATGTTCCCCAAGTTAAAAATGTTGGTTTTGTAGGTTTGAATACAATTCAATTGCAAATTAGAAAATGAAATTCAAATAAAATTGCAACCAATAAACATTCAAAATTCACATTAAGGTCAAGTGAGATATAACATATTTGTAATAAATATTAAATCAATTTGAATAATACCAACCTTAACTACTGAGGTTGAGTTAAACAAAAGGAATTGAGAACATGGATAGATGATTCTATATATTTCCCACCAAAACTTCATGTTCACAATTAACTCTGACAGTTTAGTTATTGGAGTCATAAAAAGTAATAAATGGATTGGTTCCAATGGAATTAGGGATGATGTCAATTCCTTCATCACCATCATAAAAAATATGTCTTGGATTTACTTCAATAATGACACCAAATTCAGGTCGAAGATGGTCTTTGAGGTAAAAAACATGTTTTTCCATTGATTCCAATACATATAGTTCATTGGTAGCAAGAGTGTGAGTTATATCAATTAATCTAAATCCAAAATCATCAATAAATGTGCCCTACCTCTTCATCAAATCAAACCACTATAATTTCATCACCGTGACATGTCCATGAGAGTAATAATCCATTATTATTATTTTTTCAATGACTCCATAATAACCTACATTTTCAAATCGCGGTCTACTATCTAATGCACTAGAATAGTAGTCTATTTTGGCAGTAACCATAACATTATCTTGTGGTGTTCTCATGTACTTTTCTCATTCAATGATAATAAATATGTACGCATTGATAAGAATTGATTTACAGTCACGAACCACAATATTTGGACTAAAAGACAAAGCTCTTATTTCCTCAGAGACAGAGTCAGCATGAAAACTCAATACCTGAAATATAAATGAATATTAAACTTAAAAAAATATGTATTTAATTATTTTAAACAATAACAATTTTACTTTCAATTTTAACCAAGAAAAATACTCTTTACTATGAAAAGTCTCTCTCCTTATCAAAGATAAAGAATAATGATTTCTATTTATCATTCTTTATGTTTCCTATAGATAAAACTAGAAATAGTTTAACAGATATGTAAGATAAACATATTCAATTTACTTATCTGATGTAGTCATTGAACAAATCAAATTTTTAAAAAACTATGCGATGTGCCATCTCTGGCTCTTCAATGCTTAATGTCATCAATGTATATGATCCAAGAATTCCTCTTGTTTGAGGAAGTGATAGAAAAATGGGTTTAGTTTGCTCATACTGTTCTTATTTGTTTCTCATTGGTCTTTTCATTCTTGTAGTAAGATCAGACAAATACATTGAACAAAAATCTATACATTCTTGAGCCATGTAACCGTTCATGATATAA